>BLSH010435886.1:259363-274937 GCA_018402905.1 Glandirana rugosa
GGGAGAGGAGTATGTAATCCCAGGGACCTAAAGGGAGGGGAGAATGTAGTCCCACGGGTCTCGAGGGGGAATGTAATCCCAGAAGTCTTAGGGGGGAATTTAGTCACAGGGATCTCAGAGGAAGAAAATGTAGTCTCAGGGTTCTCGGAGGGGAGGAATGGGACGAACCGATTGGGTGCTGCGGAAAAATTAATCATCATAATAATAACTCAATAATATAATAATAATAATAACTAAATAATATCCATTACTATACCACTACATCACTACAATAAGGGGGGATTCTGGGGACCCTGATGTAAGGGGGGGGGGAGGATCTGGGGGCTCTGGTGTAAGAGGTGAGGGAAATCTGGGGAACCTGATGTAAGGAGGGGAGGCTCTTGGGACTCTGATGTAAAAGAAGGAGACTCTAGGGACACTGATTTAAGGGGGGATTCTGAAGACCCTAATGTAAGGGGGAGCTCTGGGCACCCTGATGTAAGAGGGGAGGGAAATCCAGGGACCCTAATGTATGAGGAGAGGGAAATCTGGGGACCCTGATGTAAGAGGAGAAGGACATCTGGGGACCCTGATGTAAGAGGGGAGGGAAATCTGGGGACCCAGATGTAAGCAGGGAAGGCTCTTGTGACCCTGATATAAGAGAAGGAGACTCTAGGGACACTGACGTAAGGGGGATGCTGGGGTCTCTGATGTAAGGGGGAAGAGGGAGCTCTGGTGGCCCTGTTGTAAGGGGGGAATGCTGAGTACCTTGACATAAGAGGAGAATTCTGGGGACCCAGATGTAAGAGAGGAGGTAACTCTGGGGACCCTGATGTAATAGGGGAGAGAATTCTTGGGACTCTGTTGTAAGAGGGAAACTCTGGGGACCCTGGTGTAAATAAGGGGAACCCTGATTTAAGGGGGGCTCTGGGGACCCTGATGTAAGGAGGAAGGACACTGTTGTAAGGGGGAAGGACACTGATGTAAGGAAAAGAGACTCTAGGGAACCTGATATAAATGGGAGACTCTGGGGACCCTGATGTAAGGAGGGGGGGCTTAACTTAAAGGGGCTCTGGGGACCCTGATCTAAGGAGGAGCGACTCTAGGGACCCTTATGTAAGGGAAAGAGACTCTAGGGACACTGATGTAATGGGAGGACTCGGGAACTCTGTTGTAAGTGAAGGACTCTAGGGACCCTGATGTAAGGGAGTCTCTGGGGATCCTAATGTAAGAGGAGAGGGAAATATGGGGACCCTGAGGTAAGAGGAGAGGGAAATATGGGGACCCTGAGGTAAGAGGAGAGGGAACTGAGGGGAGCCTTATGTAAGAGGAGAGGGGAATCCAGGGACCTTAATGTATGAGGAGAGGGAAATCAGGGGACCCTGATGTACGAGGAGAAGAAAATCTGGGGAGCCTGATGTAAGAGGAGAAGGAAATCTGGGGACCCTGAAGTAAGCAGGGGAGGCTCTTGGGACCCTTATGTAAGAGAAGGAGACTCTAGGGACACTGATGTATAGGGGGATGCTGGGGACCCTAATGTAAGGGGGAAGAGGGAGCTCTGGTGACCCTGTTGTAAGGTGGAATGCTGAGAACCTTGACCTAAGGGGAGAACTCTGGGGACCCAGATGTAAGAGGGGAGGGAAATCTGGGGTCACTGATGTAGGAGGGGAGAGATATTAGGGACCCTGATGTAAGAGGGGAGGGAAATCTGGGGAACCTGATGTAAGAGGGAAGGGAGATCTGGGGACCCTGATGTAAGGAGAGGAGGCTTTTGGGATTCAGATGTACGAGAAAGAGACTCTAGGGACACTGACATAAGGGGTGATGCTGGGGACCCTGATGCTCTGATGTAAGAGGGGAGGGTAATCTGGGGAACCTTATGTAAGAGGAGAAGGAAATCGGGGGACCCTGATGTAAGGAGGGGAGGCTCTTGGAACTCTGATGTAAGAGAAGGACACTCTAGGGACATTGATGTAAGGGGGGATGCTGGAGACCATAATGTAAGGGGGAAGGGGGAGCTCTGGGTAACCTGATGTAAAAGGGGAGGGAGATCCAGGGACCCTGACGTAAGAGGGGAGGGACATCTGGGGACCCTGATGTAAGCAGGGGAGGCTCTTGGGACCCTGATGTAAGAGAAGGAGACTCTAGGGACACTGATGTATGGGGGGGTGCTTGGGACCCTGATGTAAAGGCGAAGAGGGAGCTCTGGTGACCCTGTTGTAAGGGGGAATGCTGAATAACTTGATATAAGAGGAGAACTCTGGAAACCCAGATGTAAGAGGGGAGGTAACTCTGGGGACCCTGATGTAATAGGGGAGAGAATTCTGGGGACTCTGATGTAGGAGGCAAACTCTGGGGACCCTGATGTAAGTAAGGGGAACCCTGATTTAGGGGGGCTCTGGGGACCCTGATGTAAGGAGGATGCACCCTGATGTAAGGAGGAAGGAAGCTGATGTAGAGAAAGAAAAGAGACTCTAGGGAACTTGATATAATGGGGAGACTCTGGGGACTCTGGTGTAAGAAGGGAGGGGACCCTGATGTACGGGAAAGAGACTCTAGTGACCCTGATATAATGGGAGGACTCTGGGGACCCTGTTGTAAGTGAGGGACTCTAGGGACCCTAATGTAAGAGAGGTCTATGGGGACCCTAATGTAAGAGGATAGGGAAATGTGGGGAGCCTGATGTAAGAGGAGAGGAAAATCCAGGGACCCTAATGTAAGAGGATAGGGAAATCTGGGGACCCTGATGTAAGAGGAGAAAGAAATCTGGGGACCCTGATGTAAGAGGAGAAAGAAATCTGGGGAGCCTGATGTAAGCAAGGGAGGCTCTTGAGACCCTGATGTAAGTGAAGGAGACTCTAGGGACCCTGATATACGGGGGATGCTGGGGACCCTGATGTAAGGAGGAAGAGGGAGCTCTGATGACCCTGTTGTAAGGGGGAATGCTGAGTACCTTGACATAAGAGGAGAACTCTGGGAACCCAGATGTAAGGATGGAGGGAAATCATTGGGACCCTGATGTAGGAGGGGAGGTAAATTTAGGGACCCTGGTGTAATAGGGGAGAGAATTCTGGGGACTCTGATATAAGAGAGAAACTCTGGGAACCCTGATGTAAGAGAAGGAGACTCTAGGGACACTGATGTACGTGGGGGTGCTGGGGTCCCTGATGTAAGGGGGGAAAGGGAGCTCTGGTGACCCTGTTTTAAGGGGGAATGCTGAGTACCTTGACGTAAGAGGAGAACTCTGGGGACCCAGATGTAAGAAGGGAGGTAACTCTGGGGACCCTGATGTAAGAGGGGAGGTAACTCTGGGGATCCTGATGTAAGAGGGGAGAGAATTCTGGGGACTCTGATGTTAGAGGGAACCTCTGGGGACTCTGATGTACATAAGGGGAATCCTGATTTAAGGGGGGCTCTGGTGACCCTAATGTAAGGAGGAAGGACCCTGATGTAAGGAAAAGAGACTCTAGGGAACCTGATATAATGGGAAGAATCTGGGGACCCTGATGTAAGGAGGGGGACCCCAATTTAAAGGGGCTCTGGGGACCCTGGAGTAAGGAGGAGGGACTCTTGGGACCCTGATGTACGGGAAAGAGACTCTAGGGACCCTGATGTAATGGGAGGACTCTGGGGACCCTGTTGTAAGTGAGGGACTCTGGGGACCCTGATGTAAGACGGGAGGGAAATGTGGGGAACCTGATGTAAGAGGAGAGGGAAATCTGGGGAGCTCTGTTGTAAGGGGGGAATGCTGAGGACCCTGACATAAGAAGAGAACTCTGGGGACCCAGATGTAAGAGGGGAGGTAACTCTGGGGACCCTGATGTAAGAGGGGAGAGAATTCTGGGGACTATGATGTAAGAGAGAAACTCTTGGGACAGAGACATAAGTAAGGGGAACCCTGATTTAAAGGGGGCTCTGGGGACCCTGATGTAAGAAGGAAGGACTCTGATGCAAGGTAAAGAGACTGTTACCTTAGAACGAAGCCCTTTTAGTGGCGAGCTGTCACCGCTGACAGGGCTTCCATCTTCACCCGCCTTCCTTCTGGGTTCATGAACTCCAACTGTGTGAGTAGCCAAAGCCACGATAACATCACTCCTGTGCTCTCCAGATGGCTGTTCCTTCAGAGTGCATGCGCCGGTGATATCATCAGCTGCATGTACAGTAAATATCTCCTAAACGGTGCATGTTTAGGAGATATTTACAGTACCTATAGGTAAGCCTTATTATAGGCTTACCTACAGTTAAAATTAATGTATGGGAGTTTACTCCCAATTTAACACAGCTCAAACAGCAGTGTCTTGCCAGAACCCAGTTGTGCTGCTCCATCCAGTCATCTGAAACGAAATTGAGGTATAATTAAATAAACACACGTTGGATGATAAGGGGCTTTAAGCCCAAATTTCTGAATTAACAAATTTGAAAAAAATTGCATAGGGTGCCCCCCCCCAAAAAAAAAAAAATCCATAGCAGACCCTTAGGTCACCAACATATACAAAAAAACCTGTGTGGGGTTCCCCCCAAAATCCATACCAGACCCTTATCTAACCATGCAGCCTGGCAGGCCAGGAAAGGGGAGGGGGGGATGAACGAGCGAGGACTTTGCCCCCCACCCCAAAGCACCTTGTCATTATGTTGATGGGGACAAGGGCCTCTTCCCCACCACCCTGGCTCGGTGGTTGTAATGGTCTGTGTGCAGGGGGCTTATCAGAATCTGGAAGCCCTTTTCAACAAGGAGGCCCCCAGATCATGCCCCCCCATGTGAATAAGTATGGGGTACATTTTACCCCTACACATTCACCTAAAAAAGTGTCTAAAAGAAATAAAAACACAGATACAGTTTTTGACAAGTCCTTTATGAATTAACAACAAAATATATTAACTCAGCTGTAAAGACAAATTGGGCATTTTAAACCTGGCTTATAAAACAGTACTCCAGAAGCATCAGCAGTAAATACTTTCATCATTTTTATATTATCAGTTAAACTAAATTTTCTAATTCTTTTTAATAACTGTTCTAGGGCCTAAATGCTGCAGGGTGGGTATAAATGAACTGCAAAGGGGAGTACTTGTATTGTATGCAAATATAGCTACAGTGGGCTTCAATAAGCTGCAAGGGAATCGTTTATATATTGCCTATGAACTCTGTTGCAGTACAGCTTAAGTGGCCTGAAATAAATTCTCTTTTATAGGAACAATCAACAGCATATGTTATTTGCATTTCTGCAGCAAATTAAATTATTGAAATGTGCTATCAAACTGCCTTAGCCGAGCTTAAGGCCTCATACACACGGGCGTTTTGCACGCCGGCGTTTGTAGGCATTTTTTGCAGCTCTCCATGTTATTCAATGGCCTTCTAAAAACGCCGGCGTTAGTGAGCAGTAGAGGGCGTCGGCGTTAGTGAGCTGTTTTTAGAACGCGGGACCAGCGCGTTCTGTAGCTGTAGCGTTTTGGCGTTTTTTGACGCCAATTGGCAAAACGCTCACTAACGCTTGCTAACGCCCGCTAACGCCGTACCGGCGTTAACAAGCGTTTTTTGACGCCGGCGTTTATAGGTTGAAAAATAGCAGAGGACTGATTTTTTTTTAAAAAACGCCTATTGACGCCGACGCTCACTAACGCTCGCTAACGCCGATGCAAAACGCCGCAAAAAACGCCGATTTTTTAAAAAACGTCGGACCTGGCGTTTTGCTTATTTATTATAAAACGCCCGTGTGTATGAGGCCTAACAGTTAAAGCAGTGTATTTGTATAGGGTTTGATAAAAACTGCTTTATATATATTTTAGTTAGTGAAAACTAATGACATTTGCTCTTAATCTGCTTTATGTTGTACATTAACAAATAGTTAAACCTACATTTTTGTATTGGAATTTTAAGAACACCGCTTCATACTTTTAAAATTAGGCAATTTTAATTCTATTTGTGTGAATTGGGAGTGGCACGTGTCAGCATAAGGCTGTTTTACCTACATAGAAACATAGAAAAGTGACAGCAGAAAAAATACAGAGTAGTCCATTAAATCTGCCTTTTTTTTTTCTTTAACTTTTTTGTCTGAGTATAGATCTATATTTGTCCCAAGCATATTTGACACCATTTACTGTTGGCTGGCTCACTACCTCCGCTGGAAGTTTATTCCAAGCATCAAATACCTTTTCAGTAAAATAATACTTTCTAAGATTTGTTTTGAACTTTGCAGTTAGTTTGATGTCCCTGTGTTCTTTATTTTGGTTTCATATTTTAAAAAAATGCCCTCCTGAACCTTATTCACCCCCTTTGGTGTATTTAAAGGTTTCAATCATATCTCCCCTCTCCCTTCTTTCCTCCAGACTGTATATATTAAGTTGCTGAAGTCGCTCTCAATATGTTTTATCCCCCAGACCTTTCACCATTTTTGCTACCCATCTTTGGACTTGTTCTATCTTAATATCTTTTTGCAAGTGAGGTCTCCAGAACTGGACACTAGTAACTAAAGTCTGACCCAAGTAACCTAGTAACTAAAGTTTGACCCAAAAATAGGGGGTGTTGATTTTGGTCTAGCCAAAGTGTTTGTCGACTCCAGATTGGTGTCCTCATACTCTAATCAAGAGAAACCAAGCTATTACAAGATCAACACTCTGTATTTCCAGGGAGAAATGATGAGCATTTATCAGACCATCCTTCATTTTCATCATAAGCCATAATCAAGCTTCTAGACCAACTGCCAGGCTGCACTGGGAGCTGTGGGCAAGGAAATTGAATCAGATCTAGGCCTGACTATTTCAGAGGACTGGGCACCTCCCCCCCCCAAATCCAGCAAGGACTGAGATGGACTCAATCTCCAAGCCCCCTGGTTCCAGTACCGATGCATAAGTTGTATACAGCAACAAATAAGACATTCTAGGGTACTGAACAGTCTGGCAACCAGTCTAAAAGCACAATCACAGCTGACAATGAAAGTTAAGACTGTCTTAGAAAGCAGACTCCTTTCTTCCAGAGAGCAGGGCCACATAGCTATGTAGCTTAAGTCCTTCAAACACTTTCCAAGAGGGATCAGAGAGTGTGAAATCTTAGCACTGCAATCCAACCCTCTTGGTTGCAGAAAGAGAACTCTAAGAAACCAGAAACCTTCATGGTAAGCACATTGATGTGAATGAAAGAAGCTAAGCAAAGGTGGGCAACACTGTATACACCAAATTACAAGGTAGGCTCAATAATCCACACACCAGGAGCTCAATCTCTGCTAGAGACTTCAGAATGAACCATAAATTGAACCTGGATATCATCAAATCGTGTCATTAAACACAGGCCTGTGAGAGTTATGATACAAGTTCATAACTCAGTTTGGCAATGTGTTAAGGAGGTTGAACTTGGGTCTACAAAAATGTGTGGGTGAACCCAGAACACGAGTTATGATAAAATCTCATAACTCACCCTTCATATGTTTATATGGGAGCCTACCCTTCATTGAAGCTGCAGTGCCATAGAAAAAGATATTCCGTGTTGCTTGGAGCTTTTTCTTTCCACTAGTAGTTTAAAAGAAAATCATAAAAGTAATGATGGCATCATTTCCACTGAATTCTAATGCTTATATCAAAATAGCTACCACAGACCTATGAGAAATATGGGATTTAGCATTACTGAACTTATAAAAATGCTTGTTTCCTAGATCTTGCTTTGATTTACCCCAGATCATGAAAATCATAAGCCTTAATCTGCATACTTGTCTGGGGTTGAAGAGCGCCAGCACAACAATGAATGAAAGAACATGCTTCCCATTGATCACCAATGCCAATGCAAAGGGGGTCCATGCTTCCCACTGGTCAACAATGCAAAGGGGGGGGGGCATCCTTCCCGTTGAGCACCAGTAAATTGGTTTTAGCAGGGGTTCTCTTGGAGTTAGAAGGTTGAGAAAGGCTGATCTATGTAGTACAAGGGCTTTTCCTGAATACAAACCGTTTAGGTGGGCCGCAACCTACCATAGTTGATAGTGAACCTAAAAGATTATACATTGACATTGTAACATGTATTTGCCAGTGGAGAAAAAAAAGTTTAAACTGTAGCTTTAAAATGAAAATGCAACCATATCAAATTTAAAACATCATACTTACCAAAAATTTTATTTAAAAGCTGGTATAAAAGAAATCTCCAACAAAATAACAAAATTTGTATTTGACAATGAAGACAATCATCGTGGTGTACAATAGACATGTGCAGAACGAAAACATTTGTTTCATTTCATTTCAATTCATTATTTAAATTAGTTAAATTCCTTAAATTTGTTTAATTCGTTTTCAGAATTAGTTCTGCTTTGTTTATTCGTTTTCAAATTGGCAATATGTACATGGATTTCAAAAGAGATCTCAGAAAATCCATATTTACAAAACCTCTCCCAATTCCCCCTGATCCAAACACAAAAAACAATAAAGAAATAACATGCAGTAAATCAAAAGCAACCTACAAGAGCATCATACATATTTTAGCTGACGATGTCCATTCAGAAAGGAGCACAACCCTCCCTATCCCACCCCTCCTTTTTTATCTCCCCTCTCCCCCCTTTTTTGCGTACTGCCCTCTTTCTATAATATATTGAAAAATGTGTTGGATGTGCATGGATCCAGGCAGGCTTGGGTATGTTTGACTTTTGTACACTCGAGCTTACTATGCTCTGAGGTTCTCTGGGCATAGGTTCCTTCCCTTCAACCACTCTCGGAATCCAACAGGTCTTTCTAAACCCATTGTACCAAATCGAAAAAAAGCAATCAAAATGAATGTAGCCCTCTGCAGGCTTTGCTCCAATGATGTATAAGTAAAACATACCATTTGGGGTACAATTGCCAAAAAAAAAAATGTTTATTAAGGGCGGAAAATTGATATGAGGATTTAAAATTCAAGTTGAAACTTTTGGATAATAGCCAAATAAATATGTTAAAAACACACAACTTTACCCTTGCTGGCTGCAGATGGTGAAGGGTTAACCTCAGACAGGAGAGCTGTTGGTGATGCATGGGGGGCGCCACAGTCCATGCTATGATGGAAAGTACACCAAGCAGGTGATTCTGGGCTACTGGAGCCAGTGAGGATGGCAGGAGAGTGGCAATAGCTGGTGAGCCTGGAACCAAGGAACAGCTGATGACAGTAAAGGACACTGAGTGATGTGGGGCTTGCAACGCAGTGACGGCTCACTGGATGGTCAGAGTGAGCCACTGATGTTGTTATGTGAGGAGCCTCTGGAGGGGGAGGAATGGAAGGAAAGGGAGGCAAAGACCTCATGTGTTGCTGCCTGGATGGAGGGGCAGACCAGAATTTGTCGGGCTGATGTCACTCTCAGCTGGAGGAGAAGGACAGCCCTGTAGCCAGCAGAGTTGTGTTGGGATCCAAATGCCGTGACTGACTTACATGTTTCACGCTGTTGAGCTTTGTCAAAGTCACGGAGTGGTGACATGAGAATCTATTTAAAAAGGAATCAATCATGACTGAAGGGAGGGAGAGGTGGGGGGGGGGGGGAAGGTGCAACCAGCTGGGAGGTAATTGAACCCCTCACCACCATAATAAATACTAAATGTATAGGCTGCTTAATTAAACGTTTGCAAGCAGATGAATAAATAAATAGCTCAATTTGGATATGTGAGAAGCCATTTTAAAATACATATTAATTCATTAATTGATTGAATACTGCATGACAATGTGGACAACATGAACTTAAGACAAATAAACAAATAGATGAAAAAATTAGGTGGAGGTAAAAAGAAAAAAAGAAAGTTGGTGGAGGAACAAAAAAAATAAAATTGGTGGAGGAACAAAAAATGGTTAGCCCGCTTGTTAAACTATTGGTGCTGACTATACTGGGACATCCTGGAGGATTACTAAAAGCTTTATGAATGTCCCATTATAGCCTGCGTCTTTAGATGTGACATCTTTATACACATTGATACCGCATGAGGTGGGACTTGCAGCTGTCCAACATTTCCTTATCAAAGATGGTGATATAAACTCCAAACAGTCCCAGTTTTTATTGAATAGTATAGAATTCTGTTTAACGCATAATTATTTCACTTTTTTGGATGTATTTTATGTACAGTTGAAAGGCACCCCTATGGGAGCCAACTTTGCTCCTGTATATGCCAATCTCACCATGGGCTACTGGGAGGAGGGACACATCTGGGCTAACAATCAATTTGATGAGCATATCGTTTTTTACGGTACATACATCGACAATATTTTGCTCATTTGGAGTAGAGGCCTGGATGTGTTCCCCTCCTTTGTGGACTGCAATAATAACAATTTGAGTTTATCATTCACACATGTTCTAGATCCTGCAGAATTGGTTTTGCTTGATCTTGTACTGTTTCATGAAGATAACAAAATACTTATGAGAATTTATACCAAACCCACCAGTGGCAACTCTTATCTTCATTTCTTGAGCTGCCAGCACCATTCCTGGAAGGAAAACATCCCTAAAGGACAATTTAGGAGACTGAGGAGGAATTGCTCCAAAGTTGAGGACTTGAGGTCACCCAAGGAGGAGTTCTAGTCCAAAAATTTAAAGAAAAAGGTTTCCCCTGAATTGATTCAAGATGCATTCAATTCCCACATGGTCACTCCTAAGCCTAAGTCACCACCTGCTGAAGCTGGAAATGAGTCCACAAGGAACGCCGTGAGGTTCATCTCCACCTACAAAGATAAACACAATCTCATTGCTAAAATCATTCGGAAACATTATCCATTATTAAAATTAGACCCCCGATTAGCTCCAACCTTACCTCCCTCCCCCCCATCATGTTCAGGAAAGCACGGTCCGTCAAAAACATCCAAGCCCCCAGTAAACTAAAAACCCTTAATCGAAGACCCATATTTGATATTAGGTCTTATTTTGATAATAGAACAGGCATTTTTCAGTGCAGAAAAAGAGGATGCCTTATATGTCAGTTCATTAAACACAGGTGTTCTGATATCACAACTATAGCTAAAAAATGTTTTAAGATCAAACAATTTATCACCTGCTCAATTGATTATGTTATCTATGTTCTTCGCTGCCCTTGCCGGCTTCTATACGTGGGATGCACCATATGTACCTTGAGAACAAGGATTGGAGAGCCTTGTAAATTCATCCAAAAGGGTTGTGACGAACATGGTGTACCCTGTCACTTCCTCCATAAGCATAATAAAGCAATTCCAAAAGGATCGCTCACTGACAATGAGAGATTCTCCATTTTGGTCAAAAGAGAAACCTTTTGGATCCATCTGCTTGGATCTCTATCGCCACCTGAATGAATGAGGAACTCGAAATTAGCAGTCTAATTTGAACCAACTGCACTCCACTCTCTAAAATTTTTCTTTTTTTGTTTCTCCACCAATTGTTTTTTTCTTGTTCCTCCACCAATTTTTTTTTTTTCCTCCACCAACTTTTTTTTTCTTTTTTTTCTCTTTTCCTCCACCTATTTGTTCCAACTATTCGTTTATTTGTCTTAAGTTCATACTGCAATTTCTCAGTTCATGTTCAGGTTCTTCCTTTCCTTCCACTGGCTCAGGCGCAGTAGTGCTCCCCCTCCAGAGGCTCCTCGCATAACAAGATCAGCGGCTCACTCTGGCCATCCAGTGAGCCGTCACTGCGTTGCAAGCCCCACATCACTCAGCGTGCTTTACTGTCATCAACTGTTCCCTGTTTCCTGCTCCCAGGCTCACCAGCTATTGCCGCTATCCTGCCATCCTCACCGGCTGCAGTAGCCCAGAATCACCTGCTTGGTGTACTTTCCATCATAGCATGGACTGTGGCGCCCCCCATGCATCACCAACAGCTCTCCCGGTCTGAGGTTAACCCTTCACCATCTGCAGCCAGCAAGGGTAAAGTTGTGTGTTTTTAACATATTTATTTAAATGGCCATTATCCAAAAGTTTCATCTTGAATTTTAAGAAAGAAGAATCCTATTGGGCGCTTCCATATAGGTGTTGGTTTTGTAAAAATAAATAATCAAGCACCCTGATGCTGTCTGGTAAGCATCAGGTTGTGGATCTGGTGCTTGATCAATAGAACAATCATGGGACAATCCAAGAAATTATTAAAAGGTCAATAAGTTTATTATGAAATAAAAACAACAGCACTTACATACTCAAGCAGACCGCTTACTGCATTGCAACCAAGGGCTGATAGCGATCCAGGATGGAAGAGTTTTGGACTCACTTGCCACTGTAGGAGCCTGTGTGGGTGGTGGTGGCTGTGGCTGGAGAGATGAAGGCTGAGGAGGATTAGATCGTGTCTGCTGTCCCAGCAGTAGCAGGAAGCCCACCGGGATGGACTGTTTGGCTGGATGGGTCCAGGGATGGCAGCCTCTGACAGTATAGCCTGGAAGACTGGAGTGTGGGGTGGGCCAAGTGGGTGGAGATAACCCGCGATGATGTTACTCACCGGGTTTTGCAGACTGGGCCCGGTTGCAAGCAAAGGAGGTGTGCTCGAGGCTGGAAGTGTGGCTGGTGGAGAGAGGAAGGTCCTGTCAAGTTGACTACATGTTTCGTGCTGTGTGCTTTGTCATGTCACGTGACGGGACAGGAACAATGATTGTTTAAAAAGGGGAAGAAGCGAAAGAAACCCGGAAGTGAGGGGGTGGCTGTGTTTGTATTGCCATGGGGATGTCCTTTGACCCTTCCATGCTGGAGACTTCTCATGCCGATACATGGGGAAATGAAAGTAGGACATGGCATGTTATACAAAAAGGAGAAGGCAGGTGCGCCTCTAAGTGTAAACCGTAAATTTTTATTATAACAAGAAGTGCAAAGGTACTCACAAAGGTAGTAGTGCAAATCGCGTTGCAGTGTCAGCCACTGCGGGCTTAGTGTCCATAAAGTTCACTGCTGTCACAAAGGAAAGAGTGAAGGCTGTCTCCAGAGTATGCAAGGAAAGAACGGTGGTTTCCGGCACTTCCTGGTCTTCGTCTGGAGGAGTGTGTCGCCACTTCCGGTTCCGGTGGGCAACTTCTGGCGACGCGTTGTCGGGGACTCCGCCTCTTCCTCAGGCCGTGAATGCACCATTGTTGGTATGGGCAAATTTATGGGCAGATTCACAGGTGACATGGAACAAGGGTGCACGCCCCCTTCAATGAACCTCCCAGCAGATATGCAAATGCAGGACACTAATTGAAAGCTGGATGGCAATGTGGAAAATAAATAGCATAGCAGTACACCAATGAACTAAAACAACAAAGACCATAGATAATCGTTTAAAAAGGTTGTGGGATTGCTGGAGAGAAATTGTAATACTGTGTAAAGAATATGAGGATGTATAAAAAATGTGGGAATTTCCTTTGTGACAGCAATGAACTTTATGGACACTAAGCCCGCTGTGGCTGACACTGCAACGCGATTTGCACTACTACCTTTGTGAGTACCTTTGCACTTCTTGTTATAATAAAAATTTACGGTTTACACTTAGAGGCGCGCCTGCCTTCTTCTTTTTGTCTCTTCAGAAGCCCTTTCTACTTCTGGCCAGCGCAGCCTTGGTGTGAACTTATCTGGACTTGATCCCTCCCATTGTATTAGATAAGTAGCCATTACCATACATCCATGCATTTGTAGGGGACCCTCATCCCCTGTTTGGTCTGTGTATTTATTTACAGTTTTGGTTGTTACCATAGTATCTGCGCTGACAATTGGTCATTTCATGGCATGTTATACAGCAATAATTTTTAATACAAAAGTATTTTTAAAAAACTTTCTTGTGTAAATGCACTAAGCCTTCTAGACATAAAGGGTCCAAAACTGCACCTTCTTCTCAACCCTCTTACATACATCCACCCAACATTCTCTCCCATACATGTCATCATCAAATGTAATTCCCAAATCTTTATAAAACCACAGCATATCCAACCACTCAGCTCAGCCTCCTTCCAATCATCAATTAAATTTATATTAGCTCTTAAGCCACTCACCGTGCAAAAGACATCAGTCAACAATTTCACCCAAAGCAAACCCACCATACTTCTACATACAATTGTTACATCATCCATATAGCCTAACACACTAAAACACCTTTCACCACTCCCAGGCACATCCACCCATGGTACATACTTATCTTTCACTAACATTCGCAACAAACTAAGCAGGGGTTCCCTTTAACCCCATTGCTATCCATGTTAGCTATAGAACCACTGGCAATAGCAATTACAAGAGGGTTTAGGAGGGGAGATAGGGAAGAAAAACTATCATTATATGCGGATGACGCTTTGTTGTTCCTAGGGGACATGGATCATTCATTGACCTCTACTATGACTTTGATAGGAACCTTCGGATCCTTTTCAGGAATCGCTTTCAATTGGGATAAATCCATTTTATTTCAACTGGATGAGCCCTCTCCCCCTAAATTTAAATAGTGACTTTAAATATTTAGTTATCTGGATACACTATAAAGTGGAGGATTACCTACTTTATAATTTGATTCCCACCCTTAACAAATTCAAGATTAAGAGCCAGGTGTGGACCAAATTGCCCCTATCGGTGGTAGGAGAAGCTAATTTGATAAAAATTATTTGGGCTCCTCAGCTACTTTATGTTTTCCACAATTCTCCCATGTGGATACCCCTTAAGTGGTTTAAAAAATAGATTCCTTGTTCCGTGTACTCTTATGGACAAGCCAGGATTAGGCTATCGATACTACAGCTACCTAAAGATGCGTGGGGGGGGGTCTGGCAGTGCCTCGTGCAAGACTGCAAGACTGTATTTTCTGGCAGCCCAACGCCAACAGAAAAATTGGTCGGATTCTGTACATTCCTTGTACCTGTGTAGTTCTTCCCATTATCATCTATTAGCCCAATTGAAGTCAGGGTCTTTTGCTCTTGCCTCTAGTTATCCTACCCTGATATTTATGCACAAGGTATGACAGGAAATGAGATGCATTATGCAATATGAGGGTATTTCAGTATATAGACCATTATGGGGGAATGAGAACTTTGAGAAACAACGAAAACTAGAAGGGTATGAGTACTGACATACATCGGGGATATTTCTTGTTCAATATTTTTATTGAAAAGTAAACAAAATAATACAAAGCATATAAGCGTCTTACCACTTGGCTGTACATGAAAAGTGAGTGCATGAGATACATATCTTCCATAGATACAGTGCCTTGCGAAAGTATTCGGCCCCCTTTGAACTTTGCGACCTTTTGCCACATTTCAGGCTTCAAACATAAAGATATAAAACTGTAATTTTTTTGTGAAGAATCAACAACAAGTGGGACACAATCATGAAGTGGAACGAAATTTATTGGATATTTCAAACTTTTTTAACAAATAAAAAACTGAAAAATTGGGCGTGCAAAATTATTCAGCCCCTTTACTTTCAGTGCAGCAAACTCTCTCCAGAAGTTCAGTGAGGATCTCTGAATGATCCAATGTTGACCTCAATGACTAATGATGATAAATAGAATCCACCTGTGTGTAATCAAGTCTCCGTATAAATGCACCTGCACTGTGATAGTCTCAGAGGTCCGTTTAAAGCGCAGAGAGCATCATGAAGAACAAGGAACACACCAGGCAGGTCCGAGATACTGTTGTGGAGAAGTTTAAAGCCGGATTTGGATACAAAAAGATTTCCCAAGCTTTAAACATCCCAAGGAGCACTGTGCAAGCG
>BLSH010435886.1:338736-365761 GCA_018402905.1 Glandirana rugosa
AATGTATATTTAGTCGGTTATAAGAAGTTTCACTGAACACGAACTTCCACGAGTTATTTTACGATTTTAGAGTAAGTTTCACGTTACACCTTTTGGCACGGTCTCGGGGGAAACACAGGGGTGAGTGGCTTCTTATACCTGGATGACGAAAAGTGAGTCTCCAGTACATTCGAATTTAGCCACTCCTCTCTGTATCTGCAATCTTGTAAGTAGATTTTTTATTGGCGCAATAAAGTGGCATTTGTTACAGTCTACACATGAGGATGTTTCTGTTTATTTGAGCCACCCAGATGATACCTCTATGTGGGAAGATTGAGTTATATTTCGAGTGCCCGGTCATCCTGCTGATCTATTCCAGTCTCTCCTCACCGATTTAAGCTTACATGACCTCTGAGTGAAAAGCAGTAGGTCCATATTCTTCGGTGAGTGGGGACACAAAGGGGGCTCTGGCACGGTTTTCCACATTGCACTTTGAATGAGATTTTAGCATTTTATTGAGCACCTTCAAGCACAAGTCACTTTGAAGAATATTGGCTGATTTATATGTAAAGATTTAGCACCAGCACTTGGATTTTGATTATGGACTGATTGTGTTTGGATTTTTCACTTATCTGCATATATTTATTTGTCCTTTACATATATAATTTATGAAACAGTGTTTATTATGCTATTTTGAGGGGAGGCGCTATCTAGTATTGTTTCACTTCTTAAGGAGTCTCACTCGGCTCTGTGCGGCGTACCCCCTGCCCGTGGTCCACGTACCCCAAGGGGTACGCGTACCACGGGTTGAGAAACACTGGTTTAGATGAATCTCCAGTTGTACCTTTGTATTGGGCTTGAATATGTGTCTTCCATGAGCCAGGTTCTGAATTCCCAGCCTGTATGGTGTCAGTGGTACAACAACAAAAACTGTAAATTGTTACATCTACAGGCCAGGTATAAACATTGCATATGTTTTTTAAAGTATTTAAAGTGTAACAACGTAACAAGATCCCTGATAATAGTGGCAGGTCCAAAAATTCTCTTTACTCAGGGAGCTGTACTAAGCGTGGGTGGGAGGTTTACAAGCAGCATGTAGGGTCCATGAATGGACTCAGGAGGCACATCTGAGTTGCAAATGATAAATATTTGCTTGTTCTAAAAATAAAGTATCAATATAGGGCAAGGTAGGACAGCCATATGATGGCAAGTGCAGTCTGTTCCAAACAAGTAGGGAAAGCTAAGAGATCCACCATTCTTCTTGGAAACCTTCCCACTTGGGCTCAGATCAGCCAGGCCACATTCTGCCCCTCCATACAGATGCTCAAGACCTGCCCCACTACATGCTGCTGTCATCCATGAGTGTTTCCGGTTAGGCTTCCTCCTACAGGGCTTGTTGTGAATTGTTTTTTTATTGACTTGGATACAAGTTCCATTATTTGCATCTGGATTGAGTGTTATTGCTGCTGCACCCACCCACATATATAACATGGTTGGCACTGATGTAGCAAATGACTCCTTGGTGCAAAAAAAATAATGCACTGCCTAAAGGATTAGTCCATCTAAATTAATGTTGTATATATACTTGGAGCCTGGTGGCCCGAGCCAGTCTTCTGAGGTTAATTGATCCAGGTCTGTATGTACAGGGTGGGGGTAGAATCTAATGAAGTTCTTATCCAGATTTAACAAATTCATAATTGCAAACACCTAGGAGCCCTACGTTAGAGCTTTACTGACCAAAAGTCAATGCACTGCCAATGCACAGCATGGTGCGCCAGCAGCACACAGGTGCCAAATGGAATAGACCATGGGTGTCCAACCTGTGGTCCTCCAGCTGTTGCGGAACTACAAGTCCCATCATGACTTGGGCTTTGGGAGACATGCTTGCAACTGTCGGCCTTGCAATGCTTCATGGGACTTTCCTTGCAATGCCTCATGGGTCCTGTAGTTCCACAACAGCTGGAGGGCCGCAGGTTCGACACCCAAGGAATAGACTATTGTAAAACGTTTCAACAGGTTACATCTAGGCCCAGAGGGTGCATCAGAGCCACTTACAAAGTCATTAGCAGTGGTTCTGTAGCTTGGAATAATGCAGAGAGCTTCTGCAATGGGGAACAGAAATGCAGCCTGGCCGGTTCGACCCAACTGGGAGGCTTCCAAGGTGGAGATAGTGTATTCCTCTGGAACCTCTCCCTGTCACTAAGTGCTGTACGTAGCCGATGGGTAACCTGCCCCTACACTAACCACTCATGGAATGCACGCCAAATCAGGGGGCCAGGGGCTGAAATTAGCTCTGCCCTCATCCAAGATGGCTGCGGAGGTCACGAGGGGCACCAACATCCAATCAGACAGCTTTTACCCTGGTGACTGCAGGAAATAATAATGTAACCAAGTTCCTCACAACTTCCTTCACTTTCTGCATTGCCACTTTAGTCCAGCGCCACCTACAATGGGGAGTACAGACTGCACTTGCCAACACGCCCACCTAGGCTCCCTCCTCTGATGCACTTTACTCTGCAATAGAGCTTGGACATAAACTCTGTGGCTAAGAGCTATTCCAAAAATAAACATGTCAGGGGCAGGAGCCCAGGCAGGTGGTTGTTTGTTTTCTGGTCAATAAAGTATTTGGCGGGAATGAAGCCTGATATGCAGCTCACAATTTTTTGCATGCAGCACATAAATATACAGTTGCTTTTTGATGGAATTAATCATCCTATGTCTATAATCCTAAAAGCCTATTAAACTTTGAAAAGTAAGATATTTTAATAGTTGCATACTAATTATTGCATTTGTAAAAGTTATCGTAGCTGTGAAGAGCTGGGAACTCAACACAGAGCAGAAACAGAACCCCTGGATTTCCTGATTAATTCAAGAAACTGATAGACATTTTAGTCCCCCAATATCTACCAAATACTGAAGTACTGGTTTGGATAAACTGACTCTTTTGCTTAAAAATATTTGGACCTATATTATTTGTCTTAGATTTTCTCAATCTTCAGAAGCCTCTTTTTCATGAATATGCCAACAGTAAAACTATGATTGTAAGGAGCATTAAAACACCTGAAAAAAAAAGAAAATAACACGGTACACTAATGAACTGAGTAGTTGTTTGAACTAGAATTCTGCTTGTAGCATATCCTGGAGGTAAGTTTATTCATAAGTATTTGTTTCTCGACATTTTTTTCTACAAAACAACTTAAGAATCCAAATGAAATGTAAAAACAGGAAGCCAAAGTAAAGAAAACACAAGGTGCTCTCTTGCTCACAAATGGTAGCAAGGCTAAAACAGAAGCTGTTGGGGCTGGTAGGATAATATTGTCACGTTTCTGGCTGTCTGCTCTGGGAGTGAGAGGGTGAGAATTACTGACCCAGTTCCCACTCAATCTTAGGACTTTAATCCTTGAGTTCATGAAAGGCAAGCCAGACCCAGGTGGAGAGGAAGCTTGGACAAGCAAGGGTTAAGAAGCAGCTTCCTGTTATTGTGAGACCCTGGATCAAATGGGTCCCCAAACAGTTGAAGGGAACTGATGGACAGTGGTGGCTTGGCTAAGACATTGCTTCCTTATAGGAAATGGCTAGGATGGCGTAGGCCCATTGTTCTCAGTGACTATACGATTCTGACATTTAGAGTGTAGTTACAAGAAAGTTAACTATTGAAAGGTGGGGGAGAGCAATTAAATGCACTTTCAGCAGTCTGTAGGAGTTCTATTAATATGTGGGGTTGGAAATATGCGCCCCCATACATTTTTACCTTAAAAAAAGTCATTGATGTCCACAAAGCAGACTTGTACTGGTGATGAAGTATAGATTTCCAGTGCTGACTCCTGGCTGTCATGATATTTACAGATTAGCCAAACACACCTGGGTTTAGTTTGACACTCAAATCATATGTTTGTATTCCCAATCCAATCCCTATTGAATCAATGGGAGACAAATCTGTCAAATAACTTATCTAATTTTTTTTTTTTGGAAAACTGAACAGTTTATTTTTATTGATAAAGTTACTCTTACATCTTCTCAATGGTTTCCTCCTTGAGAAACCAGGAGGAAGTCTCCTTGGCGAGACTTGGCCTTGCGTTCCAAGATCTTCTTGCGATCCTTGTCAAGCTTTAGCCTGGTAATTACCACATTGCTAGGGTGGATACCAACATGGACAGTGGTGCCATTAGCACATGTTCAATGTAGATGATGTATTTCTTTGAGTACAACTGGACAACTTTGCTAATTTGCTGGCCTTTGAAGTGTTCACGTATGATCTGTACTTCATCATCTTTGTGGATGCACATAGAGCAGACATTGTACTTTTGCCTCATCTCCTTGAAGAGGGGCAAGGACATAATCTTCCTATGGACATGTGAGGGGGCAATGAAGTGCCTCTTGCAGCTCTTGCTTCCGTCAGAAGTAACATACGGACTGAACTTGTCGCCAAGCCGCACAGTCCACTATGGAAAAAAGAGGCAATTATCTAAATTTTTTAGGGAAATGGCAAAAAAGTGCATGGGTGGGCTGGCCACTGCCCCAAGGGATGGGTTCCAATATAAAGAAAAACAGTGTGCAGTACACATCAAGTGTATTGCTGTGTATGTGAAAGCTACCTATTGTATTATACAGTGCAGTGTCAGAGAACCAGGTCTGTGTGGGAATCCCATTGTCAAGTCTGGTGTCGCCACCAGGTCTGTGGAGAGTCACTGCTGGCATTGCTGAGCTGAGACAGAGAGTGGGAGGAGGCGAGTCATCAACTTATGCGGTGGTGAGAGGTTGCTGGACACAGCCCAATGCCCATTATTTAAGGGAACAACATTACCAATGTTAGGGCATCTACGCCCAGGTTTGTGGGACTCATATTTGGGTCAAAACATATACCACTGCACTGGCCGGTGGGAGGAAGTTGGACAGAGACTATGGACCTCTAAATCTTACATCACTTTTAGTTAGGATCCCTATTAGTATCTTGCTTAGGGACACAGATATTGGTCCACTGTTATTTTCAGATTTACACATTATTTTGCAACTGATCTTGTATACTTGTTACCGTGATTATTGTTTACTGTGTGTTGGAACAATAAATGTTTACCCTTCAGCCCTGGTGTGTCTGGAGAGTGTGGTGCTGCAAATGTATCGGTTTTGGGTATCGGGAGCACAACCCTAGAAATTGGCCATTACTCAAAACTAAGGTTTCACTCCATTGATTTTAATGAGGTTTGGATTCCGGATCCAATCTTTGGTAATTTTCGCCAAACCAATCTTCAGCTCATCACTACCCCTGACCTCTGCTTTGTGCGCATTACTTACTTACTCCTGACCTCTGTGCTTTGTGAGTTGTGCACTCCTGACCCCTGCACTCTGTGCAATAAGCACTCATAATCCCTGCACACTGTGAGCTACACACTCATGACCCCTGCAATCTATGTGTTACACACTTTTAGCCTATAGCAGACTGAATTTAGGTTTCATTTAAACATACCCCGTGAAGCTCCTCACACTTTTCCCACAATTTTGTCATACCCACAAATTTAAACATACCCCTTGAAGCTCCTCCCACTTTCCCCGAAATTTTGCCATACCCACAATTTGCAGTTGCGTACTAGGCACCACATTATTTCTCTGCACAGTGCCATTGAATTAGTCTTTATAGCTTAAAAGTTTGTCTACTGTTCCACAAATTTGTGACCAATTGTTTCAAGGCATGTTAAAAATGGGGGCATGATTTTATGGGTGTGACTACAAATGGGGCATAGTTTTGTGGGTCTGGTTTAAAGTGGACGTGGTCAGCAGGGTGTCCTTAGATTTCAATTTAAGAATCTGGTAACCTTAACTAAAATCTAGTCATTAAAACATCTAAATAGATCAAAATGATTGTAAACACTTACATATACCAAGTGAAGTGTGATACACAGAAATGAAACAAATCTTCCTACTTAAGTTGAACCTGTTTATCTGCAGCAGTTTTTTCCACAGGTTATACTGAGAACACACAGAGCAAAGGATTGTTTTGCTTTAGCAGCAGGGGGGCTGGAATCTGAAGTCTCACAATGCCATGTCTCACTGAGTAGAGCTCTGAGCCCTGTCTGGAGGGACACCCCCCCCCTCCCCTTTCACACAGAGAACATTCAGAGCTAAGGAAGTCAGTCACAGATTGTGTGCCAGAGCTCCCGTCCCCTAACACTTTTTTTATCACTTGGTATTGGAAAAAGCTTTCAGAAATGACTAATGAAGATAACAGAGAGATGAGGCAGCAGATAGAAATCACACTCAGTGCTTTGGATGGAAGCAAGTACATAATATAGAAGGATGTGCCTTGTTGATATTTAATATCTGAAGTTTACAACAACTTTAATGGTGTAGCACCCTCCTAGGTAGGTGCTAGAAGAGAGTGTAGTTTTGGGTCTTTCTGCCTAACAGGAGGATCGTTAGGTAAATGTTGTCTGAACATTTCACACTGGTCCAATAGGGAGGCATATTGGACAGTGGGAGGAAACCTGACAAGTGAGGGCACCGGCATTGTTACAGCCCTGGTTATTGGCAGAGGAAGATGCCTCGTTGCACGCTGGGTGACTGTATAAATGCCAGGGGCACATGTGCTCGGGGTCTTCAGCTGAAGAGCGGGGTCCCAGAGGGAGGGGACGGCTGCCCCTCCTCTGTAGAAGTTGCAATGCGGCCT
The DNA here is from genome assembly GCA_018402905.1 of Glandirana rugosa. Lineage (NCBI taxonomy): Eukaryota > Metazoa > Chordata > Amphibia > Anura > Ranidae > Glandirana > Glandirana rugosa. Next base: position 345,377 of record BLSH010435886.1, read on the forward strand.
TGGGTAGTCCACCTGAGGGCTGAAAGTCAGAGAAGCTGAACTCTGAGGTCCTGCAGAGCTGACTGGAAGGGAGACACCAGGAAGGATCTGATTCTGCCTATTGTGAGTACAGATCTGTGTCCTGTGAGGGCCATCCCTTCAGCTAGAAGAGTCAGTGGACAGGTGTCAGTCAAGGGGATACTAGATAGTGTCCTGAAGATAAAGTAGTCGCATCAAGTCTGCTGCCAGGGAGAGCAAAAAGGCTTAAAGAGAAAGTAAACTCTAGTAAAAAGAATGTTTTCTCCCCTTCCCTGTAAAGTAAAAGCATATTGTGCTAGTATGCATTGCATACAGGCACATTATGTCACACTTGCGTGCAAACTAATTGTGCGCCATCCCCGCTGTGGGCCGCATCCATGTTCGCTCCCCTTCCTTCTGGGGCTGCGGACTCCGGCTCTGCAACTGCCTAGAGCCGCGTGACATCACTCTGCGCATGCGTGCGGGAGCCAACGGTCACGGCGCAGAGCTCGGAAGGAATGACACCCGTGCCTGTTCCTTCAGAGCGTATGCGCTAATGACGTAATTGGAGCAGTATACAGTAAATATCTCTTAAACGGTGCAAGTTTAGGGGATATTTACAGTAACTATTGATAAGTCTTATTATAGGCTTACCTATAGGTACAAATCATACAGGTACAAATTACTTTAATTCTTCCATACATGTGGCAGTATGGTAAAAGCAGTGTGTCTGCTTCCACAAGTATTCTGGTGAGGCCAAGTAAGAATTGTCCTTATCTACTGTGAATAGTTCAGTTGGAGAACCCCACTATTACCTTCTCCCATTCAAGTAATAAATATTAAAAAAAAACAAATTCCCTGTACTGTTTATTGAGTAACGAGCAAGTGGGAGTAAGAGGGGATATGTGAAAAACCCCTAGCAACTGTCTGCAGGTAATCAGAGGGAGGCCTAAGAAGTCAGCACACTGCAAGCCCTACGGGGACAGTGCTACAATGGTATGAATATGGGTTCAAGGGGGCAATAATTTTATCAAATGAGTAGTTGATGCGTGGAACATACTTGCAGCAGAGATAATGATTGTGTCAGCAGTAGATTTTTTTTATTTTATTTTATATGATGTCTTTTAGATTGCACTAACTGTGGATTATTCAGTAACATCCAGTACCTTGTTGAGCAGGTGAATTTGGTCCAAAAGACACAGAGCCGCAGTTCGGCCCTACTCCCTCTCTCCTGATTGGCTAACTGAGTTTGAATGAGAGCAGTGGGAGGCAATGGCGCCACTGCTGTGTCTCAGCCAATCAGGAGGGAGTCTTGGACAGCTGAGGCACTGATGTACATCGCTGGATAGAGAGGGATCCCAGGTAAGTATTAGGGAGGCTGAGGGGAGCTGCTGCACACAAACCTGCCTTTACAACCACTTTAACCTTTCCAGATCCGCGCTATTGCCAAAGTACGGCTCCAGCGCAGATCTGAATTTCTGGGACGGCGTCCGGGGGCGTGCCCGCGGGTCGGGCGGACTTGATGTCCGCTCGTGACCCGTGATCGCCTATCAGAGCTGCAGAACGGGGTAACGCTGATGTAAACATGGCGGTTCTCCGTTCTGTGAAGGGGGACATAACAGATCTACTGATCCCTGTGATCGGGATCAGTGCGATCTGTTATGTCCCGGTCAGCCCAGCTCCCATACAATTATAACACAATGAGGGAACACAGTTAACCCCTTCACTGCCCCTTAGTGTTAACCCCTTCACTGCCAATGACATTTATACAGTAATCGGTAGATATAAAAATTTCTGATCGCTGTATAAATGTCATTGGTCCCAAAAAAGTGTCAAAAATGCCCGACATGTCCGCCCCAATATCAAAGTCCCAATAAAAATCGCAGATCGCCGCCATTACTAGTAAAAAAAATAATAATAAAAACGCCATAAATCAATTCCCATAGTTTGTAGACGCAATAACTTTTGTACAAACCAATCAATATACCAAAAACATGTAGAAGAATATAGGCCAAACCTGAATTATAATTTTTTTTTTTTTATTTATGTTATAGCAAAAAGTAAAAACTATTGTTCTTTTTTCAAAATTGTCCCTCTTTGTTTGTTTATAGCACAAACAATTAAAACCACAGAGGTGATCAAATACCACCAAAAGAAAGCTCTATTTGTGGGAAAAAAATTATAAAAATTTTGTTTGGGTACAACGTGGCACGACCGTTCAAAATGCGACATCGCTGAAAGCTGAAAACTGGTCTGGTCAGGAGGGGGATTTAAGTGCCCAGTAAGCAAGAGGTTAAGATGAGTGCACATTTAGCACATTATCAGAATAATTGGGCAATATGTGGGGAGGTGCAGTGTGACCCGGCGGCAGTGAAGAGTCCAGTGGCAGAGAACAGGACTTGTATTAATGCAGGATACAGTAATTCACAACAAACCTGCCAGGGAGGCACCTGGCCGGGAACGCACACGGCATGAAAAAGCAGGTTTCGACAGCATCTGTCTTGAGGGGTGGAATGGGGCCTGGCCGGTCCGAACCCAAATGGGGAGGTCTCCATGTTCCTCTTTACTTCCTCTCTCCCTGCAATGCTGCTGTGGTTGAGCGCCACCTGCAGTGAAGAAAGTAGACTGCACTTGCCTACAAATAAGTGGCACCAAGTCTCTTCCTTCCCTTGGAATCACCACGACAGTTGCTTAGAGAGTATCTGTAGGAAATGAGTGATCCTAAAGGATAAAACTGAAGTCATGCACAAATGGATGGGCCAAAAGGTGGGCATGCTTTTAATAATAAGATACAGTAAAGTTGTCAAGGCCCAGGGCTTTATAAGGTTTAGAGTCTTTCAAGGAAATCAGCCATTCTTCTGCTGTAATAATCTCTTCCATGGGGTGACAGTTTAAATGTAATTGGGGGAGATCTGTTGTAGGTGTAGACGGGTAATAGGCTACAAATTTTGGAGAAGGAGGGAGAGCTAGGGTTAAGCAAGCCAACAGACATCTATTCAGAGTGCTGAGAATTATGGAAGTTGTAGTCTGAGACAGCAGCTATATAATGGGGCCAATGGACTCTCCAGATCCCAGTAGGCACTGTGCAGTAGGAGGAGTAGAGAGATGAGATGTTCCTCTTGGCACTGAGAGTATTAGAGAGAGCACTTCTGCCTAAATATTCATCTGCCAGTGGGAGATCATACCAGCGGTGGTCCGGGCCTGGGACTTGGTAGCGAGGACACCCAAGGGTAGCGCAGCACCACCCATATCACAACACCTGCACCACTGCTACAGGGAGACTGGAGCGTCCACTCACCCTTTGCTTCCTACCGCTGATCACCAAGGACTTTCGAAGTGAGACCGAGAGTGCCCCCTTCTATAGGAAAGCTTGCCGCAACATCCTAGAGACTGGTGAGAGGGCTATTCACCCATTACTGATAATGCTAGCAGGGACTGAGCTACTGAGAGCAGAACACCTAATCCATCATGCATCCATACTGCACTCTATACCGCACTTATTCAAACCCTATAGACCCTATAGACTGCACCTATACCAACCCTATACCGCATTATAGCAAACCTTTACACATCTACCATGCACCTGTGTCGAGACTATACCATACCTATACTGTACCTATACTGCATGCAGGTTAACTGGGACTGTCGGTAAGTGACCCAATGCTCTTAAACGGCCCCAAGGTTAGCCAGCAGGAGAACACTCCAAAGGACTGCCCCTAACATAATAATTATTCTGCAAGTCCCTTTGTTCCTCAGCTCCCTCCTCTATCTTTCTTCTTTTCTTTTGAACAGTGCACATCCAGTCAGCCTAGGACTAGCATCGTCGCCATAAATGTGCTCTGGCGGTATAGTTCCAGCACTCAGTAGATTAAACTTTACTAATGCTCATTGCTGCACTTGAGGTGGCCTTGCTACTGTTTATGCTGAGAAATTGTGTTATTATCATTGTTATTCCATTGTATGCTTGCCTAGTTACCAATCATATTGGGTCATATTGGGCGACAATGTATTAAGTTTGCCTTTGCTACCTGGCTTGATTCCTATCTTCTTTGATATAGCACTGCCACTGAATGTTAAGTATTGCATTCATTGATTTCCTGTGATATTGTATGTTTGTACACTCAACTTAGTGGGATAGAGGGACTGAGGTTCTTGAGAAGGTTGAGGCAAAGAACAGAGGACCCATCCTAATCAGTGGATCCTACAAGGGTAGCGGTACGTAGATAAGCATTGGTAAATTTTGATTTGTTTTACCTGATTGAGCCTGCATTTGCCTGATTTTGAGTGAAGAGTTATAATGATCTCTGCAATAGTCTCGGAAATGTTTTGCAATTTCCTTAGAGGTATGGAGCAGACTACCTTTACCTGGGTCTATGTTAGGGATAAAGGAGTGCAGTAGTAATTAATGTGGTCATCAGAAAGTTAATCCTTACAATCCCAGTTTGCAGAAGGAGGGAGCAGGGAGGTAACAAAAAAGCAAGACAAAAAGAAGAAAAAGGGTAACAAGAATATAGTAGGTTTAGCAGTATAAAGGGTGGTTGAAAAACTCAACTATTAAATAGACCCCAAAAACACAAGGGCAAAAAGGACTTGGGTAAAAGAAATAACTAGGCTTCACAAGCTAAAAAACAGTAAGCGCAGGAAATTAGATTTAAGGCTATAGAGCAATGAAAGATGAGACTCAGGGCTGAGGGTCTGAATCCACTAACGATACAAGAGCTTGTCTCCCATTAGAGAACCAAGAATTGGTTAACTTTACCAAAGATACACCCATGTTTTACTATAAGGACAGTGGGGAGAACCCAGAGCCATCAGTCTTGTAATTGTATTTTCTCTCATCTTCCTGAGATCAAACAGACCCTTATTGCAATGCCGTGGTCTCCTCCCGACTCTGGAAAAAACAGCGAGTTAGGTGTATCCCCAGCACTTGGTTCGAACAATAAAAAAACATACTTAGAAAATATTTCACACTTCCAAAATAGCATAACCAACTGTTTTAGTAGTCAAATAAAGATAAAAATCAAGAAATATCCTCATGAGGTGATGAAATCTCCCATAATTGATCATGCATAAATATGAACTTTTCTTAGAAGGTTATGTAATTTAAACATCAAGAGTGCTTGTTTTGTTTCACCTTGTACAGGTGATCTATGTAAGGCTATACGATATAATAACAATAAAGCCTTGTTTAACCACTTCCTTACTGGGCACTTAAACCCCCCTCCTGCCCGAACCAATTTTCAGTTTTCAGCGCTGTCGCTCTTTGAATGACAATTGCGCGGTCGTGCGACGTTGTACCCAAACAAAATTTGCGTCCTTTTTTTCCCACAAATAGAGCTTTCTTTTGGTGGTATTTGATCCCCTCTGCGTCATTTCTGATCGCCGCTATAAACAAAAAAAGAGCGACAATTTTGAAAAAAAAACAATATTTTTTACTTTTTGCTATAATAAATATCCAAAAATAAAAAATAAAAAAACAAATTTATTCATCAGTTTTGACCGATTTATATTCTTCTACATATTTTTGGTAAAAAAAATCGCAATCGGCGTTTATTGATTGGGTTGCGCAAAAGTTATAGCGCCTACAACTATGGACATTGATTTATGGCGTTTTTATTTATTTTTTTTTTTTTACTGGTAATGGCGGCGATCTGCGATTTTTATCGGGACTGCGATATCGGGGCGGACATGTCGGACGTTTTTGACACATATTTGGGACCAATGACATTTATACAGCGATCAGAAATTTTAATGTCCACTGATTACTGTATAAATGTCATTGGCAGTGAAGGGGTTAACCTGCAGGGGGCAGTGAAGGGGTTAACAAATGTTCCCTGGGTGTGTTCTAACTGTGGGGGGGCGGGGCTGGTCGGGACATGACAGATCTAACTGATCCCAGTGACAGGGATCAGTAGATCTGCCATGTCCCATTCACAGAACGGGGAACCGCCGTGTTTACTTCGGCGGTTCCCCGTTCCTCCTCTCTGAAAGGAGATCGCGGGTCTCCGGCGGACATCGGGTCCGCCCGACCCGCGGGCACGCTCCCGCGGGCGCGAGCGGCGCGTGCACGTGCCGCTCGCGCCCGCGGGAGCGCACCCAGCACAAGCCAAATGGGAAGACGTCTATTGACGTCCTCCCGGCATTTTAGAGCCGCGCTGTAGCCGTCATTCGGCTATGGCGCGGGCGGGAGGAAGTTAATATCTTGGTAGCTTTGAATTCAAACAAAAAATAATCATAATCATGTAGCACCCTGGTCTTAAGCAAGGTCGCTAAAAAATTTAGTTTGCTAGGTGGTAACTAGCCTGGCTAATTGTTAGGGGGATCCACCAACTTTTCCCTAACTCTGGATTTGATGCACCTCTCTCTTCTGTCACTAGGTGGCATTGTTGCCTGTGGCATTAGAAGGACAAGGGCATAGTAAACTCAGACTATGAGTGGATAGGTTGTTTCAGCCAATTGGCAGGGGTTTTCTTAGGCCCCTTGGCCTGCTGGGAGAGCCTATTTATTCGGGAGGAGTCAGGTGATTGTGGTTCTGTGACACCTGGGCGGCTGTCTGGGGGGATGTGTGTTACAAGGCTCTGGGTTGCTAGGCCAGAAGCCTGAGGCCTATCCCAGGAGCACCTGGCTGCTAGGCTGTCTGAGGCCTATCCAGACTTGAGAGAAGCAGCACGGGGTTGGGGCTTCATACCAGAAGCCCAACCAAGTTGCAGAGGTTCCACCGGACGGGGAGCCGAATCGTTGCCAGGGGTGAGGGTCAAGCAGTTGTCATAAGGGGTGACCACTACTGTTACCAGAGGCAAGTGTAAAGAAGTCTGAAGAAGTACCAGAGCAGCCATTTCACCAGCCATGGATGGTGAAGAAGGGTGCCAAGCCAGGGACCCAGCAGGTTAGCAGGGGTGAAGCTTGAGGATTATGCAGCGAGTTATCTGTGGAGGAGCTCAGGGGATCCAGCGGCGGCTGGGATCTTGAAGTCTAGTGAGAGACCGGGAGCTCAGTGAGTGAAGATGTACAGTAGGATACTGTGAGATGTGAGAGAAGATCTATAACGGGTTACTGTGAGTTACATGTACAGATCCCTATTAACTGATGAAAGTTCAGTTGCCATAGAAGACAGCAGTTCTACAAATACAGTTGCTGCAATCAGCTTAAAGGCCCTCTACCTGTATAGCTGTCTGCCTATTATTTTTGTCTCAGAGTCTGCCAATTGCTATTGCATCTGCCTAAGGGTGTCCTGGCCCTAACCCTCTCTCCACAAGTTCTGTTTAAAATACAATAAATCTCTTTTCTTGCATTCCAAAAAGTGACTGGCGCCCATGTTTCCAACTTGCATTACACCCACCATGCCTAGTAACCCATACTGTGAAGAAGGATGTCAGCTCTCCCTAACTCTGGAGGTCACCATTAGGCCTCTAGGGGTCGGGGAAACTGCTACAATCATATTACTTTGCCTCTGCCATCACTCTTCTATGTCTCTGCTTAGTCCTTAGCAATATCATTGTTTACACAGGAAACTTTGAATAGAATAATGTGTTAAGATTTTTGACAGTTGCGAATACTTACATTTTTTTAACTGCTTACAAAAATGTAAAAAACAATTAACAGTATATCCTGCAAAGTCCTTTCAAACTTCTTAAAACGGGTTCTCATTGATATTAAGTTTCCTGTTTTGGCAACAGATCCAACATTACAACAATCACCCTTTGAGATTTAGTAAAAAAAAATCAAACAATGTAATTTTCTATCCAAAACAAACAGGAATTTGTAAGGCATTAGATAAATCTAAAGGATTATTATCATGAATGAAGATTTAAACTGAATTTAATCCGTTCAAATTCTTTTTTTCTGAAAACGTATTTCCTTTACTTTTAATAATGCTTGTATTAATGCTTTCCAGATTTTAAAGAAACAAAAAATGTGCTATTCATTTTTTCATTTGCTTCTGACATAAAGCAATCCTATCACAGAGACAATTCCTTCCCCAGTCTGCTATTTGTAAATCCTATGCCAGTTCAGTACCTGACCCAAGCTGACTAGTCAAAATATATTTCCTGACGCCAACATGGCAGCATACTAGTGATAGAGCTCTGCTTCTTGACCACTCCCTCAGGACCAGTGAATAGCATAAAAAAGGCATAGTTAGCGCCCCCCCCCCCATTCTTCTTTTTTTCCTCATACCTCCACTCACCAGTGAAGAGTAAGCAGTTCTATGTCTCTACCTCTGCCTCTGTGCAGTAGCCATCTGGGTTCAAGCCTCTCCCAGGGCGAAGACCCAGTGCTTGTGCTAAATTGCGCTAAAAAGCCTGGGTGCCCCTTCTGCTAGTCTTGATAGGGCCCTGCAGTTTTTCCTCTTTAGGAATGAAATCTGCCATTATGTAAGTGCCTGTGGGCTGAGGCTTGGGAGGGCCAGCTAGTTCATTCATTTTCCTTTTTTGGTTCCTTGCACCATACAGGGCTGCTTATCCCTTTTATTCAGTGCTGTCTCATATGTGTTCTCCATTACCTTGATCGGTTTCTCTTTTGGGTGCCTCCCATGTCTCCATGTCTGCTTGTGTTCTGTTTGCCAATGTGGCTAGACCATGCTGCCTGGGGCGTCTTGATGACATCATCGAGCTGCGCCGGCCATCTTGCTTATGGGCAAAAGCCCACTGTTGCTAGAAATGAGGGATGCAGTCCTGGGGGAGCTCCCCCTGCTGATTTTTAACAGGTAGTACACCAAAAAAAAAAGTGTGTGTGTGTGTGTGTGTGTATGTATGTGTGTGTATGTATATATATGTATACTGCATTAATTTGTTTCTTTTACTCAAAAAAAAAAAAAAAAAGAGAAATGTATGTATATATATAAATTTATTTATTTCTTGTAGTAAAAAAAAAAAAAAAAACTTTTATTTTCTGTTTGTTATGAAGGCATATATATTTTTTTGCTCCTCTCTTTTTCATGTCAAAAGACCTTCTCTCTCTAGTGCTATTTTCCTTTCTGACTATCCTCATTTCAGCTGGCTGTCCTATCTGTCCTCAAGCCATGAGTCAGTCACCGCTTATGCAAAAAGACCCTCAAATTCAAAGGTTCGGGGCCACCATGTTGGTAAGTTTGCAGGAAAAGAGTGCCTTCTTATGCGGATTGCTTTGAGTGTGTTCAGCCACGCATGCTCATGCTCTCAAAAATCAAGAGCCAGAGAAAGGCGGACGGTCTCCATAAGAGTGTAACTGCAGATGCCGCACCCACTCAAGGGAAAAGGTTCCAAAGAAGACGTCTTATCGCCTCTTCCCCAGAGCAATGCCAATTCCCCAGCAAGAATCCTGCAGGGCCTGTGGCACAGCGCCTGTAGCCAATAGGCTGGTGAGTAAAGAGGAGTTCGTAGTTAACAGGTAACACCAAATATCTTTGTTAATTATGATGCAAGATGCTATTTTGGACTCACTTCAGTTATGCCAGCCAGGTAGCCCCCTCCTAGTTGCTACTCTAGCCACTAGAAAAACAACCTGGCATGTGGCACTCAACCACTCAGTTCTGCAGTGAAGTGTAAGCAGTTCTATGTCCCTACCTCTGCCTCTATGCAGTAGCCATCTGAGTTTAAGCCTCTCCCAGTGCGAAGACCCAGTGCTCGGGCTGCTAAATTGCGCTAAAAAGCCTGGGTGCCCCTTCTGTGGGTCTTGATGGGGCCCTGCAGTATTTCCTCTTTAGGAACGAAATCTGCCATTATGTAAGTGTCTGTGTGCTGAAGATTGGGCTACCCTGGTGAGTGGGCAGCCTTCAGATAATAGCTCCTCTTCATCAGAGGAAGACCCGGAACCGCTTGGTTTCAGTTTTTTCCCTTCGTGGAACAGTGGATCCAGGCAGTCATGCAGGCCATTACATGGGTAAAAAGACAAAGTCATATTTACGCTTTCTTCAAAATGGCAATTCCTTCTCCGTTTATGGAAAAAAAATTAAATCAGATGGAGGGCAAAGTCCAGATAAAGTTTCATCTTTGATTATCTATACAGGTTTTATCCTTGTCAGGGACCGGATATAGCATAACTGAAATCCATGCCCACAGTAAATGCGACTGTAGCCTAGTAAGGAGGCAACCAACAGGGGTCTGCCGTCCGGCAGTTGCCCTTACCTGGGTGACTAGTGCTTTTTGGTTCCAGGAGATAGAGACAGCCATTGGAGACGAAATCCATAACGTTGATATAATTCGAACCCTAGCCAATTTGAATGTGTCTGTGAACTTTATTGCAGAAGCAGCAATAATCTCAACCAGGTGCCTGGCCATAGCGATGCTATACTCGGTCACGGCTAGGGGGGCCCTATGGTTGAGACCCTGGGCGGTGTCTTGCTTCCTAAAAATAAGATTGGTGTGAGTCACTTTATGGGAGAAGATCTCTGTTTGGTAGGAAACTGGAGACAGCCATATCATAAGTGACAGGAGGTAGGTCCGATCTGCTCCCATAAGACCGGAAGCAAAAGGAAAAGAAAATGTTTTTCCCGGCAGGTTCCGCTTCTCTAGTTCCAGCTAGCCTAGGACCAGCTGTCAGGCCAGGGTCCCAAGTAGAGGATGTAAGGGAACTCAGGCAACCTTTCACAAGGCCCATAAGTGAAAATCCTTGGGTATACCACAAGTACCCACTAAGCCCTTTTGACGAGCGCATGCCCACACTCTTGAGGTAGGAGCCAGAGGGCGCACTTTATGAGTTTCTGGAAAGCATGTTGTACAGATCCTTGGAGGAAGGTATTAGGCACTCATGGTCACTTCAGGGATTCCTCACTGCTTCTCCTCGAGACAATTTCTCTGCCAAATCCACCGCAAAAGCGGGTTGGCTGCTACAATACTTACAGACACTTTAGACTCAGGGAGTCATTGTCCCGGTCCTATTCACAGGAAAGATTGCAGGTTTTCTACCCAACCCTGTTTGTAGTTCGCAGGGGACCGAGGCTAGTGTCCAGTTGCAGATCAAAAGAGGTTAAACCTTGTTGGCCCTCTTAGAGATCTTTAAGATGGAGTCCATTAAAACAGTACAAGCAGTTGACTGTATGCTACTGCTGGATTGTCAGGATGCCTATCCTCACATCCCAAATTTCATTTTGTTCCCAAAATTTGGTGATCGATTAGATGCATCTCCACTTTTATAGACTACCTTGTGGCCTATAAATAATAAATATCTCTGAGAATGTTGGCAAGGGTCTTAGTGCAGTGTCAGCTCCACTCAGAGAACATGGTCTCCGGGTTTGTCACTACCTGGACGTCATTCTTCTATCCAGGGGACTGGAACAATTGCTGTCACACCAAGAGGTCCTCATACATACCCTGCAGAGATATGGCTGGGTTATCAACTTCAAAAAAAAAAAAAAACAGGGGAAAGAGAAACTGACTTTCTCCAGCCCAACAGTTAGTGTAGTTGGGGGTGCTCTGCTAGTTCCTCTATTTTGATTACATCAGAGAAAGCAGTGACAGTCAGGAAGAGAATTCTGAGGACAGCTAACTTCACTTATTTGATGGTTTCTCAGTGCCTCAGTCTTTTGGGCTCAACGTCTCCATGCATACCGATGAGTCCATGGGCACCTGCGCAAGTTTCAACTAGAATTCTTAGTGCAAGGGAAGAAACAGGATCGAGCACAGTTGAGAACAGTGTCACTCAGTATGAGTAGCAGTCCACGGTGATGGAAAGACCTTGAGGAAGTCACAGCCATTTTGAACCATTACACTGGATCATTGTTATGAATCATGTCGGCAAGACAGCCTGGGAGTCACACTGTGGGGGACTGTCGGTCAAGGCAAATGGACATTTCCAGCCAAGGAGGGTAGTCTCAAATGCGCTGGAAGTTCAAACAGCCTTTTTAGCACTTTGGCCTTGCTACACAGAATCAAGGGAAAACCAGTCTGATTGCAGTTGAGCAACACGGCAGCAGTTGCCTATATTCAGCTCCAGGGAGGAACTCTCCCTATCAGCAGTATGCTATTGAGAGAGGGGAAACCCATAACATCTGGGACGGAAGATCACCAGCAAATTCAGGAAGCAGTTTACCTCCCAGCAGACTTTTGAATACATAGGCAGAGCGACTATCATGCAAGCTTCCCAGAGCACAACAAGTGGGTCTAGAAACAAAGATGTTCCACAAACCAGTGAAGCCACCGTGGTGGCTGCCTCATCCCCTTTACTAGATTACAGAACAGGAAAGAACCCCCTCAATGGGACTGTAATAGGCAGCAACACACCACAAAAACAATAAAATAATTTATAAACAGATAATATTTATTAAAAAGTGCTTGGTCACTCTGAGCTGAAAGTACGAGTAACTGATATAAAATATCACAGAATAGATACAAAAATCAGGTACATGCAATCCATCACAGGATTAGCTGTGACAATGTGAATACATAGCTTAGATGATGAAAGGAACAGTCCATTGTCCAAGAATGGAAAGGGATGATGTTAAGTGTCCCAGTGCCCAACGTTAAATGTTTCGGGTCCAGTTGAGGCCCTTCATCAGGGGAGATACCAATGGAGTTTGGAAAAACTGTTGTTTGATATTCAGGTGCACAGTTTCATCAATTGCATGTATTCGTTGTTGGACACCTTTCAAAGATAGAAGATGTAATGGTGTCTCAGATGTGTGTTAACAGGTATATTATCGCTCTGTCCATCCCAAACCTTATAAGTCCCGAGCACAGCGCCCAGAGAGGCAGGAACTCGGGACTTATAAGGTTTGGGATGGACAGATCCCACCTTTTTGGCTCCCCACAATAACCGGTGGTAGATCCCCCCCGGAAAGAGTGGCGTTTTGAAATAAATTCAAATAAATCCAATAATCAAAAACACTAAAAGGATAAGAGGATTCCTGCCTGATATGCCATATATTGATTATACATTGGAATAACTAGGGCCTCCATTTTGGGCTCCTATCCAAAAAAACTACTCTCTCTGTTTTTTTTTACTCATTTGGGCCCGCTTACCCAGAGCGATAATATACCTGTTAACACACATCTGAGACACCATTACATCTTCTATCTTTGAAAGGTGTCCAACAATGAATACATGCAATTGATGAAACTGTGTACCTGAATATCAAACAACAGTTTTTCCAAACTCCGTTGGTATCTCCCCTGATGAAGGGCCTCAACTGGACCCGAAACGTTTAACGTTGGGCACTGGGACACTTAACATCATCCCTTTCCATTCTTGGACAACGGACTGTTCCTTTCATCATCTAAGCTATGTATTCACATTGTCACAGCTAATCCTGTGATGGATTGCATGTACCTGATTTTTGTATCTATTCTGTGATATTTTATATCAGTTACTCGTACCTTCAGCTCAGAGTGACCAAGCACTTTTTAACAAGTGGGTCTACGTCCCAGGTCTTCTCTGAGCTGGTCCATAGTTGGGGCCTACCACAGACAGACCTCTTCACTACCCATAGCAATCACAAATGTTGGGTATGTCTTGCCTTGTTTCTGCACCCCAAGGCGCAGGGGCATGCACTCTGGTCTCTCCTTGGGGCTGCAATCTAGCCTATATATTTTCCCCCCAACATCTCTCGTAATGAGATTCCTCTAGAGTCTGTCAAGGGAGTACATGGTTGTCATAGCCAATCCTCCATATTGGCCATGAAGACCTCGGTTTTCCTTTCACTTCAGAATACAGAAGACATTTCCCCTATGCACATATGCAGACTGGGACTGCAAGCAGGGTGCTAATAGGGGAGGCGGGGGGAACTCCAGTTGCTCCAGAGCAATCTCTACTTTGAGTGCTAGAAGGTACATTATCTCGGTAGGGTGAGACATTGATCCTACTGCCCCCAGCTGTTCTACAGTATAATTCCTCTAGGCCAGGTTGGACATGAATAGCCTATCCTCACTGAGCTGGCAAGTGTCAGCTATATTGGCAATAACAAATTTAAATGGGCCAAGAATCCTTCAGTCTGCATGACTTTTGAAGGCAGTCATAAGGATTCAGTCACAAACGGAAAGGAGTCTTTCCCAGTGGGACCGATTGGTGTTGCTGGATCTCCTGTCCGTTTAACGGTTTGCTCCAACAGAGCAGTGTTTGGTTTGGGCCATTACCTACAGTACAGTATCTATTGCAAAAACTTTAAGCAGAAGTTTGTCTGAGATTCAAGCTCTTGGAGCTTCAAAAAAAAAAAGTTCTCTTTACAAAAAGAGTAGAGTGCTGTCTTGTAGGTCATCTTGTATCAAAGGTAGCAATAGCCCTCTATTTAACAGACATCTGGGAATTGCCTAAATTTACAGAGCATCACACAGGAAAGTCACACGACCTGGACGTTTTTAGAAAGAAGCACCTGTCCACAATTGCTCCTTTCAGATCATCTAATAAGCCTTTTGTCATTCCAGCTGGGAATCATCAAGGAAAAGAGATTACTGCCTGGAGTCTAGCAGGCTTGGTGGTGCATATAGGGCGAGGGGGCGGGAGCCTCCGTCAGCGGCGGTGCACTCTACCAGAGTGATTGCAGTCTCAAAGGCAGCCCATTTGGGAGCATCTATAGTATCCATCTGTAGAAGTATCATGGTCAGCCTAGCATACCTATTCAAACTTTACGGAGTAGACAAAAGTGCCTTGTCATCAGTGGACTTTGTACGAAGGGCTATTCAGTCCACTGTCCCATCCTAATTAGAATATTGGTTTGGCAAGTAGAACCCACCCTGTCAGATAGTTATTTATCACTAGTATGCTGCCATGTTGGCGTCAGGAAAACGGAAAATTGTATCAAATACTTACCGTAATTTTCCCTGTGTCTTTCGGTATGTAGCTTGTTACAAAGAATGTGTGTGGGGGGGGCTTTTTTATGCTATTCACTAGTCCTGAGGGAGTGGTCAAGAGACGGAGCTCTATCACTAGTATGCTGCCATGGTTTGGCGTCAGGAAAGGAAAATTACGGTAAGTATTTGATACACTTTTCCTTTTTTACAAAGTGCATACGAGGTTATTGATTAAAGCATATCCTATGCTAGGTTCACACTTGTGCAACCTGCGTCTTCGGATAGGCAGCCTATTCATTTTAATTTGCTGCTCTACCCACAGAAATGAAGGGAAAAAGCCCCTGCCTCTTTTTTTTTAAAATTGTACCACATGCAATCAGAATCATGGCAACCCACACATCTTGTAAAAAACAGCACGTTTTGCCTGTGGGAAAGGAACTAGGGATGAGCCGTACACCCCCTGGTTCGGTTCGCACCAGAACATGAGAACAGGTAAAAAATTTGCGCAAACATTCGAACACCATTAAAGTCTATGGGGCCTGAACATGAAAAATCCAAAGTGCTAATTTTAAAGGTTTATATGCAAGTTATTGCCCTAAAAAGTATATGGGGACCCGGGTCCTGCCCTATGGGACATGTATCAATGCAAAAAAAAGTTTTTAAATCAATCCTTTTTTCAGGAGCAATCATTTTAATAATGCTTAAAGTGA
The DNA here is from genome assembly GCA_018402905.1 of Glandirana rugosa. Taxonomy (NCBI): domain Eukaryota; kingdom Metazoa; phylum Chordata; class Amphibia; order Anura; family Ranidae; genus Glandirana; species Glandirana rugosa. Next base: position 360,783 of record BLSH010435886.1, read on the forward strand.
AACAATAAAAATTAAAAATTCCTTTAAATGTTGTGCCTGGGGGTCCCTTAGTCTGCCTGTAAAAGGGTGCATCTCTGTGATGTTTAGAACATAGCCAGAGCAAAATGACATTTGTAAAGGAAAAATTGTCATTTATTATTGCAACTGTAATGGATTGCTGGCTCCCAGCAATATGCAGAAAAATCACTGAAAAAATTTGACGTGGGGTCCCCCCTAAGAACCAAACCAGACCCTTATCCGGGTGCATGCATCCTGGCCGGCCAGGATGGGGGGGGGGGACGAGCGAGCGCCCCCCCTCCTGAACCGTATCAGGCTACATGCCCTCAACATGGGGAGTATGGGTGCTCTGTGCCCCCCACCCCAAAGCACCTTGTCCCCATGTTGATGGGGACAAGAGCCTCTTCCCCACAACCCTGGGCTGTAGTTGTGGGGGTCTGCGGGTGGGGGGCTTATCGGAATCTGGAAGCTCTCTTTAATAAGGGGGCCCCCAGATCCCGGCTCCCCCCCTATGTGAATTAGTATTGGGTACATCGTACCGCTACTACTTCACCAAAAGTGTCAAAAAGAGAAAAAAAGACAGACAATTAGGGACAAGTCCTTTATTAAAAAATAAAAAATAAAAATAAGTGTCCCCCGTTGTAATCCATCGTCAATCACGGCGAGCGACCCGGAAAAAGAAAAAACAACGCAACAGCTCCTCCTCCATGGGAGGGCTCCCGCCGATTGAGCTCTGTTTGTTGTGGCACTTTATTTATATGGCAGGGCGGGACCACTCGCTGACATACGCGCATGACCTGCCCCCTCTGACGCCACATGACGTCAGAAGGGATGGGGTCGCTCGCCTACGTTGCCGGGTGGCCCGCCCTGCCATATAAATTAACTGTCATAACAAACAGCAGGCAGATGGCGGAAGCCCATGGAGGAGGAGCTGTGCGCACCGTCTGCATGCAATGCATTCGCATTTGGCGGCGAGGTCACTGCGAACGCCCCATAATGTCCTAAATTCGACAAATGGGCGATATTCGAGTCAAAATTATGTTTGGCTCTGACCGCTGGCTCACCCCTATAAGAATGAGCTCAAATAAATTTTAACAGGTTAATTTTAGTTTTTATCAATATTTTAAAACATGCATCTTTCATATTATAATACCTGGAAATCCTGCCATGATTGTTTTTGTTCTGGCACTGCCTGTTATAGAGTGACAACTGTTTCTTAATTTTTATGGAGGAGGTCAGTGAACCTAAATGTTACCCAATGGTCTGGCAAATTGCCACATCCCAAATTACAAATGCACAGAGGATATTTTTTTCAACGGGACCTTGTAGGCAACGTCAGACAAATAGGTAAAAAGTCTAATTTTATTTTGAACAACATTAACATATTGGATAGAAAATTATGTAAATAAAATACAATAACATGGTAAAATGTGGGTGCTACAAAATGCATGGAACTCCGACGTTTCGAGTTCTTATGAGTCTTCTTCAAGGGAATAGATATTCCATGTTAAAAGTACATAGATGCACTACAGATGAAACAACAATAATTATCAAAAATTGAAAATAGTGCAAAATACAACATAAACAATGATACAAATAGCAATGCATAAATACATGCTTTTCATAATCTGAACTTACAGTACCAGTGAAGAAAGATAACAACTGCCGATATGCAATCCCACAGCGAGGTATCAATCAAAGACATCCAAGCCCATGAAGGGAAGATAGGAGAGTCTGCATGTATGGCTCTATATGAGAGAATTGTGACCCTAACAAGTAAGTGTACCAGTCTGGCAGCTTTGTTTGTCCTTTTTGCCCCAGTCTCCATGTTATGGTTTTTTGTCTTTCTTTTTTGCCTCTTTGTCCCTTAGCGCCCTTTTTGCCGATTTATATCACATATTTTTGTATCTTAGTGGCAATATTTCTTTATACATGCAGACTCTTCTATCTTCCCTGGATGGGCTTGGATGTCTTTGGTCGATACCTCGCTGTGGGATTGCATATCGGCAGCTGTTATCTTTCTTTACTGGTACTGTAAGTTCAGATTATGAAAAGCATGTATTTATGCATTGCTATTTGTATTATTGTTGATAATTGACAATTTTTGATAATAATTGTTGTTTCATCTGTAGTGCATCTATGTACTTTTAACATGGAACATCTATTCCCTTGAAGAACACTCATAAGAAGTCGAAACACTGGAGTTCCATGCATTTTGTAGTACTCACATTGTAACATGTGATTGTATTTTATCTACATCATTTTCTATCCAATATTTTAATGTTGTTCAAAATAAAATTAGTTTTACCTATTTCTCTGACGTTGCCTACAAAGTCCCGTGAAAATTTTCCTCTGTGCTACTGTCTCTTAATTGCTCACCTGTTCATCACATCTTTTTTTAACCACTTGGTGCCTATGCTATAGCCGAAAGACAGCTACAGCATGGGCTAGAAGTACTCCCGTTCTCGCTGTGCTCTGTGATTGCCAAGTCCTTGGGTAAAAATCAGGTAAAGGGCCAATTACAGCAGCCCTTTACCACGTGATCAGCTGTCAGCCAATGACAGCTGATCACGGTAGTAAACAGAAGCCGGTTATCAGCTTGTTTTTCCCCTCACGCTGTCAGTGTGAGGAAAAGAAGAAAGCCATTAACCAGCTTCTGTTAAAGGGACATCAGTCCTTCTAGTGCTGGCCAGTGCTGCTAATCAGTGACCTCCAGAGCCCCGCCTTAATCAGTGCCTTGCAGTGCTGCTAATAAGTGCCCATCAGTGTCATCTATCAGTGCCCATCAGTACTGCTAATCAGTGGCCACCAGTGCCGCCTATCAGTGCTGCCAATCAGTGCTATCAGTGTCTCATCATCAGTGTCACTTGTCAGTGCTGCCTATTAGTGCCGCCTACCAGTGTCTATAAGTGCCCAAGTGCTGCCCATCAGTGCCGTCTATTAATGTCACCTCTCAGTGCTGCCTACCAGTGCCTATCAGTGCCACCTATCAGTGCCCATCAGTGCTGCCTATTAAAGCCACCTCTCCATGCTGGTTCTCAGTGCCCATCAGTGCTGCCTATCAGTGCCCACCAGTGCCACCTCATCAGTGCCACCTATCAGTGCAGCCTATCAGTGCCCATCAGTGTCGCCTCACCAGCACACATCAGTGAAGGAGAAAAATTACCCGTTTGCAAAATTTTATAACAAAATATGAGTAACGTTTTGGTTTTCGCCTTTTTTTGTTTATTTAGCAAAAAATAAAAACCCCAGTGGTGATTAAATACCACCAACAGAAAGCTCTATTTGTCTGAACAAAATGATACAAATTCCATATGGGTACAGCGTTGCATGACCACACAATTGTCATTCAAAGTGTGAGAGCCCTGACAACTGAAAATTGGCCTGGGCAGGAAGGGGTTATAAGTGCCAAGAAAGAAATAGCCATGTAAATAGATGCCAACAACAACAGATTAAAAAACAAGTATAATTTTAATCAGTTTTATGTTGCCTTTGGCACCTTTAAAGTCCCATTTACATTACTATTCTTGGTTTTTGCATTATAAAAGCATTAATTTGGTTGAATATTGGCTCTTTGCAGTGTATAAACTCAATTTGTCATCAAATGTAACAGGACAGGAGGAGTGTTTTTTTTGTACTATATGAGTGTAAAGTGGTATCCATTTGTGCTGATCCTTGAGTTTCCTAACTGTACAACCCTGCCCAACAGGAAGCAGCTGCAGCTGACTGCTCTATCAGCTTTGGCCCAACACTCCGGCTCAGCTGTTTTTATGGCGCAATCGCCTCCCTGGGCCATAACTGGACACCGACAGTCTGGGATGGGTTCACTTCCTTTGAAATTGTTAAGACATTTGACTAAGTAGCAGACTATTCTAAGTAGGTGAATCACCCCAACTATCAGGGTATGGCCAACAACAGGAGTATTATAAAAGAAGCTGTACTATTAAAAAAAATGATATCACTTTTGTTAACAGCCTTTGCTAACCTCCAGCCTTTATAGATTTAATTTCAAAAGTACCTTTTTGGGTTTTGAAGTACATAGTTTGCACAGATCACAAGTATTCCCAGAGTGTGACAAAGATACAATCATGTCTAATTCCTTTCTGTTTAAAAGGTAATCTTTCGTAAAGCAGAGTCAAACTACATGATACTTCCGACGTTCCTCGCATGCGCTGGCATCTTCTTTCTTGCTTTTTCGGGATGTCGGACTGTGGCTGTTTTCATTTCTTGGCACAGAATGACATCACTCCTGCGCATGTGCAGCAGTGATGTCATCCTAGAACGCAGGTGGCGTGCTGGAATGTAGATTGAGATGCACTTCAGTTTCACAGAAGACTGTGAGAGGGCAGGTAGGTTTCTTTTATTGCATTGCAAGTCTCTTCTCCAAAAACGAGCCATGCCTGCTTACAGTTTTCAAAAACAGGAAATAAGTTCCCACTTAAAGCAAAATGCTTGTATACAAGGCTTTAGATGGAAGCTACCATTCTGTTACATCTAAGGACCATACTAATTTGGTTTGGGCTAACTGAACCTATTCTGTTTGAGACACATCACAGCCATAGGAATGGTATGCAACAGACAAATAAAAGAATGAGACATACAGAAATATTTTAGATTCTAAACTGTTAAAAGCAGAGCCTTCTGATTCCTCATGTATTGAATTGTATTGTAAATGTACCATGTCTCTCCATTTTGTAAAATACTGTGCAAGCTGTTGGCTCTATATAAATCCTGTGTATATATAATATTATTAATAATGTAGCACCAGCTTAGTATTGCCTCTGTGATATATGCAGAGTATTGCTCTCTGAAACATTGCATTGCATTTCCTGGCTAAACTGATAACTCAGAGACACCTGGAGAGACTCTACTGGTTACTGCTGTAGCTAAGAAGGAAGCCCACCCCTAACAACAAAGGCAAGGAAGGACATGATTGGATAGCAGCCCAGGAGAGTTGTAATTGGGTGGCCGGGGGGGGGGGG
>BLSH010435886.1:365771-378816 GCA_018402905.1 Glandirana rugosa
AGGGGAGAGACACCAGGATGGAGAGACAGGGAGAGGAGGACAGACTGGGTTGGTGGCAGCCACACAGGGGGAAGTGGCCATCTTGATTTTCTCCTGTGTATTGGCAGGGCCTGTGATCCTGTAAGCGACTCTCCTAAAGGGAGGTGCAGACTTGAGAAAGTGTGTTATTCTGCCTTTTTGTCTGACCTCTGAAGGTGTGCTAACTGTGCAGTGACATCGAGAGGTGGGATTTCAGTGCTGCAGCAGTCATCATCATCATCCTCCTGTTTATCAAATGCTGTAGCCTGTGTTGCTTCTCTCGCCATCCAGTCAGCGATCAATTTACCAGTTGCTGGAAGGAAGATACATCAAGTGCATCTAATTGTGAGAGATCTTCTGCCATCCTTTTGTAAGTGGATCTTGCCTAATCCTGCTAGATCCTATTTACTGCTAATGCAGCTCTATCTGAAAGTGGATCCCCACGTCTGTTAATCTTTGTTACCCTGTGACTCTTTGTGAAGATACCCCTTTTCATCCTGTGGATTACAAGTATTGCTTCACAAAAGGCTGAGTACTCAAACATAGGATTTTAAGGGCCCCAACACTGGCAGACTCTGTGTGCGTGTGTGTGTGAGTGAATAGAATTCCCACTGGCCAGTGGTTATCTAGAACCTATAAGGTCTAGATAGTCTCTTATAGTTAGTAATATCACTTTTGGTAACTGTTGAACATTGTTTTTGTATTGTGCAACTGACAGTCTTGTTCACCACTCACTCAGTGCATTTCAGGGAAGGCCTCTCAATGGCGGTTAAAGTGAACGAACACCATTCCTGTTTAATTTGCTGAACGGTTGTATTATATCATTGCAGTTAATATTTATATCCTGTTAATCAGTTTCTCTTTGTCTAGGGCTTATTGCTAGTTCTAATAAAGCCCAGCTAAAGTTTAAACGGTGTATTGGTGTTACTTGGATCCAGGTGAGGGTGAGTCATCACTGGCGTGGGACAGAAGGCCCGTATATTACAGCGGCCCTTGCGGGGGTATCGCTACACATGGGGTTTTCATCCGGGACACCTTCTGGTCCCTGTCACAGAGTGATGACTACCTCTACCAGCCAAGTCACCATGATGGACCCTGTCATTGCTGCCAAGTGGTGTGAAGAGCAAAATGGCAGGTTGGGGCTTTGTGTAATTATGAGTCTCACTGGTGCCACCTGGACTAAGAAACATGTCCAGCAAATAGTGTCAGCTTTGATGCCCTATCAGAAAACATTCATATTAGACCTGAAAGTTGATCAGACAGCCTCTCACACTTATGCTTTGCTAGAATAGAAAAGAGAGATCCCGACCTGTTTCCAGGGAGTTAGCATACAGTTACTAGGGGTCCTCGAAGCTCAGCTTATACAGCCAAGTATGCTGAATGATCATCCTGAAAATGCTAGCTCAACAACATCAGGACCAGGAGTATTAGCTACTATTTCCACCCCAACTGCAGGGTTCCCTCCTGATACATTCTTTACTGATATGATATGGGAAAGCTGGTGGAATTGCTGGCTCAAAACTCAGCCATGTCTGCCAATTATGGATATCGCAAGTTGCGGTTCTATTCCAGGAAGGTCCCTGTGCCATCTGGAGAAGAGGACTCTGAAACCTGGGTAGATCAGGCAGAGCAGGCTGTGGAAGAATGGGAAGTTGCTGACACAGTAAAATTACAAAGGTTAATCGAGAGCCTGAGCTCCAGCTTCAGATGTAATCAGAAACCTAAAAGGGACAACCCAGGCTGCACAGCCACTAAGTGTCTAGAAGCTTTACAAGAGATTTTTGGAGGGGTGGAGGACTGTGCTGAGCTAATTTATATGTTCTCACACACATATCAAAATGAAGGAGAAGAGTTATCCACTTATGTCCAGCGGCTGGATAAAATCCTTCATCAGGTCATTCTAAAAGGAGGCATGGAGCCAAACCATGCAAGCAAAGCTTTGTTGGATCAAATTCTTAAAGGAGCACTCCCACTGGATCCAATAATGTTGAACTTTCGGACTAGAGACCAGAACAAGCCATTGACTTATTCCAAATTGGTCAAAGCTATCCTAGAAGAGGAGGCTTTAAGGCTAAAAAAACTGCTAGTGCTTCACATGCAGCTTTAGGAACCATGGGCATAGTGGAAGTCCAGTCTGAAGTAATGGCTTTGAAAACTCAGATGTCACAGATGATGGAGTTGATGACATCACTGTCTGCCAAGATTGCCATACCAGAGGGGAAAAAGACATTGAAACCAGGGCAGAGGCAATACCGAATGTTCCCTCCTGATACATTCTTTACTGATATGATATGGGAAAGTTGGTGGAATTGCTGGCTCAAAACTCAGCCATGTCTGCCAATTATGGATATCGCAAGTTGCGGTTCTATTCCAGGAAGGTCCCTGTGCCATCTGGAGAAGAGGACTCTGAAACCTGGGTAGATCAGGCAGAGCAGGCTGTGGAAGAATGGGAAGTTGCTGACACAGTAAAATTACAAAGGTTAATCGAGAGCCTGAGCTCCAGCTTCAGATGTAATCAGAAACCTAAAAGGGACAACCCGAGCTGCACAGCCACTAAGTGTCTAGAAGCTTTACAAGAGATTTTTGGAGGGGTGGAGGACTGTGCTGAGCTAATTTATATGTTCTCACACACATATCAAAATGAAGGAGAAGAGTTATCCACTTATGTCCAGCGGCTGGATAAAATCCTTTATCAGGTCATTCTAAAAGGAGGCATGGAGCCAAACCATGCAAGCAAAGCTTTGTTGGATCAAATTCTTAAAGGAGCACTCCCACTGGATCCAATAATGTTGAACTTTCGGACTAGAGACCAGAACAAGCCATTGACTTATTCCAAATTGGTCAAAGCTATCCTAGAAGAGGAGGCTTTAAGGCTAAAAAAACTGCTAGTGCTTCACATGCAGCTTTAGGTACCATGGGCATAGTGGAAGTCCAGTCTGAAGTAATGGCTTTGAAAACTCAGATGTCACAGATGATGGAGTTGATGACATCACTGTCTGCCAAGATTGCCATACCAGAGGGGAAAAAGACATTGAAACCAGGGCAGAGGCAATACCGAATGTTCCTGCTGGAAAACCTTCTAGTTCAGTGGTCTGCAATAATTGTGGGGGCATTGGTCACTATCAACGTAACTGTCCAAGCCCACCAAAGCCACGAAGAGAACATCATAAGCCGGCAGGAAACTTCAGAGGGCCCTGGTGAGGGAGCCAGCCGGATGCCCATCTAAGTCAGCTTGCTCCAGTTCCCAGGTCTTAAACAAAGGGTGGGTAAGGCCTAAACCTTTGTACCAAGCCTCACCCAAAGCCTCAGTTAGGCTGCCCAAGCTACTCTCAGAGTTGGGTCCCAGATCATGGGAGATCAGTGCACACTATACTGAAAACCGTCGGTCTAGACGACAACGGAAATTGTCACAGGCCAATAGAGTAATTCAAGCCCACACAGCTGAGCAAGCTGCATTGAAACAGCCAAGCAAGCTTCCTTACAAACTGGTGGGTCCTTCTCCTATAGTGCCAGTTGAGGTGGAAGGTGTATACACAAAAGCCCTTCTAGATTCTGGTGCCCAAGTGAATCTAATGTGCCATGATTTCTGTGATAAAAATCTAAAACACCTGCCCTTGCAGAAGTTAGAAAGTCTAGAGATCTGGGGCATAGGGACTAAGAAGCTCCCCTATGATGGATATTTTCCAGTCAAGATTGAATTTGGCCCATCTATTGTTGGGCAGCCAGAGACTTCCGACACATTGGCCATTGTATGCCCTAGCCCTCAAGGGGCTAATCGGAGTTCCATAATTGTGAGGACGAACACTAACTTGGTTCCACAGTTACTCACTCCTCAGGTCTCAGAGGACGAGACTGTAGCTAAAAGTGTACATCCGATGTTGCGCTCCGTGTACCAGCAATTGGTCCAGGAACAAAAGGCCCCCAACAGAAGGAGTGGGAAAACTTTGAAGGTTGGATAAGACGGAAAAGGTTTTGCAGCCTGGTGAAGTAGCATGTCTGCGGACTTCAGTCAAACTGAATTGGGACCAACCTGGTCCTTATGTTATCCTTGAAGGTGACCCACAGAAGACAGATTCGGGTTTGGAACTGATCCTGGAAGTCATTTCTATGAAGGCCTTACAGAGAACCCATGGAAAGGTTCCTGTCAGTGTTTGTAATGTTGCTTATTCTCCAGTGAAGCTTCGGGCCCGAATGATGATAGGGCAGGTGAATCCAGCCACACCCATCACACAACATGGTGTGGGAAGGGAAGCCCAGGAAGAAATATCATAGGAGTATTTCTATCCAAAAGGCTCTCCTATGACATCTGAATGGAAAGAATGGACAAATACACAACTTTCAAAGTGGAGGAAAATTTTCTCGAAAAGTGAGTTTGACATGGGATGTGCAAAGTGTGCACAACACCATATTCGGCTACAAAAGGATAGGCCATTTCGAGAGAGGTCTCAACGAATCCCATTAGCGGATTTAGATGACCTTAGAGAACACATTGCGGAGTTGAAGAGGACGGGAATTATTCGGGAGTCCCAAAGTCCCTATGCTTCTCCCATTGTGGTGGTGAGGAAGAAAAATGGGCCATTAAGGATGTGCATCGATTATGGCACTCTCAAGAAAAGAATCATGCCAGACCAGTACACCACTCCACAAATAGAAGATGCACTGCAATGCCTTTCAGGAGCCAAATGGTTCAGCGTGTTGGACCTGAGAAGTGGGTAACATTTGATCCCCATGCATCCCGATGACCCGGAGAAAACCGCGTTTATGTGCCCCGTGGGATTCTTTGAGTTTGAACAGATACCACAGGGTCTGTCTGGAGCCCCTGCTACATTCCAACGCTTGATGGAATGGACTGTTGGCAACATGAACTTAATTGAAGTGTTAGTGTACCTAAATGACATAATTGTCTTTGGACGGACTTTGAAAGAACATGAGGAGCATTTAGAGAAGGTGTTGACGTGACTCTGTGAAGAGGGGTTGAAGCTTTCTCTTGAGAAGTGCCAGTTCTACCAGTCATCAGTCACCTACCTTGGGCATATTGTCTCAGCGGAGGGAGTGGCCACTAACCCCAAGAAGTTGGAAGCTGTTACCAATTGGCCCAGGCCCAGAAATGTTCCAGAGCTGAGATCTTTTCTTGAGTTCTGCTCCTATTACAGGAGGATAGTGGAGGGATTTGCCAAAATAGCCAGACCTCTCACTGAACTTTTGCGGGTTAGAAACGATGAAGGAGAGCAAGAAGTCTCAGAAGTAGTCCGGCAAACTAGTGGAGCGAGAAAGTCTCGGGAGTCCATAGAGGGAGAGTTGTCTGATCAATGCAAGGAGGCATTCCTTCAACTGAAACGGAGCTTGACCAATGCCCCAATTTTAGCCTATGCTGACACCCTCAAGCCCTATGAGCTCCATGTTGATGCTAGCAGAGAAGGAATAGGTGGTGTGTTGTATCAAGAACATGATGAATGTCTGAGACCTGTTGCTTATGTGAGTCGAAGCCTTACTCTATCTGAGTGAACTTACCCTACCCACAAGTTGGAATTTTTGGCGTTGAAATGGGCTGTCGTGGACAAGCTGAAAGAATACCTGTATGGTGCAGTTTCACATCACATACGATGCTTAATCATAGGCTATGATTAAGCATCATACGTGATGTGAAATGCGTTAGCGCTTTTGTTCCTGTGTCCTGCACCCATGCTGTGAATTTATGGATCATTTTCCACAATAAAGGTGTTGCAGCAGAGTGCGGCCGTCCAGCCATTTTTTGCATTTAACGCTTTTTGCAGAGCCTGCACCTGCACATCAGCAAGAGGGTGGCGTGTTTAGGACTGAGTGCTCACCCGGAGCAATGTTTTTTTCCCTTGTGGTTAAGGGAATGTGTTGGTAGTGACTGATCATTTTACCTGTTATGCCCAGGCTTATCCAACAAGAGATCAACAAGCTGAAAGTGTTAGTGGAGACATTTTTCGTCCATTATGGTTTATCTCAAAGAATTCACTCTGACCAAGTTAGAGACTTTGAAAGCAGGCTCATTAAACAGTTGTTGGATCTTCTGAGTATCAGGAAATCAAGAACGACACCTTGCCACCCTCAAGGGTATCCCCAGCCAGAGAGGTTTAATCATACCCTCCTTGGCATGCTTGGAACCCTTCCATCTGACAGAAAACAGCATTGGTTCATGCCTATAATAGTAATGAAAATGATGCAACCGGTTACTCACCATATAGACTGTTGTTTGGAAGAGAAGCTTGTCTGCCAGTGGACTTAGCCTTCGGTATTTCAATAGACAGGACTTTAGCTACATCCTTCAAGGGCTATGTGGATAGGCTCAGAAAGAATCTAAAGACAGCCTATGAGAAGGTACAAGAACCTTCTGGTGTTAGAGGTCAGTGGAACCAGAAGAATTATGATTTGAAAGTTACGATTCATGATTTACAGCCAGGGGACAAGGTGTTGCTAAAGAATCTGGGTCTCTCTGGAAAGCATAAGTTAGCTGACTGGTGGAGTTCTCAACATGTCATCTGTAAGCAACTGCCTGGTCTTCCTGTATACCAAATCCGGCCTGATGGGAAGACAGGGCCCCTGAAGACCTGGCATCAAAACCATCTACTGCCTCTGAGTGAAGCCATCAGAGTACCTGTGAGAACTGAGATTTCATTACCCAAACCATCTTCTTCCAGACAAGTTCAAGTTACCAGGTTTCAACCTCTACTGCCAGATGAGGCTACAGCACTAGAAATGACAGTGATGATGATCTGGAGGTAGGAGGGTTGTGGCCATCTGAGCCCATGGATGCCACTCCTTCCACATCAACTGCTGATCAGCCCTTGGGTGTGCTCAGACCTGATGCACCTGAATTTGTGTCTCAGGTGCAAGACAACGCAGAACTAGTAGAGCAAGCCTACCAATTAGTCCATGAGCCTAATGAAGGGTTTCCCGATGGGAGTTCCTCTGAACTCAATGGAGAACTATTTGGGGAAAGCCACCTTGAACCTGATGGAGAATCCTATGAAGAGACTCATCTTGAGCCCAAAGAACAGAGAGTTAAGAGAACAGTGAGACCCTCCACTCAGATTAACATATGACACCCCTGGAACAAGCTCAGATGAAGCTATTCCCACTGTTCACAGACTTCCTGATTCTCAGGCACATTCTATGGTGGTACCAGTGACTAATGTCCCCAACCCATCTCCCAAAACACGTTGGTGGCAGTTTCAATTACCTAATGCATTGGTTAGGAAATGTCATGAAATCAGCTTAAGATCACAGGCCTAAGCTGTTGGTCCATGTGTAAGTTTACTGTACAAATGCTATGTTATTATTAACTGCACTCATTTCTCTCTTTGGGGGACCAAAGATTTTTTGGAAGGGGGTGGATGTAGCACCGGCTTAGTATTGCCTCTGTGATATATGCAGTGTATTGTTCTCTGAAACATTGCATTGCATTTCCTGGCTAAACTAATAACTCAGAGACACCAGGAGAAACTCTATTGGTTACTGCTGTAGCTAAGAAGGAAGCCCACCCCTAACAACAAAGGCAAGGAAGGACATGATTGGATAGCAGCCCAGGAGAGCTGTGATTGGGTGGTCAGGCCATTTTTTTTGGGGGGGGGACACCAGGAGGGAGAGACAGGGAGAGGAGGACAGACTGGGATGGTGGCAGCCACACAGGGGGAAGTGGCCATCTTGCTTTTCTCCTGTGCATTGCCAGGGCCTGTGGTCCTGTCAGTGACTCTCCTAAAAGGAGGTGCAGACTTGAGAGGGGAGTTTGCAGTGTGTTATTCTGCCTTTTTGTCTGACCTCTGAAGGTGTGCTCTGCAGTGACATTGAGAGACGGATTTCAGTGCTGCAGCAGTCATCACCATCATCCTAATGTTTAGCAAATGCTGTGGCCTGTGTTGCTTCTATCGCCATCCAGTCAGCGATCAATCTACCAATTGCTGGAAGGAAGATATATCAAGTACATCTAATGGTGAGAGATCTTCTGCCATCCTTGTGTTAGTGGATCTTGCCTAATCCTGCTATTCTGCTAGATCCTATTTACTGCTAATGCAGCTCTATCTGAAAGTGGATCCCCACATCTGTTAATTTTTGTTACCCTGTGACACTCAGTACTCAAAACACAGGATTTTAAGGGCCCCAACGCTGGCAGACTCTCTGTGTGTGTGTGTGTGTGTGTGTGTGTGTGCGTGTGTGAATAGAATTCCCACTGGCCAGTGGTTAGCTAGAACCTACAAGGTCTAGATAGGCTCTTATAGTTAGTAATATCACTTTTGTTAATTGTTGAACATTATTTTTGTATTGTGCAACTGACAGTCTCGTTCACCACTCACGCATTTCAGGCAAGGCCTCTCACTGGCGGTTAAAGTGAATGAACACCATTCCTGTTTAATTTGCTGAGCGGTTGTATTATATCATTGCAGTTAATATTGGTATCCTGTTAATCAGTTTCTCTTTTTCCATGGCTTATTGCTAGTTCTAATAAAGCTCAGCTAAAGTTTAAACGGTGTATTGGTGTTACTTGGATCCAGGTGAGGGTGAGTCATCACTGGCGCGGGACAGAAGACCTGTATATTACAGCGGCCCTTGTGAGGGTAGCGCTATAATAATACAGTACCATCTGAAGCTTCTCAAACATGCATTCTGCATCGCATAGGCAGGTATGAAAACTCTATTCAATGCAGTTATGTATTCATTAAAAGTTAAAGTGGAATTACAGGCTACACCTAACCAATTTAAATCAGAACCAAACACTCCTGTACTTCTCAGCCAAGGAAGCCGCCATCTTAGTCTCTGTTTGATCTGCACTTCCATGGTGCTGCACATGTGATCAGATATGACACCAGTCATTTGACGATTTGACAATTTGGTCGATAGCATGAGCAAATGTGCCAGGTAGCATTCCTGGCAGGTTGAGAATGGAACTGTTTTTGATAACTTTAAATCAATGGGTTTAGTTCCACTTTAAAGTGTTTGGAAACCCTTGCACCCAAATAGTCTCATGTAACATAAAGTGAAGGATGTGCCCCAAAATACAAAAATCACAGTTTTTCTACCTTACAGTGCCTTGAAAAAGTATTCATACCCCTTGAAATTTTTCACATTGCATGAAGTCATTTTACAACCAAAAACGTAAATGTATTTTATTGGGATTTTATGTGATAGACCAACACATCTCGGCGCATAATAATGAATTGGAAGGAAAGTGATAAATGGTTTTCAAATCTAGTGGAACCAGTTGCCTTCAGAAGACACCTAATTAGTAAATAGAGTCCACCTGTGTGTAATTTAATGTCAGTATACATACAGCTGTTCTGTGAGGCCCTCAGAGGCTTGTTAGAGAACCTTAGTGAACAAACAGTATCATGAAAGCCAAGGAACACACCAGACAGGTCAGTGATAAAGTTGTAGAGAAGTTTAAAGCAGGGTTAGGTTATAAAAAAATATCCCAAGCTTTGAACATCTTGCGGAGCTCTGTTCAATCCACCATCCGAAAATGGAAAGACTATGGCAAACCTACCAAGACATGGCTGCCCACCTAAATGGACAGGCCAGGCAAGGAAAGCATTAATCAGAGAAACAGCCAAGAGGCCCATGGTAACCCTGAAGGACCTGCAGAGATCCACAGCTCAGGTGGGAGAATCTGTCCACAGGACAGCTATTAGTCGTGCACTTCACAAATCTGGCCTTTATGGAAGAGTAGCAAGAAAAAAGCCATTGTCGAAAGAAAGCCAAAAGAAGTCACATTTGCAGTTTGCGAAAAGCCATGTGGGGGACACAACAAGTATGTGAAAGAAGGTGCTCTAGTCAAATGCAAGCAAAATGTAACTTTTTGGCCTAAAAGCAAAACACTATGTGTGATGGAAAACTAATACTGCACTTCACCCTGAACACACCATTCCCACCATGAAAAATGGTGGCAGCATCATGTTATGGGGATGCTTTTCTTCGGCAGAGACAGGGAAGCTGGTCAGAGTTGATGGGAAGATGGATGGAGCCAAACACAATCCTAGAAGAAAACCTGTCAGAGTCTACAAAAGACTTGAGACTGGGGGCGGAGGTTCCCTGCCAGTAGGACAATAACCCTAAACATACAGCCAGAGCTACAATGGAATGGTTTAGATAAAATCACAGTCCAGACCTAAATCCAACTGAGAATCTGTGGCTAGACATGAAAATTGCTGTTCACAGATGCTCTCCTTCCAATCTGAGTTTGAGCTATTTTGCAAAGAAGAATGGGCAAAAATTTCACTCTCTAGATGTGGAAAGCTGGTAGAGACATCCCCAAAAAAGACTTGCAGTTGTAATTGCAGTGAAAGGTGGTTCTACAAAGTATTGACTCAGGAGGGCTGAATACAAATGCATGCCACACTTTTCATATATTTATTTGTAAAAAAATTTGAAAACCATTTATCATATTCCTTCCACTTCACAGTTATGTGCCATTTTGTGTTGGTCTATAATCCCAATAAAATACATTTAAGTGTTTGGTAGTAATGTGACTAAGGCCTTATTTACACTGCTGCTGGTAAACAGACATTTAGAGGCATTTGGGCGTTTTTTGTCAGCTGCCCCTGAACTTTCCTCTATGTTATCTTATCAGTACATTTACACAGGGTCGTTTAAAGTCGTTTCCAGGCAGTTGTGTTTAAAGGCTTTTTTTGGAACGCAAAAAAATGAGTTCAGACGCCAGTTCAGAGGCATTTGAAACGCCAAACAGCTTTTAAACGCTGCTAAATGCGCATAACTCACGTCTAAGACCATTTTGTTTACAGGCGCTTCAATTTAAAAAATAATAATTTTCTTTAAAAACGCTGCTAGACGCTGCTAAACGCCGCATGCAAAACGGTCGTTTTAGACACAAGCTTCTAGCTGTCAAAAAAAAAAACGTTCACGGGAGGTTAAAATAGCATCCCGTGTAAATGGAGCCAGTATGTGGAAAATGTCATGGGGTATGAATACTTTTTCAAGGCACTATATTGGTTGAGTTATTACCTGTCCCATGACCATAATTCTCCTCCCTTCTGATCCTATAGACGGACGGTGGCTATGTCTCACGTACAGCTCTCTGTCACTGCCACAAGCCAAAGCAGAGTGGCTAAGTGGTTAGTACGTCTGCCTAGTAGCACTAGGGTCATTGGTTCAAACCGTGGCACTACATGCACAGAGGTGGCATGTTCTCCCTGTGCCTGTGCGAATTTCCTCCCACACTCCAAAGACATGCTAATAGGTTTATTGGCTCCTGTCTAAACTGGCCTTAATACGCATGAATGTTAATTAGTGACTTTAACCACATCCCATGTACATTTACTGTTGTAATTTTGTAGTGTAGCGCAAATTGGCGTCTATAAACGGCGATCCGCGCACGCGCAGCTAGGCACGCTCTCATGCTCACCGCACGCTTCCTGAGTGGGACCGCGGGTCAGGCGGACTCGATGTCCGCCGGCGACCCGCGATCGTCTGTTAGAGAGGCAGAACAGGGAACCGCCGATTTAACATTTATACAGTAATCAGTGGATATTTCAATTTCTGATTGCTGTATAACTAAATGTCATTGGTCCCAAAAAAGTGTCAAAAATGTCCAACATGTCCACCGCAATGTCGCAGTCCCAATAAAAATCGCAAATCGCCACCATTACTAGTAAAAAAAAAAAATTGTAAAAACGCCATAAATGAACAAATATGTAGAAGTATTTATATTGGCCAAAACTGATGAATTAATTTTTTTATATTTTTTTTTGTACATTTATTATAGCAAAAATTAAAAAATATTGTTTTTTGTTTAAAAAGTGTCACTCTTTTTATGTTTATAGCGGTGATTAGAAGTGATGCAGAGGTGATCAAATACCACCAAAAGAAAGCTCTATTTGTGGGAAAAAAAGGACGCCAATTTAGTTTGGGTACATCGTCACATGACCGTGCAATGTCAGTTAAAGCGACGCAGTGCCGAATTGCAAAAAGTGCTCTGGTTCTAATGTGGGAAATCCTTCCGGGACTGAAGTGGTTAAAGTGATTGTAAAGGTTCATCTTTTTAAAAAAAAAAAAAATAACAAACATGTCATACTTACCTCCTCTGTGCAAGGGTTTTGCACAGAGTGGACCCGATCCTCCTCTTCTGGGGTCCCCCAGCGGCGCTCCTGGCTCCTCCCTGCATTGAGTGACCCGTCAGGGAAGCGCTTTCCCTGGAGTCACCATTGACACAGCCAGCAGGACTTGGCCCGCCCCCCGGCTCCCGCGTCATTGGATTTGATTGACAGCAGCAGGAGCCAATGGCTGCACTGCTGTCGATCTAATTGTACTGTCTAATTGGGCGACTATGTGGCAAATGAGGTTTAATATTGATAAATGTAAAGTTATGTATTTGGGGGCTAAGTATATGCATGCATCGTACATACTAGGGGGAGTACAACTGGGGGAATCCATAGTGGAGAAGGATCTAGGGGTTTTGGTAGATCATAAGCTTAATAATGGCATGCAATGCCAAGCTGCGGTTTCCAAAGCAATCCTTTCTTGTATTAACCACTTGACAACTGGGCACTTAAACCCCCTTCCTAACCAGACCAATTTTCAGCTTTCAGCGCTCTCACACTTTGAATGACAATTACTCAGTCATGCAACATTGTACCCATATGAAATTTGCGTCCTTTTTTTCACACAAATAGAGCTTTCTTTTGGTGGTATTTAATCATCGCTGGCTTTTTTATTTTTTGCGCTATAATTAAAAAAAGACCGAAAATTTTGTAAAAAAAATAATTTTTCTTTGTTTCGGTTATAAAATTTTGAAAATTAGTAATTTTTCTTCATAAATTTTGGCCAAAATTTATACTGCTATATATCTTTGGTAAAAAAAAAACAAATTTGTGTATATTATTTGGTCTTTGTGAAAGTTATAGAGTCTACAATCTATGGTGCCAATCACTGAAAATTGATCACACTTGATATATTGACGGCCCATCTCATTTCTTGAGACCCTAACAAGCCAGGAAAGTACAAATACCCCCCAAATGACCCCTTTTTGGAAAGTAGGCATTCCAAGGTA
>BLSH010435886.1:394710-407903 GCA_018402905.1 Glandirana rugosa
GTCACTGTGTCCACCCCTGTCAATACGTCCCCCCACCTGTGTCACTGGCTGCATAACTGTCCCCACCTGTGTCACTGCCTGCATAACTGCCCCACCTGCGTCACTGGCTGCATAACTGCCCCACCTGTGTCACTGGCTGCATAACTGTCCCCACCTGTGTCACTGGCTGCATAACTGCCCTCATCTGTGTCACTGGCTGCAAAAGTGCCCCACCTGTGTCACTGGCTGCAAAAGTGCCCCGCCTGTGTCACTGGCTGCAAAAGTGCCCCCACCTGTGTCACTGGCAGCAAAAGTACTCCACCTGTGTTATTGGCTGCAAAACTGTCCCACCTGTGTCACTGGCTGCAATTTACCCCCACCTGTGTTATTGGCTGCAATTTACCCCACCGGTGTTATTGGCTGAAATTTACCCCCACCTGTATTATTGGCTGCAATTTACCCCACCTGTGTTATTGGCTGCAATTTACCCCACCTGTGTTATTGGCTGCAATTTACCCCCACCTGTGTTATTGGCTGCAATTTACCCCACCTGTGATGCTGAGCTGTATACTGTGCCCTGTGATGTAATGCTGAGCTGTATACTGTGTCCTGTGATGCTGATCTGTATACTGTGTCCTGTGATGCTGAGCTGTATACTGTGCCCTGTGATGTAATGCTGAGCTGTATACTGTGTCCTGTGATGCAGAGCTGTATACTGTGTCCTGTGATGCTGAGCTGTATACTGTGCCCTGTGATGTAATGCTGAGCTGTATACTGTGTCCTGTGATACTGAGCTGTGTCCTGTTATGTAATGCTGAGCTGTATACTGTGTCCTGTGATGTGATACTGAGCACAATATGTGGAATACAGGGGACGGAGTGGGTGGATTCTATAAGGGGTGGGGCTTATTAGAAGTAGGAGGGGTTCAAAAAGGAAGGGCGGGGCCTGAGGCCCCCCATCCTAAAACTTCACCAGCCGCCACTGGTCTAGGCCATCTTTATGTAGAGCAACAATTCTTTTTTTCAGATCCTCAGATAATTCTTTACCATGCGGTGCCATGTTGAACTTCCAGTGACCAGTATGAGAGAGTGAGAGCGATAACAGCAAATTTAACACACCTGCTCCCTATTCACACCTGAGACCTAACACTAACGAGTCACCTGACACCGGGGAGGGAAAATGGCTAATTGGGTCCAATTTGGACATTTTCACTTAGGGGTGTACGCACTTATGTTGCCAGCGGTTTAGACATTAATGGCTGTGTGTTAAGTTAGTTTGAGGGGACAGCAAATTTACACTGTTATACAAGCTGTACACTCACTACTTTACATTGTAGCAAAGTGTCATTTCTTCAGTGTTGTCACATGAAAAGGTAGAATAAAATATTTACAAACATGTGAGGGGTGTACTCACTTTTGTATGATATATATATACTGTATATATTCTGCTGGAAAAGGACTCGGGGACGGCTAAGGGTCCACAAATTAGGGGCACAATACTTGCCTTGCTCCGGGCACTGACAACCCACGCTACACCACTGACCGCACCCATCATTTCTTGATCCAGCAGGACATAAAAGGAGGTAAATGGCCCTCAGACAGAAAAAAAAAACGTACAGAAATTGTAAGTCTTCCCGACTCATACAAAAGTTAAAATATATTTTTTGGCTGGAGTTTGGCTCATAATGCAAGGAATTAGAAACCTGTTACAGATCCTTGTCTTATGAATGTCAGATGTTTTGGAAGTGCGTGCCATTCCTTTTTTTTTTAATAAAAAACAAATAAAAATCAAACAATAATTTGCAGGAAACCTGTGAAGTTAAAAAAAAACTTGACCTTTGATAAACTGACAGTGCACAGTTTTCTTTTTTCCCTTTATTTTCACCTGGTAACCCTGGCAGTAACTTCCTATCCTAGAGTGACAACACTTATTTACCATACCGTATCTATGGGAAAGCAGCATTGCACCCCTAGGACAGGAATTGTGTTAGAACTACAAAACACATCCACCTCTCTCCGTCTCCATAACATAGGATGGTGATGTTCTGTAGCTCACATATAGAGCTGGAAACAATGATTACTGATAACAGTCATTACATGCAGAGAACACAGGAAGTTAAAAGCTCAGGTCGGGCATATCAACAGGTAATCTTTTGCACTTATTAAAGAAATGTAACAAAACAATTTCAACTGTATACTTAACAGTCCAAAAGAAAAAAAAATAACTGAAATTTATTGTTTAAGTTTTCTTACACATTTACCTTGAAAGGGACCAGTGAAAACTCAAAAAATGTCAAGGATCGCTAATTGTTAAATGCTTCTCAACACAGTGAAATTCCTGGCAAAGCATGGTGTGTTTAGAAATAGTTTTACACGCATTTAGAGATAAAGCCTTCAACCTTGCCAGTTATTACTTTGGAAAAAAAAGTTTGTACTTATAATACATCCAGCGTGCTGGCAATTTAACCATGGCTCAACTGACCAATTGTTATTATTCTAAAGCTCACACTTCCATTGTTCTTCAGATGCTACCCAATGATTGCAATCGATGTTTAACTTTACTTACAGAATAGTGCTAAAAAAAAGTATCTTTATCCAGGGTCAGTAATGAAAAATTGATCAAAAAGGAAAAAATGTTTTAGCAAGCTGCTTTTTTTTTTTATAGGAGGTATGCAAAGGAAATGATAAAACAGCAGATCAGTTTTCATTCTTTTATGTCTGTTTTTACTACTAGTGCGGGAGGAAGATTCTTTAATAAATGTTCTGTCTCTGCGGGGTGGTCTAGGTCATCCTTTGTGTTTACGTTCATATATCCTTGTTATAATTAGTGTTTTTCTTAGCTTTTACATATCCATTCTCTGTATCCATCAATGTTGCAGCATCAAATGCCATCTTTCTCAGTAGCCTTTCCAGACTTTTTTTATTATCACTGGCTTTAGCTGAGCGCATGATTATATCGCATTCCTTCATCTTTTTAACTATCTCTACATTTTCTCCTGGGGAATTTGTCTACATATGGAGCATTATCTGATTGTAACTAAACTCCCACTCTTCTTATCACTATCACTACCTCACTTAGTTGGATTCTGTATCAGGACACTGAGAATTTTTGTTATTAATGGAGAGAATGGAGGCTTAACTGTTACATGGCACAGGATCAAGATACTAAGTGTTCTACAGCTGATTGAGGTTCTATCTGGAGAAAAAGAGGTTAAACAGAGCATTGTCCATTGACGACTTATAGTTCCTTCCTCATCCCTCTTCCTGTAGGAGGATGGCTGGTTTCCCTGGGAAAACAAGCAACTCATAACTTTTTTGTCGCTCCTCCCCAACTTATTCTGCTTTTCTATTCTTTTCCAGCTTCCTACATAACCTTTTGTCTGGTCACACCGTCGTGTGCAAATGTCAGCAGCCCTGACAGTGCTTACAGAACTAGTCTGTGCCATAGACTTCATGCCTTGGAGAACAAGACTACTTCAACAGGAGCTCCAATGTGAGAAGATAAAGAAGATATTGAGGACCTTCCACTAATCTCTTCATCATACCTTTAATAAGGATACTTGCTGCAGGTTGGGAAACTTGTGAAATATGGCTCTAACATTAAGGGTCATTGGGCACCTCTTTAGTTTTCTACTACTTTGCTGCTTACACAGAAGTTGTCAAAATTCAGCTTCTTTAATGGTGAGATTTCGCATCCAGGAGGAAGTACCCCTTGGCACAGTCATCGGACACATATCTGATGCATCAGGCTGGATAGAGGATGTGAATGAAGTATACCAACTTATACAGGAGACCAATGCTTTTCCAGTACAAGTGGGTATGAAGAATGGATCTATAACCACCACAGATCGTCTAGATAGAGAGAAGCTCTGTAAGGTTCATGGGCGCTGCATCCTATCTTTTAATGTTCTAGCAACCAAGGCCTTAGCTCTGGTCCATGTGGAAATTGAAGTACTAGACATCAATGACAATGAACCAATGTTTCCAAAAGCTGAACTAGATGTAGAGATTTCTGAAAGTGCTTCCCTACGTACTAGGATTCCACTTGACAGAGCTTGGGACCCTGATTTTGGTAGCAATGCTGTAAAGCTATATACTCTCTCTCCAAACGAACACTTCACCCTGGATATTATCTCCGGTTCTGATGGTGTAAAACATCCTGAATTGGTGGTGGTGAAAGAACTGGACAGGGAGCTGCAGTCTTCTTTCGAGCTTGTTTTAACAGCATTAGATGGAGGATACCCACCAAAAACAGGGACAACACAGGTTAGGATTAATGTCTTGGACTCCAACGATAACAGCCCCACGTTTGAGGAAAGCTCTGTAATTTTAGAAATCTCAGAAGACACATCACCTGGTACACTTCTTATAAATCTCACAGCTACTGACCCAGATCAAGGTCCAAATGGGGAAATTGAGTTTTCATTTGGCAAACACACACCTCACCATGTCCTTAACATGTTTAGCATTGATCCCAAGTTAGGGGAAATATTTCTGAAGCAGCCACTTGACTATGAAAGCAGACATTCTTATGAATTAGATGTGCAAGCAAAGGACTTAGGCCCTAATCCCATTCCTTCTCACTGCAAGGTAGTCATTAAAGTTCTGGATATTAATGATAACACCCCTGATATTAAAGTCACATGGGCTTCTCAAGATTCTCCTGAGATCATTGTGTCTGAAGCTGTTCCTCTGGGCAGTTTCGTTGCTTTGGTTATGGCGAATGATCCAGATTCAGGTGCAAACGGGGATGTGCATTGTCACTTAGTTCAAGACCATGAACATTTTAGGCTTCAAAAAGCTAAAGGAAACAGTTATATACTAACAACCAATGCACTTCTGGACAGGGAAAAAATGGATGTGTATGACATAACAATCCAAGCCCAAGATCAAGGTGAACCATCTTTTACATCTAAAAAATCCTTAAAAATATTGGTTAGTGATGCCAATGACAATGCTCCAGTTTTTCAGATGCCTAGATATGATGTTTCACTATATGAAAACAATAGTCCTTTCACTCATCTTCTCACTGTAAATGCTCAGGACGCTGACTTAGGTAAAAATGCAGAGGTTACCTACAAGATTATTGACTCTATTATTTCAGGGATACCACTATCAAATTTTGTCTCTGTCCATTCCAAAACAGGTGAAATTGTTGTGCTTAAGGCCATTGATTATGAGGAAATTAAGGAAATGCAATTCTTGGTGCACGCAGAAGACAATGGTGACCCTCAACACAGCAGTAATGCTTCTGTCAAGGTATTGGTAAGAGACCAAAATGATAATAGCCCAATAATTGTGCAACCTCAACTTAAGAAAGGCCATGCTACTATCACCATCCTTGTGAATGCTGAAAGTGGATACTTTCTTTCTGCCTCAGAAGTTTCCAGCTCAGAGGCCTTGGGATACACATCAGATGAGATTCTATCAGAAACAGCTAAACTTAACAAACACCCAATATTTCAAGTTATTGCCAGTGATGCAGACTCAAATGAGAATTCTAGACTTGTCTACCATTTGTTGGATGACTACCTAGGCTTATTTGCTATGGATGAACATCTTGGATACATATACATAAACTCCAGCAATGCCAGCAACCTAATAGGTAGTGTCATAGACTTACAGGTCACTGTCAGAGACTGTGGAATTCCTTATCGGGAAACCAAAGCTCAACTAACAATTATGTTTAGTAGCCACTTGGACCACTTGAAAAATTCAGCTAGCGAAACCAACGGTAAGCTGAGCCTGTCTGTGGTAATTGTTATTTGCCTGGCTGTTCTTCTAGTTGTATGTCTCCTTATATTGGCTCTCATCATGTCCTTTTGTCGAGTAGACAGAAAGGACAATAGAGCATACAACTGCAGAGAGGAAGAATCTGCTTATAGGAAGCAACCTAGAAGACCTCAAAAGCAGATACAAAAGGCAGATATCCATGTAGTCCCTGTACTTAGAGGTCGGCAACAACCACAACCAGTGACACCAGTAGAAGAGGCCAAGTTGTTTCCTTTGCCAGATGAAGGAAAAGAAGTTCCAGAGGATCAAACTCTCCATACTCCTTTTCATCTCACACCTACACTATATCGCACACTAAGGCACCAACATAACCAGGAAATATTAAGTGAAGATACTACAGATTTAGAGCAGTCTTTCTCATTACCTCCCTCTGTGTGCCGAACATTACAGTATCAGAGACAGAGAAGCTACTCTAGAGAGAACTTTGAAGACCCCAGTGGAACCCTTCCAGTCAGTAATAAAACCTTAAAGAACCCAGGTAGCCCTCAAATAAGAGTCCATGATAATTTCAGCTCTTCTGAACCCATAGTATACAATGGAGGGAACTTTTCTCCAGCTACTTCTCCTACGCTAAGAAGACAAAAAAATGTGGAACAGTCATCTAAAGAGCAAATCTTAAGAAGCCTGGTGCGACTATCTATGGTGGCATTAGCAGAGAAAGAAGGTGTGGATGTTACCATGCAGTCACCACATGTGCAGGTAAGCCTGTTTAATGATTTTTTTTTTAACAAGAAACTGTTTAATTAATTGATTAATTGAACTTTAGCTGTCTAGTTTTTATAGTGTCCAAATTTCTTCTGCTTACGTTTTCAATGACTATTACTACTTTTTTTCAATGCACCTTACCTGCTCCACTAGTATGTAGTTCTATGTATAAATAATGCTTTTAATCTATAGATGTATAGTGCATATGAGGAATCATAAGGCTATAAAGTTTTAAGGCACCACATTTAAATATGGCATTATTAAGGCGCATGTAAAGCCAAAGCTTAGTTGTTTTAGATGGAGTAGGGTTTTTTCCTGTCTGTGTCCCCTTGAGAAGATTTCCCTTTACTTCCTGGCCCAGAGACACACCAAAAAGTGACAAGAAATCTATCCAAAGTGAGGGTAAGTCCACTTCTAGACAAATGCCAATGACACGGTTATCCCTAGATTTCCCTAAGCTCATGTTCCTCTAAAAGAATTTGATTTTTGATCACTTTCTGTACAGGAGACAATGTTCCACAGGACAAATAGAGGAGTTGAATCTCTGCAGTGGAGACACATACAGGAAACAACATGACAAGGGATTTAACCTTTCCCGACTATCCACAACTGTAACTACAAATGGTCTGGGTTTGCATACACTTTAAGGAAAAAAACCTTTGGTAACAAAAATGACTGATTTTATTGGACGTGTACAATATATATTAAATTACACTAGCTTATTGATGAAGTCCTTCTCTCCCATTAGAGCTGCTGCTAGTGCAGTTACCTGTATACAAAGTTATGTTCCTATGGATCACCCAGTATGTTTAGTCACTGCTGTTATCTTTTTGTAACAAAAGATTCCTGGTACGTAAAGCTTAGCAGCACTGTGAATGGTGGTACATCCCAGCATTCTAAGTTTAAGACCTACCTATATTTTTCCCAAAATATAACATTAAGTAATAAAAACACTGGCGCATGAATTGCTATCTACGTACTGTACATTAGTTTAACAACGCCAGTGCATTTATTAGAAGAGACAATGGTTGGTGAGCTTGCCTTTATGCATGCCATCTCTCCAATACAGCCTGAGCTATGTTTTGCCAGTCTGGTTATCCTACTGCTTTAATATGGATTTCCAAATAACAGATTCACCAACTATACTATAGTTAATGCAGTTAATGGTTTCTGTGAGATAACATTGTTTCTGTATTTGGTTGACATTACATAAAGTAACAAGTACTGAACAGGTTTTCCATTCACTGTATCACACAATAAAGACTATTTATTATATTATTCATCATAAATATCCCAAAGTTCTCTATCACTTCAAATAATGCAGGAGGCCAATACACAGTTTTCTTGCTGAATTCATTTGGTATAATCCACTCTGCAGGTGTGCACTGAGCATGCTATAGCCCATATGAAATAAACCTTTCATGTAAGAAATATGGGGATTACCAATGCTGACCCCCATTTAAAAATGCAACTTATCTGGCTGTTGGTCTGGCTATACATATCTATGAGCATATGTTATACATTCATACACACCATCTGTTTTTGTGGTCAAATCTGATAAAGATCAAAATATGTAACAGCAAAGGCCCTTTAACACAAAACACTTTCAAGTTTAGATAATGCTGATCCTTCTCACTGCAGTGTTAAACACTACCCAGTACCAAGCTAATCATTGACTTACAATGGCAAATTAAATGTGCATGTACAAACACACCACCTCCCAGCTGTCTCATAAACATGGAGGCTCTGCTTGCCCAAGCATACATGTTTATGTAAACGAAATGGGGAACGATAGATTGCAGGTAGACATCTCCAGGCACTGATATACAGTATGTTTGGGTAAAGAAAAGCTAACAGACCAGGTTTTGGCTCAAGATGTTTGTTGTGGTATTCTTGGATGAAACAGCTGAATTGAGTGATCATCATTTTATCCTTGCTGGTGTAGACACTGAGAACATTTTAGTGTGTCATTGTAAATTCTGCTTCAGTGTACTATTGACCAGGTGTATATAGCAGCAGATGGCAGAAAGTGAGAACCTGACCTTTTAGAACACCTAGAGGGCATCTCCTGGGGCAAAACTCTATTCTTGCCTTTTTGGCAGACATAGCCTTGTCTGCAACAATGATGTGCCACATCACACCAGTGACTAAAAGTGTGTAATTTATAGCAATAAAGACTACAGCTATAATCTGCAGACATTTACATATCTCCCAGTATACTATACCTAGCTGAGCTGAACATCTGGTGGAAGGACCTGTGATTCTTGGAGCCCATTTATATCCTGTCCCTGCACTCCAGTGTATGCATCCAGGTGCTGCAGATGCTTTTGAATGATACCCAAAAAAAACATTTTCCAAAGAAGTGTATAATGTATGATGACGTTAGCTTGCAGCCAAATTAACACATAAATTATTTAAAGAGGAAATAGGAAACTCTTCTGAATATTCTTTTTTAAAAAATGTTAATTAGAACCAATGGCAAGGTGGCTGTTTTGTTTTTAGAGAAAACAAGCTTTAACATGTCTAAATTATGAGTGCTCAACCTGTGGCCATCCAGCTTTTGCAAAACTACAAGTCCCATGAGGTACTGCAAGGCTAACAAATACAAGCATGAGTCCCAAAGGCAGAGGCATGATGCGATTTGTAGTTCTGCAACAGCTGGTCAGCCACAGGTTTAGCATGCATCAAATTATTGTTATCAGTACTAGATGACAGCAGGATAAAACGGGACTGGGCTTGTACTTCCTTTTCTCCCTAAGCCAACTTTCTAATGCCTTCACCTCCTAATTCAGTGACTGGCTGGCCCTAGTACCAGTGGTGGCTCGTCCATACGGGGTGCCGCCCCCCTAATCCATGTGTCCGGCCCCTAACTTACATGCAGAGAGGTGGACGCATGGATTCCAATGGGGTTTTTTCATTTTTAGAAGAGCATGATTAGAGCCAGAGGCAGAGCACTGCACCCTGAGCCCACCGATTAATATTCAGTATTGTCTTCCTGATTCTCCCCCTGGCCAATCAGAAAGTGGGTCCTGAGACCCGATTGGCCGAGAGGAGAAGCAATTGTATTGGCCGCCGAGGAGGTGGAAACGCAGGGGAAGCAGCCGTGAAGCCAAGGAGGAGGAAACGCAGGGGAAGCAGCCGAGGAGGAGGAGACAGAGGGTAAAGCCCGCGACCTAGATGGGGTGAGTGCGGGCTGGTGGGCTAACAATCGAGTGCTGTGTGATTTGTTTGCCCCCCCCTCCCCAAAAAATGGAGCACCAGCCACCACTGCCTAATACCACACTTTGAGAATAATATATCACAGCCATACAAAGCGCACCAAGGCTGGGGACAAAGAGGCTGATAGAGACAATGTCTCCACTTTTTGAACTAAAAGAGAAGGGCAAACTCTTGACCTGTTTTACTAGCAGTTTGGTGTTACGGGTCTGGGCTCACTAGTTACCCACCAGCTGTTGCCCCTAGGCTATTGCCTATCTTGGCTGTTTCAAAATCTGGCCTTGGCTAAAGTCGCTATCACTAACATCCCTAACCTTGCCATTAGCATCTCTGTCTAGTTTTATGGCAGGCTGTCCACTGTTGTCTTTTTTTGGCAATTTGGCCATCCTAGGGCCTAGGTTACATAGTCTGCCTACACATAAAGGCCAGATTGCAACAGGTAGCTAAAGTTCACCTGTCATGTGAGAAACACAAGGGTTGTTACAGTTGACCACTACTTTTTAAAATGCTAGTTTCTTGGTTGTGAAGCGGTTGCTTTAATTACTCTCTTAGTCACTGAATTCTGACTTCTCTAGCCGTATGCTTGTACCAATTCAGTGATTCAGAAGCCTCACAGAGCTAGGCAACTATAATTGTCAGAAGTAATTCAGCAATGGCAGCCCACATATTTTGCTTGTGACAGTATACTTAAAAAAATGTTTTTATCTTTGTAACTCCTGTATTCATGTCTCACACATTTGAATGACAAAGAAAGCAGAATATTTGCATAAAAAAAATGCTGTACAACTAAAGGTAATACAGAATTACAGCAATTATTTTTTGGATAGCGAGGTGCAAGATTAGAACCCCTAAAATGATTGGTTGCCTTTCCCCTTAAATGGGTTAAACTAAAGCTGAAATATTTATACAGATCTAATCTTATGCAAACAGTAAGATCTGATCTTATGCAAACAGTAAGGCTAATTACAACTTATATAAACCTGAGACAAGTCCTTATGGCATCATTAGACTGAAAGAGATGCTTATTTCATAGAATATTTGAAAGCACTCTAGGTCTGCTCAGTCTTAAATTAAATGGTCACATTATTTCATACCTCTCATATTCCATTGGAAAATGAGAGGTAAAGATGACAGATTTTGTTGAACGTTAAAATATAATATATACCACAAATCTACTTGTTCTCACACAACTAAGGACTTTTTATTTTGTTTCATCATTGCAGCAAATTTCTCAGCTTTTATCTCTGCTCCACCAAGGGCAAGTTCATCCCAAGACACTTCACAGAGGAAACAAGTACTCATCTAAGGCTGGCAGGTAACAACAAGTAATGGTAGTTAACTTGCTTCCAATTAGTAGATAGTGCCATATGCTGTCACTCTTTTTTGTAGAGGAAAGCTCTGCTACTCTAGATAATAGGCAACTTTCAGCCAAGAAGAAACATTCCTTTCTAAGCTATCACCTATGGAACCTGTAAGTATCTAGATAATGTTTCAGAGAGTTTGACACTTTTCCACAGTTGCAAAGAAAAACCCAACAATTTTAACTTCTTACTTTTATATAGAACTTGTGGGGGGGCGTGGCTAGCAGAGCTTGATGGCGGACGTCTTTCAGACCAGCTCCGTGAGACACAACACCAACACGGAGGAATCCGAACATCATAAGGATTGGTGAGACCTTACATACCCACCATCGACTCAACAAGCTACAATTTAAGACCCAGATCAAAAGAATCGGCCCGTAGATCAGGGAGTTGGAGAGACCGCTGTCTCTGTTACCAACAAGACGCGGCCGTTCAGTAGGCCGCAAATACACCTCCGGCAATCACCGGACTAAATTTTAGCCGCGACCCGCGGATCGGAGGTGACGATCGCGGTGCAGAGCAGACGGATCCCAACTCCACAGACCACAGCAGATTCCTTTACAGGGAACAGGGTAGAGGTAGTAACACTGTCCCACACGGCGCCCAAGACCAGAGGAGAGTATACAGAAGCACTGGAACGGCAGACTGCAGACCAGGGACGGCCTCCATACATGGGAGTGTGGATCTGTGTCAGCTTCCCTAGGATCAATGATCAAGCAAATCCAGATCAAACTACTTCTCCACCTAACCTATAATTAACTGGGGACACTAAGGGACAAAATAAGCCCATCTGCAGGCAATAGTAGTGCAGGTAGTATCAGTGGCAAGACCGAGACCTCTGGAGACCCCAGAACTGATGCCACTTGAACAGCACTGCCATATAACTCAAACACAGTGACCCCCACAGACACTGAACAAAAACCACAAAGATCTGCGAACAGGCACTCTACAAACAAATTAAACACTAAGAAATACCCACAGACATACAGAGACTGTTTGAAAAATCATTGTCTGCACCGTGGCAACGTATACAGGAATAAAACAAGATCTGCTGGGTCATAAGAGCGGACAGTAACCGATCTACTTACTATCTCTATACACTCAATAACGCCAGGGGACACAACACTTTATACCCCCAACACAATTTGTCCCCATAAGAAAAACCTCATACAGAGAGAAATCAAGAAAATTCAGCACCGGCATATACAGAGACCGACGACCAGCTTAGTACACTTCTCTCATTTATCATTGACCATAGGTGAAATGATATACCTGTGAAAAAATACAAAGGATACCACGTAATCCACCAGCATAACAAGATGGGTAAATACCAAAAAACAGGCACACAATCCAGCTCCCAAACAAGACAACAACGCTCTTTAGCGGGCTCATCATGCCCTGAAATTGCTGATATATTTAAAAACACACCAAAAAACAGAAATCTGGAAGGACCCAAGATCCAGCAACCACAAGACTACACAGATGAGGAAGATTGTGATGACGAATCCCTAGCGGCCTCTGAAGAACAGACAAGAAACACGCCAAACATGGACCACCCATTAACTTATGGAGACATGACTGAAATAGCTGCAGATATCAAAAAGTCTTTCTCAGCAGCAATTTCTGAACTTAAAGCGGACATATCAACACTGACCGAACAAATGACGTCATCCGAGAAAAAAGGAAAACAAAGAGATAAAGCCATAAAGAGACTCGATAGAGTAACTTCCTCACATTCCCAACACTTGATTGCCCTCAACAGACAAGTGGAAGACCTGGATAACAGAGGAAGAAGAAAGAACATCAGGGTAAGAGGGATACCAGAAGGCATAAACACAGAAGAAATCAAGCCAGTCCTTACCTCTATCTTCAACAATCTCCTGGAGAGACCTATGGACTCAACAATCGAATTTGAGAGAGCCCATAGAGCACTCAGACCCAAAGGCTCAGACACAGCACCACCAAGAGACATCATCTGCTGCCTCAACAACTTCCCCTTGAAAGAGGATATATTGAGGAAAGCAAGACAAAACGACCAAATACTTTTTAACGGAGAAACAATACAACTGTTCCAAGACCTCTCTCCTATCACATTAAAGAACAGAAGAGCAGTCAAACCAATGCTGGAAATCCTAAAAGA
>BLSH010435886.1:412479-424074 GCA_018402905.1 Glandirana rugosa
ATGTCTACGTCACTCCTAAGGACCGAGGAATCTAAATCCCTCAGCAGAAGTTGATAGGACTTAATTGGTCTTATCAAAAAATATTAAAAAAACAAAACAAAAATTGACCCAAAACGGAAATCCTTTTTACAAAGTATCCACGTGTAATTCTCTTTTATCTAGGCCTTCACATATCCAACTTACACTCAACTCTTTACTAAACTTAAGTTTCGTAATACGAGGTAAAACTCACATTTGGTCGATTCGCTGATTGTCACACCACTTGGTAGACTACTCACCATCTTCTGAAACCAGTCCGTCGTCGTTGTCGTAAACACTAGTATCTTTCTCTTTTTGACAATCATGCCAGGGTTTAAATTGCCCATAGTGCTGTCATTCTACCTGCTTCACAAGATCCTGCTTTTGGTGTAATCATTGACCAAACCCAGATCCAGAACAGCTCAACAGTTGACATTGTTAAAATATACATGTTCTTAACTCAAGAGACCACCAAGGTTTCTTGCCTTGAATGCCAGAGCATCCTACTTTTTGGCTTCCACTAACAGTTTTTCTCTTTCTATGATCACAAATGCTGTTGCTGCTGCCTGACCAAAGTCTTCTACCACTCATCAGATGGTTCACCACACTGTTAGTCGCTTAGCTGGTTTACACTCAAAATGGAGCATAATGCTTTGAATTCAAATCATTTCTCAACTCACATTCAACCTATACACTTCCGGATCTATTTTCTCTTAATGTGCACCTATGAAACATTTTTCCTAAAGGCAAAACCCAGTTAAAAACAAAACAAAAAAATTATAAAAAACTATTCTGGTTAATTCAGGATAGTTGAAGACGACTCCCTAAATCTAAGGAGCCAGGAATCCTCACTGCATCTGTAAATATCACCAAAAACACCATATTTTCATCTTTCTCCAATGCATTATGCCAAAATGGCAAATTTTGTTAACTTGTCTCAATTTTTTGTTGAAGTTGCAGCGTAACAAAAATCTAAGTTTCATTCATCTAAACTGCTTATCCATGTTGCTTTCTATCCTTGACTTTTACTTCCCTGTATTCCATACCCATTACTTTCAGTAGGAACTGGGTTTGTTTGAAATTTATAACCCATATTATTTAATATTTATAGGTAATAAAAATATTCATGATAACAATATTAGTCAAATAAATATCCATTATTATTGACCGAGGTTGTCAGTAATAATTAAGCCTGGCATCTGTTCATAGGCCCATTCTTTCACTACCGCTAAATATATGCTATTAAATTGATCAATTTTGTAATCAATTTAAAGACATAAGAAAGCAAGCCCCTATTTAAACATTACTTTCTGTTGATATTCAGAACTGCTGGGCAGGAGACCGATTGGCAAAGCACAAAGGACAGCGGCCATGGTGAGAGTGAAGCTGGAGATCTGGACTCTGAGCCAGGGGGTGACTTCTCTACTAGCCCTAACTTCCTTGAAGACAATTTTGAGGCTCTTCTGGGCCCTAATACAAGTAAGTGAAAATTGTTGTGCAAAGTGATGGGATGTGTTTTCAGCTTTGGTGGCTGTTTAAAAACCTGTAAATAAACATAAAAAAGTATTTGCGTATGCCTTTCTAATTAACTGTAGTTGCAGAAAATAGCTGTCAAAATCTATTAGGGTTGAACTGATACCATTTTTTTATCGACCAGTACGAGTACCGATACTGTTGGTAAAGTACTCGCCGATACTGAGTACTGATACTTTGCATCAATACTAAAAAAATTGTCGCAAATCGCACTGCAAAGATTTGCATGCGATTTAAACAGAAATGTGGTGCGATTCCTGTCCAAATTGCATGTGATTTTCCCCTACAGCTGGTGTGTGTGTATAGAAAGGAAAAAGCGCCACCTATTGGGCAGTTTATTAAAAATGTTAGTACATATCTGGCCAAATGCAAAATCTGCATAGGTGGCACGGTTCTGCCAATGATAGCAAATCACAGCCGCTGGAGGTGCTCACAGGGCTGGAGAAGTTCTGGGACCCCGTGGGTATAGGGCGGAAATGATGTCAGCTTGGGGGCGGACCGCCTCTACATCTCTTCCAGCCCTGTGAGCACCTCCAGCGGCTGTTATTTGCTATCATCAGCGGAACCGGGACACCTATGCAGATTTTGCATTTGGCCATAATGACGCTAATGCTTCTCTGTGACAATAGTAGCTAAATTCAAAGCAAGCATATGCATTATTGCTAGCCAAAATCTCTTGCTTATGTCAGTACAGCTATGCTCATATTGGTATTCCTTCCTCTAGTTCCAGACATAACTGCACAATTTTCCTAATTTACACACTGTTGTTTCTTTGAAATTAAACTCACCCAAAACAAAGATAGACTTGCCCTAAAGCAAGCTTTTGATGTGCCCATGGATGGCAAAACAACAAGTTTTCTTGAAAAATCCCCCCATCCCCAGGAGTAAATAACCTAATTTTTCTTCACTACCCTGCCACTTTATTAAGTACTGAGAGCCTAAGGAAATAGTGGATACTTGCAGGTATTGATAAGCCTGTCATTCACAGCATTTGACAGCATTGAACCAGAGCTGTCACACATGGAGGTCATAGCCCTTTTCAAGCTAAGTCTCCAGTGACTGGCAGCTTACGGAAGTCTTTTTTTTCTCGGCGGCTGAATGGTGCAGTGGGGGAGTGAAAGGAAGGTAAGTATGTGCTGTTGGGGAGGTTGGCGTTCCAGTTAACCTATGCTTTACTCATTCACAGCAAAGAAGTAGGTTCACTTTATGGCTGGGTTCACACTAGTCTGACAAACAGACTGACATTGTGAGCACAAGCCACATTACGTCAACAAATGAATGTTTCCCTATGAGGGCCTTAACTGGTCCTACTTTGAAAAGGGTTCCTGTACTACTTTGGTCCGACTTTGGTCCTACTTCAGCTCATTGAATATCATTGAAGTAGGGTCAAATCGGATCCTTGTTCTAACCATCCGACTTGTGACATCCGACTTGGTGATTACAGCAGCAGTAAAAGGAATTTATCTCACACTGGGATTGTTTTGATTGGTGAAAGGACAAGTCACTATCTCAAAGTTGGAGCAAAATCTTATCTTGTTCATTCAAGGATGGAAGTAGGACAAAAGTAGGATAGAAGTAGGACCGATGTTGCAGGGCAAAGTAGGATCAAAAGTCTGACCGTTTTTGTGTCGGATAGTGTGAACCCAGCCTTAGTTACCTATGACAGTAAAATTGATGTTTAGTTGAATGCTTTTACTATTATACACCATGTCAGTTGAAGCATAATCAATTAAGCTGTGAATGTATTCAAAGTTCATATATCACTAATTAAGGCAGTAAAGAAATATAAAGTAAGGTTCTTTTAAATTAAGGAGCAAGAGATACACAATATCATAAAGAGATATGAATTATTGTTTTTTTCTTCTGACAGGTTCGGAAGGCAACCGCTTGAGTGATCTTGACCCTGGATGGATTGCTCGGCTCTCTTTACCTTTGGCCAACAGCTACAAGGAAAATCTATTCACTCCCAATAATCAAATAGCTCTGGAGCCTCCGATAACAGCAACAGAGAAAGAAGATCTAAGAACCTTCCTAACATTTGGCAAGCTTTCTGATGGGTCACAAGACAACAGATTGGCCAGCACCTTTCTCTCCGAAATGAGCACCCTCTTTGAAATGTTGTTGACACAGAAAGCCGAGTCCCATGGGGATACAGATTCAGAGGTGCTAATGAGACTTTCCGGTAGCAGCAAGAGTTTGGGAATGGATAGTAATAGAAAGGATGGCACTAGGAACTTAATGGCAGATTATGAAAACCATCATTGACAATCGAATTTCTAGTCATTCAACCATTCAGGCAGAAAGTTGATATGTTGCAGTGTTTTAGATGCATTTTATTGGTGGAATGGTTATCCTGCAGTCAGCAAGAACATAAATCAGCATTCCAGCACTGTTCACTAGTAACTTTGGAGTACTTTCATTAATTTCATTAATTGTTCTCATTAGATAGAAGATGGCTGATCATAACAAGCTTATAATGTATTTCGTGTTCTGATGGTGCTAAATGTCCTCCACTTGACCACTACAGCAAGAATATAAATATACAGCACACGCTGATACATCAAATACTACTTTGAAAACCCTGTTTTTCTAGACAAAGGATCTTTATAACAATATTTTTTGCTAAGTATTTTTCAACAGTATTATGACCAAACAGCCTTTCAAACTGTCAATAAGGATGGCTGCGACCATATAATGCTATGTATAACCATTCACATAATCCTGCTATATAAGTAACAAATGTAATGCTGTGGAAGTAGATGAACACCACACAAATATGATGAAAATCATTACTGTAGATATATATAGAAATACTTTAAATTCCCTTTCATGCAGCAGTATGATAAAGTCCACAAATGAAAAACTTAAATACTTCAATCAAGGTTCAACAATGGGAAATTATAATAGTTTGGAGTCAAGTCTATTATTTTTTTAAATCTTTAAATTGATGTTTTATATCAGTTTTAATATGATTTGTTTAATGAATACATTTAAAATAGGGTGAACAAAGAAGAAGAAATGCCAGTGCACTATGAGCATTCCAAAGTGAGAGTACAGCAGCATCTATTCGCTTTCAGGTACTCTGTCTAATTGAAACTATCAGCTGTTATGGAGCTCCTCTGATCCATGTTATTGTGTGTCTAATGAGCTCTGTAAACAGCGGTCTTCTTTCACCAGAGCAGAGAAGAAGACCATGCAGAAAACATGTGATATTTTTTTTTACTACTGACCCAGAAAGAATAATCAAAAATATATTTAAAACCATTATACATTTCCTTTAATAAATGTTTGTGATCTTAGACAAGTATATATGGTTTATAGTATTAGAGATATGTTCATACATTTCAACTTTTTGATATATGATAAACAATGGGAGAACAAGTCAAAGCTGAATATATGCCGCTGTACAGGGGGGATTAGAATGAATCTATAGCTTTGTTATGCAAGGACAAAGCACAGGTTCGCTTTAGGGAAACACAATCTTAGCTGCTTCTAAAGACAAATATAAATACATACCTGTCCTGGCTGCCCATCAAATGTCGCTCCATTGAAAAGGAATTGCTGCAAGAAGTTTGTTCTAAAAACAATTCTTCAAGGAGTGTCCATCTCCAGTGTCCCCTAAGCCCTGATTCATACTACTGCGACTTGTCATGCGACTTCGGAGTTTAAAGTTGCATGATAAATTGCACCCCATTAACTGCAATGGAACCGTTCTAATCGGGTCAACTCACGTTGCTCCGACTTAGAAAAAGGTTCCTGCACTACTTTTGATGCGACTTCAATACGACTTGCATTGACTTGAAGTCAATGTCTTATGCAGGTCACAGTGGGATGTCGGATTCGAAGTTGTGGCAGTAAGACCCGGCCTAAAGCTTTCAGTGGTTATTCTGCTCAACTTCCTTGTCAATGCAGGACACAGAGTACTAGATCCTAGAAGTTTTGGTTTCAGAAGAAATTTCACTCAACAGTTTTTCTTCAGTGGAGAAGTATTTGGCAGCGCAAGCTGCAGGACAGTTAAGTAGTAGGGAGGTGTTTTATCTGAATTTTGAGATTGGCAACTCCAAACTTTGCTTCTAATCTGCCAGAACCCAACCCACCCATATCACATCATCTATCATATTGCAAATCAGCAAAAAACAGTACAACAATCCTTACCAAGAGTGGGTGGATTTGTGCCAATGGTAGATGCCTGGAGCCCCATTTTTCTCCTAACATTCGCAGAATAGACCAATGGTAGGATCCAAAAGAGGAAATGATTAACCACAAATAGGAGGCTCAGCCTATCAGGATTGCTGCTTGAGCAATATTGCAGTATAGTTTGAAAAGTCATTAAATTGAGCTTATAGCTCATATACAGAAATGTCCCAATTACTGGATTCATATTTCTTCCATATCTACATTTATAGGCAAATTTCACAGTACACAGTATATCACTACATAATATCTTCCAAACGATGTGTATATTTTGGACTTCATGTGCTTTGTTTTTTAAAGGATCTTTTGGATGAGTCTAGGATATAAAGGTTTGCTTTGCTTCATATCTCTCCACTCATAGCATTTAGTTTAAGTTAAACAACCCTAAGTATAAAAATCTATGGCAAAAAAAACAAGAACAAATGAAAGCCAATTATAAAGTAAAAACAGTATTTTTAATAAGGTAGGCTATAGATGGTGCAAATTTCTTTCCTGCAACCGAAATTTGCATGATTTCCCCATCAACACACACAGTGTTGACAGGCGAACCCCTCCTGCCGAGCAATTCTCCCAAGAGAAGAGAGTGATTATGGCTATAGGATCCGAGAATCCGGCAGGCTGGTTGTACCCAAGTTGATTGATCGATCAACTTGGTACATTCAGCCTGCCCATTAATGGTTCAAATCTCATCCGGTTCCTGCTGAACTAGCTGAAATTCAAGCCATATATGGCCGGCCTAAGGCTAGATTTAGCATTTGGCCTTCTTTCCAATCATTAGTAGACGTACAGCTATTTCACAATGGGTTAAGCACAGATTGTGTTTAGTAAAAGGCTTAGGAGAGCTTGACAGGTAACTTAGAAAGTTTAGATCTAGCTTGAAAGATGTTTTTCCCTTAAAGCAGTGTTCCCCAACCCAGTCCTCAAGGCCCACCAAAAGGTCATGTTTTCAGGATTTCCCTCAGATGAATCAGCTGTGGTAATTACTAAGGCAGTGAAACTGATCAAATCACCTGTGCAAAATAATGGAAATCCTGAAAACATGACCTGTTGTTGGGCCTTGAGGACAGGGTTGGAGAACACTGCCTTAAAGAACTCCAGGCAAAATGTTTTTTTATTGCATGCAGTGGGGCTGTGCCTGCACTGCATGTGTTAACTGCTTGTGCTGTGCAGGGGCACAAGGAAAAGCTATACTTACCCAATCCTTTGATCCTCCGGAAAACAGCGCTCCCCCACATCCAGCAGTGCACTCTTCCTGCTGTCTTCCCATTCAGAGCCGTTCTATGGGCGTGATGATGTCAGGAACAGTCCACTGCACAAGACCGCTAGCGTGCAGGGGGGGCAGGTGTGGCGGGAACCTGTCTTGCCCCAGAGGATCAGCAGATTGGGAATGTATATATATGCTCTACTCACCCCTAGATAAAGATAAGCAGTTAAACCATGCAGTGCGGGCACAGCCCCACTGCATGGGAAAATACATTTTTTCCCAGAGTTCTTCTTTAAAAGTTTGGCTATTTTGCATTGTTACAGCTTGAACCAAAGTAACTATGTATGTGCCAGACCTGGAAGATCCCCCTGAATGCTGGAAATCACTGTATAAGGCACTGCTACTCCAGTGATTGCCACTGGCTTCTGAGTCCAGCCACTCAGCTTTGAACAGATCCATCAGGTTTCATAGAAAAACTTGCCAAGATTATTGCCGGATTTATATGCAGCTAGCATTATCATTTTTTTTCCAAGAAAACAAATGGAAGTAATCTAGAGCAGCCACCAGCAATCAACTTTCACTGATTTGACAGCCAAAAAAAAAATCTATTTGATTGCTGTTGGTTACTGTGCTTTTGATACTTCCAATTCTCCTACAGTTGTATTGAATTAGCGCCTCTGAATGGTTCAGCATTTTTTCACATATTGCAGGGAAGGGCATTTGCCTGATGCCTACAGTATTTATGAATAAAACTGGCCATACTATGCTGTAAGATATGTGACATGTGCTGGCAACCATTGGCTCTAACCCAGGCCCAGCGTGCTTCATGGGTGAGTGACTGGCACAGTACGTAAACACTGGTTGTGGCTGGA
Organism: Glandirana rugosa; assembly: GCA_018402905.1. Taxonomy (NCBI): domain Eukaryota; kingdom Metazoa; phylum Chordata; class Amphibia; order Anura; family Ranidae; genus Glandirana; species Glandirana rugosa. The sequence goes on from BLSH010435886.1 coordinate 420,301, forward strand.
GGGACGGATTGCCTAATCTGTTACATAACAGTATATATATATATATATATATATATATATATATATATAGTGTTTTCTGTTGAAAAGTATTCTTCATAGCCAGCAGCATCCTGAGGAGAGAAGCTGAATTGTAACATAGTTTTTATTTATGTTATTTATCATTTGTGATGTTCTGTTTGTATTTTTTATTGTGTTTTTGAGAATGTTGAATTAGTTTAAAAAAATAAAGATGTCCTCTTTTCTGGTGTTTTTATTATGGAATCCTGTTCTTGGAAGACAATTATTTTTTAAGGGCAACCTTAGAATTTGTCTCAGAGCACAGCGAACCAATCCATTTTCATGGATTACTCTAACATGCACCCCAAACTGGTTAAAACGTTCCTTTTTTAAAAATTTATAGCAAACATAATAATAATAATAATACTTTATACATATAACCCAAGGGTGGTCCTAGCCCAGACTAACATGTAGAAACGAGTGTTCTTTGGCAGTTGGTCAACAAACTTAATGGTAGGATAGGAACAATATCCGTGGACAGATTATTCACAATCAGTCATATATGTAGATTGGCTCAATGCCCTGTAATGATGAGTGATAACTATGCATTCCCAGCCACCTATTGCTTCTTATACAGTGGGTATAGAAAAGAATCTATATACAAATGGTGAAAACCTATAACTGGTGAGTTCTAATTAATTCATAGCAGAGCAATGAGTGAATACACATAAACCTACAGTGTATTTTCATATCTGCATAAACTCAATAAATATAAGGTGAATCTGTGCAAATAATGCAAAATCATATAAAAAATATTGTTAAATGTGCATATCAAAAAATATAGTCCATAAAAAACATCCATTAATGCATCTGCTGCTTATATGGCATACTCCAATCGACTCCAAGATTGGTGCTCATATGTTGGATCCAAGCCACTCCACATGTGGGAACAAATCACACGGGAAACCTCTGATAGTGTAAAAACTTTATTGCACAAACATCCAATCCGATCAACCGCTCTGTATCCTACATCAATAGTGTCAAATCGCTGCACTCCTTCATCTCCTTACTGTCTATTAGCACAGCACTGACACTCGTACAGTCAAGCGTGGTATCTGAGTTGCCGTATTGCCAGTCCTTAGACGCGTTTCGTCACTTCCGACTTGTTCACAAACAAGTGAACAGTGTGAACAAGTCGACAAGTGACGAAACGCGTCTAAGGGCTGGCAATACGGAGATGAAGGAGTGCAGCGATTTGACACTATTGATGTAAGATACAGAGCGGTTGATCGAATTGGATGTTTGTGCAATAACATTTTTAAGAAGGTTTTACACTATTGGAGGTTTCCCGTGTGATTTGTTCCCACATGTGGAGTGGCTTCGATCCAACATATGAGCACCAATCTTGAAGTCGATTGGAGTATGCCATATAAGCAGTGATTTTATGCCGTTTATCATCTGATGTCTGGTAAGCCTATGTCCATTAGGGTGATTGATTCACTGTAGCACACTGGTGGAGGAGTATATGGGTGTCATGTATGGAGTATGAGCACTCGTCTTGACATACGAGACTGTGATGCATTAATGGACGTTTTTTTATGGACTATATTTTTTTATATGCACATTTAACAATATTTGTATATTTGCATTATTTGCACAGATTCACTTTATATTTATTGAGTTTATGCAGATCTGAAAATACGCTGTAGGTTTATGTGTATTCACTCATTGCGCTCCTGTCAATTGATTGGAACTCACCAGTTATAGGTTTTCACCATTTGTATATATATTGTTGATAATAAGTAGCTGCATTCACGGTACTAATCTTTTATTTGATGTTTTTGGACTCAAGTAATCAAATTGTATTGCTTCACAGCCAGAAATGAAGACAGACACAGTTTTTGTTTTAGCCAGTTTTATTTACTAGTGCACTATAACACAAACATGTCAGAAAAAAAAGTAAAAATTCAAAAACAGAATCACTGAGTTGGAAAAGGGATCATCCCTCTTATGTCAGTATTTTGTTGAACCACCTTTTGCTTTAACTACTTAACAACGGCCCACCGTCATTTTACTGCTGCAGAGTGGCTTGTTCCCTTGAATCATCGTCATTGTATGTTGGCGCAGTAACAAGCCACTGTGAGCTCGCTCGTGCTGCTGGGGGTGCGCGCTCACTGCCAAGCGGGGAAGCCAATCAGTGGGTGGAGCGGACTCCATGTCTGTCGACCACCCGCGATCTGCAAATGTAAACAAAGCAGATACCCGTTCTGTCAGGGGAGTTGAGTGAGATCATCTGTTCCCAGTAAATGGGAACAGCGATCTCTCTCCTCCTCCAGTCAGCCCAGCCCCCATACAGTTAGAAACACCTCCCAGGGAACACAGTTAACCCTTTGATCGCCACTAGTGTTAACTCCATCCCTGCCAGTGACATTTATACAATAATCAGTGGCTATTTTTAGCTCTGATTGCTGTATGAAGTCAGTTGCCCCAAAAAAGTTTCAAAAGTGTCTGCTCTGTCCGCCGTAATGTCGCAGTCCCGCTAAAAATTGCAGATCACCGCCATCACTAGTAAAAAAAATAAAAACGCCATAAATGTATCCCCTTTGTAGACGCTATAACTTTTGCGCAAACCAATCAATATACACTTATTGGGATTTTATTTTACCAAAAAAATATGTAGAAAAATATATATCGGCCTAAACTGATGAAGAAATTATTTTTTTTTACATTTTTTTGGGACAATTAATATAGTCTAGGCGTCCAACTTCTATTGGACGATGATTGGAAATCGGCTGTAGAATTGTGCGTACACATGATCAGATTATTGGCCAACAGGATGTTGGACAACTGTTGTTGACCAACCATCGGACCATGTGTACGGGCCTTAAGTCTAAGCTCTGACTAGGGCCATGCAAGGACATTCACCTTTTCCTCCTTCAACCACTGTGTGGTCATTTTGCTGTGTGCTTTGGGTCATTGTCATGTTGGAAGGTAAATCTTTTTCCCACTTATTGGCAGAGGGCAGCAGATTTTCCTCAAGAATGTTACGGTATTTTGCCCCATCTATTTTTTTTCTATCCTGACAAGTAGATATGGGTGAAGGGGCGGCCGTGCATTAACCACTTGCCGACCGCCGATCTGTATCTGACGGCAACAAGGTGGCTCTCCTGCGCAAAACGCTGTCATATGACGGCGGCCGCGATCACGAGCCATGTGCGTGCGCGCGCCCCCTAGGCGCGGGTGCTGCAAAGGCATTCGATACAGGGCCGATCAATCTACAGGGCCAGGCCAATGATTTTTGGCCTGGCCCTGTAGATCGGTCCTGCCAATGACATTGCTCCTCTGCCTCTGTAAATGTAAACATATGCAGAGGAAGTTAGCTCCCCTTCCTCCCTGAAGCCCTTTTCGGTTTCAGCGAGGAAGAAGAATCTGTTGCACAACACCACACTGACACCAGGTCACATTTAACCCCTTGATCACCCCCTGATCGCCCCCCAGTTAACCCTTTCACTCCCTGTCACCCCCTGTCACAGTATCACATAGTGCAGCGATCTGATTTTTAGCGATCTCTGTACTTGTGACCCTTGTGATACTAAATAAGTGTTAGGTTAGGCTAGTACAGTGGCGGCTGGTGAAGTTTTTGGATGGGGGGGCAGTTTGCAGGCAGTGACACAGGTGGGGCAGTTTGCAGCCAGTGACACAGGTGGGGGCAGTTTGCAGCCAGTGACACAGGTGGGGGCAGTTATGTAGCCAGTGACAAAGGTGGGGGCAATTATG
>BLSH010435886.1:482388-501645 GCA_018402905.1 Glandirana rugosa
CGGTTCCCAAGGAGTTTTTGCGGGTGGTGGGGGAGAAAGGAGGCCCCTCCTAAGTCTAGACCTTTCGCGTAGTAACCAGTGTGGACACCTAGAAAGTCTCCCACTTGGTGGGAGTCTCGTACTCCTCTCAGTTCTTTGAGACAGAAGCGCACTATTCCGCTATCACCTCCGTGACTAGTGACTATAGGCGTTCAGGTACGCAGAACTAGGTCGACCCCTCAGCGTACTCAGCCTAATACAAACACCGGGTGAATTTGGCGGATCCCGGGGATCCCGAATGGGAATACTGGGTAATAAACTCGTCCGCCACAAATTCCTCACCGCATCCAAAAGAACTTGGTGGCCTACGCCACTCCTTAAACACCGCCTGCTCAAATAATGGGTCATAAGGGTAAGCCCTAGGGGCCCTAGGCGGTTTAAGTGGGCCACAAACATAATCCGACTCATGCGACTCCCCAGCTGGATCAAGACGCATGGACTTGCGGATATCAGTGATCAGTGCCTCCACTATCGCCTTATCACGCGAAGACAGAGTTTCTTGACTCTCCTCATGCTCTGAGGGTGGTTCACCCTCTGAAAGATCCACAGGTGTGACCAATGATGCGCTTTCCAGATCTGAATCCTCCCCGGAGGAAAGAGGGGGTGGTGGGCGTTTTTGAGGAACCCTTGGCACGGGTACCTCTGCCCTGGGAAAGAACTCCCCAAACACCGCCCTCAGCTGTTCCAAAGACACTAGCGTTCCTGGGGTGGATTGCAGATCCGCAGGTACTCCTGCTATAGTATTGCCGGCCTCTGACATTACAGGCTTCCGGCACCCCCACTGTGTAACCACAACCTCAACTCCACCAATCAACCAGGGAGACCCGGGAGGATTGCCCACGCCGTTACCAGCACCCAGGAAGGGCCAGCTATACTTGCTGTTTAGATGCCTCAGCACTCCGATCGGAAGAGCAATGCCCACAAACTACTGCACGCCAGGAGCCTGCTGCTGTGTGTCAGCCACGCTGTACAAGCGAAAACCGGAAGCCAACTTCCGTTTTTAAGCACTTCCTGTATCAGGGCTGCACTTCCTTGAGCTACCACTGGAGGCCGCCAGACCGCAGGCTGAGAACCGCATGGTTTCACAAACAAATGGACGCTGCCATTACACCCGCGCGGTCGGCCACGAACGAGCAGTGCTCTATCTTTCAATGGCGGTGACCCGCCGAACACAGCGCTCCGGACGGTCGGTGCAGAGTCGAACGGTCAGTGCAACAGTCCCGTACTGTGGCTGGGGGGAGTGGGAGGGGGGAGGGGGGGGAACGGAGGTTTAACCTCACAAGGGTACTACCCAAAAATGTCCCTCTACTGAGCCCCCACCGGCCGGCTTACCACCAAAGCTGCCCAGACGCCCACTCTCCACGCCCTAAGGCGGCAGAGGGGTCCACTCACCAATCCTCGACGGGCGCAGCGGTAGCCACCGGAGCAGACTTACCATAGGGGAGGCATGCTGCTGGCCAGGCCCTTGGACAGGCGTACCTAGTCACTGGGCTCTAGTGGGTTTTAGCCACTGGCCGCCCGCACGGTACGGGCTCTATGCGGTGGTCACCCCGAAGGGCGGTCGCATAGTGTCGGCTGGACTGGGGAAATATTTGGATTCGAGATATCCTCTATACCACCAGCCAGCTTCTTGATAGCAGTCTTCATCAGATGAATCTTCAGGAGACCGCAGATCCCAAAGGGAACAAAGTCTACTCCTTGCACTAGGCAAAAGAAAACTGATGTGCTATGCAGAGCAGGGGGATTATATGCTGAGGTGAGGATGGCCCCCTGGGAGGGGCCAACCTACGCTTTTGTTTGTTTTTGCCTAGTCTACTCTTAGTAGTATGAGCATAACCCCATGTGTCATAAGAAGGCTGCGTCTGTCAGTGAACGGAAGAGAAATCAACCAACATTCCCCGTACCTATAAGTCAAGCAAACATAGCATACTGGTACATGGCTACCCCCAGAAATGACATTTTCACTGGCCGGGAAGTACAGGATGCTGAACACAGGGTGAACTATCAAGTTCCTGTGATTGGAGGAGTGTAGATGGCCGCAGTGGATGGCTGAGACTGGTGTCACGCAGGAACGTAGTCATGGTCAATTAAGAGGCAAAGGATTGGTACAGGCAGTAAGAAGAAATGTGGCCAATGAAAAGGCCAGGGTCAGTACAGGCAGCGGGAACAAAGAATTGGTGTGGCAATTATCAGGAACACTGTTGTTGGCTGCACTGGCGACACTGTACTTATATGGGGGGGCAGTCAGTGACATTGTTGCTGGCTGTACTGGTTTGGTCACATTGTCACTGGGGTGGCAACATTTAAGAACACTTGTGATGGTTTACACTTGTCTGGGGTGGAGTCAATAAGCAGCACTGTTGCTGGCTTACACTGGTCTAGTGACACTGGGACTAGTGTGACAACAATCAGAACACTGTTGCTGGCTTACATTGGTTGGTGAAACCGGGACTGGTGTGGCAGTGATCAGGAACATTGTTGGTGGCTTACACTGATCTGGTGTGGCAGTGATCGAGAACAATGTTGCTGGCTTACACTGGTCTGGTGATACTGGGACTGTGGTAGTGATCAGGGACATGGTTGCTGGCTGCACTGGCCTGATAACACTGGTACTGGTGTGGTGGTAAGGGACACTGGTCTGGTGAAACTGGAATTTGTGTGGTGGCAATCAGGAACACTGTAACTGGCTTACACTGATCTGGTGACACTTGGACTTGTGTGGCAGCAATAAGGAACATTGTTGCTGGCTGCACTAGCCTCATGACACGGAGATTGGTGTGACAACAATTAGAAACACTGTTGCTGCCTTATACTGTTCTGGTGAAACTAATACTGGTGTAGCTAGTGATGAGGAACACCGTTCTTGCCTTACACTGGTCTGGCGACAATAACACTGGTGGGGTGGTGATCAGGAACACTATTGCTCACTTACACTGGTCTGGTGACAGAAGGACTGGTGTTGTAGTGCTTAGGAATACTGTTGCTGGCTTACTCTGGTCTGGTGGCTTTATGTGACTGCTATGTCTAGCGATCAGGCTGGCTTTGGTGCACTATAATATGTGGTGTTGCGATCACTGTAGAAAATACTTGGTTTCCTCTCACAGCCAATCAGCGTGCAGCCTTTGTTACCTTTGTAAATGCTGTGATTAGTCACAATGATTACATGGTACAATGAAAGTGGCACTGTATCCTGCTCTGCAATGTTATATCCAACGGGCCATGCTAGAGTGTGCCATTTTAAAACTTTTTCTAACTGTGAGGGGGCTGGGCTGCCAGGGGCATAAGAGATCTAACTGATCCCAGTGACAGTGATCAGTAGATCTCTCACATGCGCCTGACAGAGCAGGGAACCGCAGTGTTTACATCGGTGGTTCCCCGTTCTTCTTCTCCGCCAGGTCGTCATGGGTAGCCGGCAGACAGAGTCCGCCGGACCCGCAGCTACACTGTCGCAGAGTGCGGCGGGCATGAGAGCATGATGGTGACCAGGAATACTATTGCTGGCATACTGACATAAAAGGCAAGGGGCAAAAACTGGGACTTTAAATGAAGACTTGGCTGGGTAGAGGCACAATCTTCCATCCCTATAATTGGAATAAAAAGAAAGCTAACTTGAAGGGGATTGGGACTTTAAATGACACATGAGTGTGAGAAAGAGATGCTGGATGGATATGGTAAAACAATTTATTATAGAAATAGAACAATGTTTTCATAGCATATAACATAATCAATATTCAAATAGGTCAGTACAGACCCAATATATATGTGTAAATGGATACAAAGCATACATTTGATGGTATACAAAAAAATTGCCCCCATCCATCACATTGATGTGGATATGTAAAATATTCCATTATCGATAAACCTGCGTTGTCCATGACCTCCGAGTACCCCCGCAGGGGGCTGGTCTAGTAGACCTTGTAAAAAATTGTCCTAGGTAAACCGATTGACGGCAGCTGGTGGCTCTACGCATGTTTCGTGACTGAATGTCACTCATCAGGAGCATTCTTGTCACTAAGGTAAGGAAAAAAAATCATATAGATCTATTGGGAAAAATCACCATGTGGGAGGAAACGATAATCCCCCATAATAAATATTCCCAAGAAAACCAACCTGTTGTATTCATGGATCGTCCACACGCAGGTGGGGAGGGGGGAGCAACAAGGGGCATCCACAGCCGGGAGCTGAGGCGGGAGGCATGGCAGCAGGATCCCCCCAGGCAAGCCGACATGCAGGCACGGGTGTCTCCAGGGTGAATGTATGTCTGGTGCAGGAATGGATGGTGATATGATAAGACTGAGTGGAATAGAATTGTGAGCAGATGCACCACGAGGGACTGAGGAACCGTGGTTGGAAAAAAAAAAAGGGAAAAAAGAAAAAGGGACGGCGGGGGTTATGGATGCCCCTTGTTGGTCCTCCCTCCCCGCCTGTGACGAGCCTGCTCCTGATGAGTGACATTCAGTCATGAAACGTGCATAGAGCCACCAGCTGGCATCAATTGGTTTACCTAGGACAATTTTTTACAAGGTCTACTAGACCAGCCCCCTGCGGGAGTACTCGGAGGTCATGGACAACGCAGGTTTATCGATAATGGAATATTTTACATATCCACATCAATGTGATGGATGGGGGTAATTTTTTGTATACTTTGTATCCATTCACATATATTATATATTGGGTCTGTACTGACCTATTTGAATATTGATTATGTTATAGACTATGAAAACATTGTTCTATTTCTATAATAAATTGTTTTACCATATCCATCCAGCATCTCTTTCTCACACTCGTGTGTCATTTAAAGCCCCAATCCCCTTCAAGTTAGCTTTTTTTAGCTTTCTTTGTATTCCAATTATAGGGATGGAAGAATGTGCCTCTACCCAGCCAAGCCTTCATTTAAAGTCCCAATCCCCTTCAAGTTGTCTTTTTTTAGCTTTCTTTTTATTACTGCTGGCATACACTGGTCTGATGACACGGAGACTGGTAAGGCAGAAATCAGGTACACTGTTGCTAGCTTACACTGGTCTGGTGACACAGGGACTGGTGTGGCAGCAATCAGGAACACTCTTGCTGACTTACACTGGTGTTGTGAAACGAAGACTGGTGTGGCGGTCAGGAACACGGTTGATGGCTTAATCTGGTCTGGTGACACAGGGCTTGTGTGGCCATGATCAGGAGCACTGTTAATGACTTAGTCTGGTGACACTTAAACTGGTGTGGCAATAAATGGGAACACTGTTGCAGTAAATAGGAACATTGTTTTTTGGCTGCACTGATCTGGTGCTACTGAGTGGTGAGGCAGCAATCAGGGACACTGGCTGGCTGCTTTGGTGACATTGTACTGTGAAAAAAAAACAAAAAACAATTGCATATCTCTTGGGAAACACTGTTTTCGGTCGCAGCCTATCGCTGTAAGAGGAAACAAAGAACTGTCTGCAACATGCAGCCATTGTTTAAAAGTGTGATCACTATGATTAGTCACAGAAAATACACAGTACAAGGCCAATTTTATTGGCCCTGTACCCCGATCAGTTAGCTGCAGTGTTCAAAAGGCACAGCGATCACGGGCGTGCATGAGCAGCTGGAGCAGGAAGACATTTTAAAACACCCTCCCGCACTCAGGAGTGAGCCGTCCATCCGGCAAGTGGTAAAGCTGAACTCCGGCCATAAGAATAGAATAGTTCTAAAAAGGTCTCCTGTTGAGATGTTTTTGCCAATAAACAGTAAAAAGATGACCACGATCATTTTTAATACCCAATAATATGAGAATTTTCTCAATCCAACCTATTTTCTAATACAATAAAACCAGTCTAAAAACACTTTCAGAAGATTGTGAATGGTTAACATTATGTCCAGAGGCATAGGCTTCACTCATTGGTTCCTGTGTTTTCACTTTACACAGCTCCTCTCATCTGTCAGTTACAAGGTTACAAGTATAGTGTGTTTTCTATAGCCAGAAAGCTTATCAGGAAGGAACAATAGGGACTGGAACTGCCTTGGGATCAGCATTCCAACCTGAATGCAGTCAGATGGCATTTGTCCGCTTGACCTTATAGACATGAGGTCGTTACCCAGTCTGGATAGAGAGGTCAAGTCAGGAAATGTTATCCTATGCCTATGCCACATAACCTATGACGTAATAACTGCTCAGTCATATAGCTGCAGTGTACGAAGGACTAACTGCTAAAAATGCCACTGATGAATATATCCTATAACAGCCTTTCTTAGCTAGAGGTTACTAGGGGTTCCTTGAGCAGAGACTAGTGATGGACCCTACAAAGTTGTAGCACTAATGTCAGTCAGAGCCAGCAGCGTGGGACCAGTAAAGCTTCTCATCTCTAAGAAAAGTAACCACCGACACCAATGATTGTTTTAGCTGCATTTAAGGATGGTTCTTCTGACCCCCAATCTAACAAGGCATGCTTCACGTTGACTCTAATGTAAAAGGACCACCACACTGACCACCAGTGTAAGGGAGATTCTCTGGCCTAAAGGCCAATGCAACAGGGCATTCTTCCCACTTGTCATCAAGCTAAGTAGTCATCACACTATCCACCAGGGGGCATTCTTTCCACTAAGCACCAGTTAAGGGGTCCTTCTATTAACCATTTAAGGTGGCCCATTTCCACAGAATACCAATATAACGGGAGTACTACGATATTCATTACCTGCATTTTTTTCCCTGACCATTACTGTTTATTTTATATCAATAAAATAACTGAAAATATATTTGTCATGTAAAGCTGGGGGTGATAAAAATGATCTGCTTTAAAAAAAAAAAAAAAAAAAAAAAATGATCTGCTTTGAGTGTCAAAAACACAAATTACTTCACATTCTTTTAGTCATAAATTATGTCTATATTAACACTATTTACAAATGCTCCAATCATGCTTATGTACTGTAAAAACACTTTTCTTTTAAACAGGGATTCTCTAAGACCTTAAAGTAGAACTAAAAGCAAAACTTATTTTTTTTTTCATGGTGGATAGCATAAGGGAGTGATATAACCCCTGTCAGATTTTTTTTCTCCACATCCGTGTCCCTTTGGGGAGATTTTCCTTCACTTCCTGTCCCATAGCCAAAACAGGAAGTGAGAGGAAATCCCTCAAGTGAGGGAATCCCTGGTGTCACCAGGGTAATAAGAACTAGTGTCCCACATTGAAGATTGCGCATTTATTACAATTCTGGGGACAACCCAAAATGTGGAATTTTCTTTCAATGATAATGGTAAACATGACAATTAGAGAAGATGACTCTCCTCAACAGGGGCACCAACAGCAACAACATGCAAAAAAAAAAAAAAAAAAAAAAAAAAAAAAAAAACTTGACAGGTGTTCTAACTCCTCCACAAAGTTTGCCTTTAGTTATACTTTAACATTATTTCAAGGGTTCCTCTGTGTTAAACTGTGTAAAAGTAAACCGCTTTTTAATTCTGACCTGCACAGTAAAGGCATAATGTGCATTGCATACTAGCACATTATGTGAAACATGCCTGCAAATGAAGCCTTCGTTGTCACCGCTGGAGGCCACATCCATCTCCACCCATCTTCCTTCCGTGTGAGTGGCCAGGGCCATGTGACGTCACTCCTGCACATGTGCACAGGAGCCGCCGGTCACGGCACAGGGCTCTGAAGAAACAGCACTAGTGGCTGTTCCTATAGAGCGCATGTGCCGATGTCAACGGCTGCATATACAGTAAATATCTCCAAAACGGTGCACATTTAGGAGATATTTACAGTACCTATAGATAAGCCTTATTATAGGCTTAGCTATAGGTACAAACAAATCGATGGAAGTTTACTTACACTTTAAAGCAGGAACAGTTCTAGGATAGAAAGGAATAATTACACCTATATGCATATCTTTGGCAAATTACATTTATTATAACACTTGTAAATATTCCATACATTTAACATAGGCAAAAAATAACTCAATGAAATAGCAAAACAAATCAACAGAAAGTGACAATTACGTTATAAAGCTTATTACAAGTTGTCAATCCTTTCACTTGTTATCTGTATGATTTTTAGAACACTTCAAACAGTTACACTCAGAAATCCATGACGATACATTTAGTAATTGTGCATATACAATAAACCGCATAGATAGTCGGGTGTCATGGCTCTTTACACAAACAATATAAAAATAAAGAAAAGGATCATTGACGGACTACAACACAAGAATATAGAGAGTTGTGTTTGTATATGGCTGCCAATAAGAACTTTCAAAATTGTACAGCGGTCACGTTAAAATAAAAAAAAAAAAAGGATTCTAAAATGTAACCTGTTAATATTGTGCTTTTTGGATACAGTAGTCCACAATTACCGTTTTCAGTGTTCCCATTACAAAAGCATTTTTTTTTCTTTTTTTTTGTGGACTTGCGAAGTAAACAGAGTGTTCAGTGAAGTTTTCAAGTGCTAGATGGTTTTACTCCTTTAAAATGCAAATTTACACTGTGTGTCCATTTGAAAAAAAATATATATATATATAGTTAAGTTTCTTAACCCAAAAGTACTACTGGGAGCTCCTAACTTTACAGATTTTCACTACAATCAGGGATTTAAAGGGTAACTCCACTTTTGTAGGGAAAAAAAAAAAAAAAAATTATATATATATATATATACACACATATACACAAAATAATATAGCATATACAATTGCGTTTTTTTCCAGAAGTCTGCACAAAGATACAAATCATAGGAATCTTCTGAAAACAACGAATACAGTTTTGGTAAATAACTACCAATGGGTTAATTACTTCTAAAGGGGCGCAGACCCTGCATTTTCTTTATTACAAACTTCAGGTCTGTGGTCTGTAGCACACTACAATAACGTGCAGATTTGAAAGGGCAGCTAAAGTGCCAAAAAGTAAAAAAAAAATAGGGATTTTAACTTTCCTGTAAATCTTGGTGAACAGTACAGGATACAGGGACTTGTATTTTTAAACCATGAGTTATGTGCTGCTAACTTCAGGTGATCAGACACTGGCAAAGCACTTGCTAGGGCCGCCCCCAGAGCGCATCAAATAACCCCACCAATTCTAAGACTCCAGCTTTTTAGCAAGCAATAGATTGTGAGCAAGATACAGAGAGGAAGGACCTGGGACATGTACTGTTCTCCACAAATTTATGAGCAAGTCAAACCTCCTAATATCTTAATTGTACAGTACAGGACTCAGTCATGGACCATGCACCATTCACATGCATTAAACTGAGGGGTGAGTTACAAAATAGCAAATAGAACTGCCAGCAAGTCCACAAGAAAAGAAAGGTTAGCAAACAAAAAACCCCCAAAAAATACACAGATGACAACCTGAAGCACCTAGCGGCCAAAGCTAGCATCAGCTGTGGCCTAAATATCTGCCTAGTAGACCTTTGAAAAAGTGTGAACAAAGAACCAGAAGGTGACCTTGCAAAGCTGAGAAGCAGATGATGTTGAAAAGCCCAAGAGACACCAACAGCTCTGGTGGAATGGACTCTAATAGGGAAGGAGAAACTGTCCTTAAAGTGATATTTGTCCCTTCTATTCATGTATGTGGATGATGACACTCTAATTATATTGATTAAAATATGAGTTTAGTGACACTTTAAGGGTGTAAGTCCTAGAAATGAGTTACCCGATCAGCTTAGCACAGGAGGAACGGGAAGTAAAATGCCCTCTATGAGGACCCACAGACAGAAAAAAAGGCTGCGGCCTTGAAATAGAACCTGACAGGCCTGACCGCATCTAGGCAATGTGGGGTGATTTTTTTGTCATGTTTTGGGGCAGGACAAAGGGCAGGAATGTCCTCATTGTGGTGGATAGAAAAGAAAGCTTTGGTCTCAAGGAAAGGAATTGACAAATGAATAATAGTGTCCTAATAGGACACTGCTCTGGGACAAGGGAACAGCCATCGTCCGAGCAGTGGGTAGTTTCCTGCTGGCCGTGGAATACATGCTGTTCAGTCCCTTTTGTCCCAGCTCCCTTGCAGTTGTGATCTGCCATTGCTAGAGGAGGGGATTCATGGTTATGGAGTGCGGAACAGATGGGGTTGTGTGAACAGATATAGAAGCTGCTGTTGCTGCAATAACCCAGCCACTGACTGTGTTCCTGTGGCTTTGCCTGTAGAAGATAGCAGAAGGAGTGCACAAGTGCTATGTGCATCTTTGGCAGGAAAGGTGGGTGGGAAGGCATCCTCAAGTGTGGCACAGTTACTCCATCCTTTGGAGACTAAGTTTGGACAGGAGGATGAGAAAAACCGTTTATGCTGAGAAACATTAAAGACAAAATAGCAGGTGTTCGCCATTGCAGATTGTTTTATCAAAGCCAGAAACCTGTGTAAATACACTTGGAAACTGTCTTACCTCATCAACAATGTTAGAAACATTAGAGGTACAAGCTTAGCCCACCATAGTAGGCATACCCCCCCCCCCCCCAAGCGGCCACAGAAATGGACTACAGCCTCTTGTGGCTAACTACACACAAGCACTGGGTGCCAAGGTCAGCATCTAATGCAAGATCCAGTGCCTGAAGCATGCATTACAGGCTAGTCCCACACACTGGGGTCTGGGTACGGTCCCCAAGGTACACGCCAAGGGTAATTGATCTGGAAAACTGCCAGACAGCCCAGGACAACAAAGCAGTAACAAAAACACTAAAGTTGGCAGGGCTATATGGTGTGCTCTGGGGGTGGCAAGTTTTTTGCCAGTGTCAACTCAACCAATCATCTGAAGGTAGCTGCAAATAACCATTGTCTAAAAATATAAGTCCTATGTCCTGTACTGTACAATTAAGATCAACCTGTTTATCCCTTGCATGTGCTCTTTCACACATCTATTCATAAAAAGGTTATGAGGGGGGTGGGCGCGGTGGGAGGGTCTAATATAGCAGACCAGATGGGTTCAGGGAATGGAGAGACCATGACGCATGCAATGCTCCACAGTAAAACGTGTTTGCATTTTTTACATTCCAAAGTAAAAAAAAAAAAAAAAAAAAAAGACACTTTTAGGCTGGATTCACACCTGTATCACTGTAAAGTGTGATAGCACACACTTATACCAAACATTATTGTAACCCATGTGTATATTCTGAATGGCACAACGCAAATATACACAACATGAGGGCAGCCAGGGGCGATCAGAGGCCATTGGAAAGTGTTGAAGCCTGATAGAGAGAGGAAAAGGGTACGTATTATATCTTATTCCTCTACCCCCTAGACCTAACAAGCATTTAACCCTTGCAGTGCAGGGGGACCCACTGCAAGCTTTTTTTAATATAAATTCCTGGAGATTTGGACCCTTATAGAATTTACAGATGTGTACCTATACAGCTGTTTAGACATTTCAGATTCTACAGACATTTGATTTGCAGCTGAATATAAACTATTGTTTTATACAGTCAGCTTTTTTAGGCCCACTAACCTGTTCTTGGAGAAACATGTGCCTGCCATTACTAAACACCTTCTGGAAATAGTTTTCTGGGTGTTTTTAGTATAAATACTTTGAGTCACCGTCTAAGAAGCAACTGGTTATAAAATTCTTGTTCTGTGACTCGAATTTGTGAACACCCCCCCCCAACAACCCTGTCCAAAAAACACTTCTATCTAGTTCTTCAAAGGGAATCTATAGTCATTTCAATGTTTTGTAAATTATCATGATCAGCCTAATGTACATAATCAAGAAACTGAGCATTTTAAAACTTTGGTTTATGCGAATTGTGACATGGTGGTACCAAAGTAGATTGGTATGCTTCACAGTGACTATGTTTTACTGTTCCTCACTCTTTGTGAATCCAGGAATCCCCTCAGTCTGACAGAAACCACAAAACTATTTACCTGGGTTGCTAAATACACTGACATTATATAGTTAGCCATAATGGGGAGCCACATTTTTTTTATGAAATAATCATGAAAATATTAAGCATTTCTGTAAAAATGTGGTTACATCCTCATTTATTAGACACAAAATCAATATTTACTATACATTATAGTTTCATTTTAAACATTTACATGAAGATCTATGAATGTAGTTGGCAGTTGTTTTATGCAAGACAACCGATAGCACAGGCTCTTTGATCTTTTAAATAGTGAACGTCAAACTTATTCACTTTTCTTTTAATAAACAACCCCAAATAATAGCACTGGGTGTCCCCAGTCAAAGATGGATATAACACATGATGTTACGATTTTTTTTTTAGAGATCTGTCATTTTTAACAGATATGAAAAGAGAACTAAAATCAAGATGGTCATCCTTGCTGAGATTATGTTATACAGTGCACTTTTTTGCTCTTCATGTGAGCCCTACCATGTCAGAAGTCCGTTCTCCATGCAGGTGAGTTTATACATTGAGATTTCCTTGCTCAGCTGATAATCTTTGTGTGATTGCAATGTTGACGGGAGTGGCAAACATTCTGAACATATACAGAACTGTTTGGAAGATGATCTTTTTGTCTGACAGGACGCATGAAATTTCTAACATGGAAAGTTCTGGCCTGATATGATGCCTAAACTCCAGGATTATTGAGTCTCCAGTAGCTTTGCCTATGAAAGCCAGTGGAACACATTAGTTCCCACAACACTTTTAAAAGAGTCGTAAACCCTCAAGGTTTTTCACCTTAATGCATTCTATTTGTTAAGGTGAAAAACCTTCTGTGCTGTAGCTGCCCCCCTTCTTACTTTAACCTGATCATTCCAGCGACAAGCCCAGCAGCTCAGGCCACTGTCTCGGGTCATCACTGGATTAATAGCAGCAGGAGCCATTGGCTGTCAATCAAATCCAGTGACACAGGAGCCGGGGCGGGGCTAAGTCCCACGGTCTGTCAATGGATGCAGCAGCAGGACTCGGGAGCATGCGTGGGGGTACACGATGAACAGGAGCCAAGAGCGCCGCCAGGACACCCCAGAAAAGGAGGACGGGGCTGCTCCATGCAAAACCCTTGCACAGAGCAGGTAAGTATAACATGTTTGTTATTTTACAAAAATAAAACAAACAAAAAAAAAAAAAAGAAACTTTACAATCACTTTAACCTCCCTGGCGGTAATCCCGAGTGTGACTCGGGGTGGAATTTCAGTACCATTAGCGGTAACCCCGAGCCACCCTCGGGATTGCATCGCTGGATCCAGGCAGCGCTACTCACCTTGTCCCCTGGATCCAGCGATGTCCCCCGCCGTGTCTGCAGGCTGTGTCCTCCGCCCGATGACTCTGTGTGCCGGGCTCCATTCCCTGCGAGCGTCGCACCGGGTCGGAGACCGGCAGGAAATTCAAAAAGTGAAACACACAGTACACTGTAATCTTATAGATTACATTACTGTATGAAAACATTTCACATCCCCTTTGTCCCTAGTGGTTTGCCCAGTGCCCTGCATGCACTTTTATATTATTTATGTCATTCTTTCTGCCTGGAAACATGAGAATATCCATAGCAACCAAAAAGTGTCCCTTTACGTCAAAAGTGTTTTTTATTATCAGCTAGAAAACACCGATGGTAAATAAGAATCATTTGCAGAATTGAGTGATACTGATTTTTGGGGAAATTTATCATCGGAAACTGAAAGAGACGACAGCGACAATTCTGCAACTGAGCAAATTTCAGTGTTTTTGGTTTGATTACATTACTGAATAAATTTTATTACTATTACGTTATTATTTTTGATGATTATTTTTAGTTATTTATTATATTATAATTTATGATTTCATTTTTCAAACTTTTTCATACCCGGGATGTCTACTAGACTCTTGTTTGGACAGATTTAAGTGAGTTATTCCTAAGAATTACAGGCCTACAATATAAAACGCCAAATTTTCATGCAAAATAACTGTACCGCTTTCAGCACCAAAAATCTGAAATAATCATACCGCCAGGGAGGTTAATAATTGCTTGCCCTTTGCTTCTCTGTGGCAAACAGCAAACATAAGAACATATGTGCTCTCCAAGTTCATCTTAAACTGGCCATACAAATTGAAGGAGAGAGCCATAGATTGCCCTATCCACACGAAGCCGCATGGATGGACAAGCCTCTCGCAACCAGCTATTGTATTCGGACAGCTGGCAACAGCAGCCGTCAGAATACCTGCACAGTGACTGCAGCTAACTTTTCCCTCAATCAAAGTTTGTTAAGCTGGGTGGTGTCAGCAGGGCCACCCACAGCTGGGAGTTCAGTTGGGTCATATTTTGTATCCATGGGTTACCCCTGACCTGTGCAGAAGTAAACCAGAGTTCTTCATACATACCCAGTGACAGAGTAGCCTGTACAGTGCATAAACATGGTGGGTCTGAGCACAAATGCTCATGGCATTATCATGGCAAAAAGCAAACTTGTGACAGTTGGATTCTAGCATCTTCAGTCTTATTTGTTAGCAAGTGTGAATGAGACCTATTTTGCCCAATGCTTTTAAAGCTCTTCTAGACTATTCTGGGACAATAGGGTGCAATTTAAATATCAAAAACCCATAAATTATTAGTGTGATTATATTGTAGATGCTCTATTCTGTCATAATAGTGCAGCTCAGTTGACAAGCAGATGCTTTACTATCCATGTAAAACATATTGCATTTATTTACTACTTAGCTGCACAATTGCTTATGTGAGCAAGTACATGGTTTGATCTTTATATTGCACTTGATCATCACTGATGTTCCAGATCTGATCAAACAAGATAATTATGTTAGTACAGAACCATTTAAATCTGCAGCAATGCAGTCTGCAAACAGTGAGGCACAATTGTTATTGCAGTGCTCCAGTTTCACTGAGCTCAATCCAGCCCACTAGCATCCTAGTAGACATTTAAAAGTACAGTTTTAATCATACTGTTGTAATCTAAAACCCACATGGGCAGTGTATTGCATAGGAAAGCAGGCATTCCATCCTCTTGTGTTATGTCAGTAAGAAATTAGGAAGCATTAAAGTCTCTTTGCAGTACCGAAACCACAGACTCAACTTTACCAGCTTCTTTAAGATGCAATATCTAAGTGCTTTCAAATGAGGAAAGATTCATCCAACCCCGATAGCTCTGAGAGAGGTCATTGGAGGAGTCATCACAGTAACATGGATAGGTGGTAGGAGGTAGCTACCACTATTAGCAGAGGACATCACCAATAGGTCCCCAGTGCTCATTGAGTGAGGCAGGCCCAGGCTGTTTGTGCTGCTTGCAGCGTAGGTGGCTTTTGTCCAGAAGTTTGTTCGCTCCAAAACAGGAAGACAGGGGCTGGAGGCTGCAGCTCGAAGACTGTTCAGGGGAGAGCTTAGATCTGCAGAGGAAATACATTAATAACTTCAATTTACAGCAGACAACAATGACATTGAAGCAGAGGAAGTATTGTGGAATACTGCAGCAACAGGAAGAGCCTACAGTGAAAGACTAGCATCCGAAAAGAAGCTTTAAGGCCATATCAAGTGTGTGTTTTTGTACCAATGACATGTTATACAAAGTGCTTTACATAATTCTGGTCTAAACAAAGATCAGTCATTTAATCAATTCAACATTCTGATTATACCTATAACCCAGGTGTGAAAAGTTTTTGTTTACTTACGATTTATTTTATTGAAGCTGAACTGAAATCTACAGCTGGCCATAAATTAGACTTTTTTTTTATTAGAACAGATTCCCCCATTCACACATTCGAGGCGGACAGAGGAATCCTCCAATTTTACAACATTCCTGTTCCAAAAGGAGTTGATCACTAGGTAACTCCATTCAGACAGGAATGGCCATAGATGGATTTAAATTAATCTGGTTCCTGTTGAACCGTTCTAACTTTGATCCATCTATGACTGGCTTTAAAAAATGCCTAGAGTTCATCTCACACCCTCCTACAACACTCTGTAAGGATAACTTCCCCCCACTATATACTTCTATTAAAATCTCCCTGGCCAGGTGGAAATCCCAAAAGTTATCTCGCTTTGGTCGCCTGGCGACCATTAAGATGGCTATCCTACCCAAATTTCTCTAGCCCTTTGAGACATTGCCCATCCCATCTTCGCACCTTAAGACCCTCCACAGAATGAGTTGATTAACCTATTTTGGAACTATAAAAGACACCAGATTGCTAGGTCAATCTTCTACACCCTCTGTGGCCGAGGAGGCCTTGCGTTCCCAAACGTAGCCAAGTATTACCTAGCAATCCAGTTACGCCCTCTAGCCTCTTGGTTTAGTCTCCATGCATACAATCGATGGACACAAGTTGAGAAGCTGTAGTTGGCCCCCATCCATCTGAGCTCTATGCTATGGAGCACGGACATACCGCTCACTACGTCGTGACTGTTAGGACCGATGGCGCTCTTGCGAACGCTTTGGCTGCACGCTAAATCGCTATACCCACTCACCTCCACTGCTTCCCTGGCAACTTCATTTCTGTTTACTTCTAATGTCATGGACAGTTTGACCTCGCAGATGTCCCATTTTTGGATGGAAAGGGCCCTATTTCACTATGGTCAATTAGTGGATAACAGAACTTGAATCGTGCGATCCTTCCAGGATCTGAGGGACGCTTATGGCTTGCCCAGACAGGCTTTCAATAGCTACTACCAAATCCGGCACTTTGAACAGTCCTTGGTAACGAACCTCCTATTTTCCCCTCTAACAGAGTTCGACAAAATTTGCTTAGAAGGTCCATCCCCTAAGGGTATGTTTTTATGTACTTACCAGCTCCTAATCACAGACCTTTCGCCATCTGGGCACACCAATATGCACAAGTGGGAGCAGGCCTTGGGTGAGGGCTTGCCTCTAAAGACGTGACAACTTATTTGGTCACAGGCGTCTAAGAGCTCTATTAGCACTCTGTACAAAGATAACCAATATAAGAGATACTTTATCATTGGTACCTAACCCCGGACCTGCTCCATTCCATATATCCCTCTGCCGAACCACCGGTGCTGGCGCTGTTGCAATGATACAGGGACATTATATCATATCTACTGGTCCTATCCTATGATCGTCCCCTACAGGCAGATGGTGCACTCCTTACTCCATTCCATCTTTGGTTTCTGGGTGCCCTTCAACTCTAAAACTTTCCTATTGGGCCTCCCACCTTAACTGCTGCACTTTGCCTGGTTGCCCTGAAATGGAAAAAGCGGGAGCCCCCCTCCCTGTTTGATCTGCATTCCAGAATCAGATATGTGAAACGGATGGAATATTTGAACGCTTCTTTAAATAATTCCCTTGATACACATAACCAGGTCTGGGAGCCGTGGGATCTATTGGAGGCCCCTATATCCTGATGATCTCCTGATTTGGAGAAGTGGTCTGTAGATGGTGACCCCGGGCTTCGGAGTGGTTCGGTTGTAGGTGGATGTTCTTTCCGCTCTACTTTCTTTCTGCTCTCTTTTCCCCTCTTGGTTTCTACTAGTCTGCATAGTCCACTGCCCCCCTTCTTCACTAGGCTACTCAAACTTGTGCAGTTCCCGCATAGCTGATTTACCGATGTTTAGGGCCGTAATCAGTTGATTTGAAGTTATTATACAATGTTTTTGTCTTTCTGACCTACTTGCCTTAGCAAAGTTCTCCCGCTGGCTGTATTGTAACTGGGCATTTGTCTGGTCTCTGTCTATCTAGAATAGCTTTTGCCTTTTTCTTTTTTCTGTTGAAAATTGTTGTAAACTAATAACAATGTCAGTTTAAAAAAAAAAATGCCAAGAAATGTTTTGATTGGAATATTGAACAATCTGTATATTTTTAACATCATGGAGGAAAGAAATCAATGTTTACATGTACATTTCTCACAATGATTACAATTTGAATTGTAGTTAGGGAAGAGTACAAATTTCAGTGAAAAACAAAATTCTTTCAAATAAAATAAGATTTGTGACTGAATATAAAAAAAAAAATGCAAATGTGAGGTTTGTGTTGCCACTTTAAATAGAAGTAAGGCGACTAAACAGCCAGTTTGTTTGTGGCTGAAACTCCATAGAAACGCTGACTCTAGATGCACACTTGCTGCTGCATCCAGGGTCAGTCAGAGACTCCTTTTGTGACCGTTCAGATGAGTAGTTACATGTGAACAGCTGTGGCACTAGCCTTTTATACAATTTGTTTGGTTGGAGAAATATTTTTCATTGTAAATATGTATCCTAGAAGCAGAAGTGAGAGGAAGTATAGGCATTTACTAGAAGCTGAAAATCTCTGCAATCAGGGGGAGACAACAGTAGTGTGGAACCAAGCTATTCTCCATCTTACATATTCTGTACATTGGTCATCATTATACTCTCCACATTCCTCTCGTGCATATATTGCCCATGAAAACAATACCATGGTATTCTATGGAAATTCCTCAACCTTGCCCATATTCAAATGCGCACACTTTTGCTATTAGGCCCCTTTCACACTGGGGCTGGCGGGCGGTAGCGGTAAATCCCCGCTAGTCTCAGCGGGGATTTAGCGCTGTTATAGAGGCGCTACGGCGCCGCTATGCAGGCGGGTGCGGGGCACTTTTAACCCCCCCACAACGGGTTAAACAGGGGTTAAAAGTGCCGGCGCTCGGCGCTCCCGGAGCGGTGTACAGCCGCTACGGGAGCGCTGCCCATTGAATTTAATGGCAGGAGCGGTGGAGGAGCGGTGAATACACCGCTCCCCACATTCCTGAAAAATCATGCTTGCATGATTTTCTGAAGCGCTGCGCTAGCTCAACGCCTCAGTCTGAAAGCATCCATAGAGATGCATGAAAATGATATTTAGAGCGTTATTACAGCGGTAATTTTAGCGCTTTACCGCTGTAATAACGCTCCAGTGTGAAAGGGGCCTTAGAGAAATTAAGAAAAATGTGTATCACAGAGACATTACCTTCAGGCTAAATCAGTAATACTAATAGTATTAGTACATACAATCATTAGGTGTAGTATGTCCTGCCCAAGTACAACGCTTTGGGAGGATTAGAGTTATTGTCTGTGCAAAGTGAGGAGTCTCATGCAAAAGAAAAACCCTGAACAAGGCAGTATCCAGGAGGGCTAAATACACCAGGATCCACCTGAACCTCTGTAGAGTTTGAACAGTTTGTTGGACATTGACTGGAAGAGAGTCTGTGCTACCTTTTCCCTTAGTGGATCTAGGTACCCCACTATGGTAATGCCCTGAGAGAGGAGCAGAGCAAGTAACTAAGCTAACACCTAGATGAAGAGCCAAGGTGCAAAGGACAGACAAAAGAAGGGGCAACAAATATGTAATGTTTCCACCCCGTCACAAAATGCTGGTGGCGTAGGCAGGGCTGCTGATAGAAACCACGGGGCCCCATACAGACTATCTGACAGCCCCC
>BLSH010435886.1:505667-516164 GCA_018402905.1 Glandirana rugosa
GCATGTAAGCATGTCCCACACGCAGTACACCGAGGAGTCCATGCCAGCGGGCAGCACCGCCTTATCCTTATGTAGGACCAAATAGAGAGACCTACACAACAAAGCTGCCAATTCAGACACCCGCGTAGCGGATGTGATAGCCACCAAGAAGGCGACCTTCTGAGACAGCAATTGTAAGGGAATATCCCTGATCTTCTTATAAGGCGGTTTCTGCAGTACAGAAAGTACCAAGTTCAGATCCCACAGTGCCAATGGCGACCGTACCTGAGGAGCCACATGACGCACACCCTGTACGAATGTACGGATCAAAGAATGCGTCGCCAAAGGACGCCGAAAGAGGATCGCCAGAGCGGAGATCTGGCCCTTGAGGGTGCTCAAAGCCAACTTTTGGTCCAGGCCTTGAAGAAAGGCCAGCACCCGGGCAACTGCAAAGAAACCCCCCCCCCCCCGACTCGCACCAGGCAATATATGCCTTCCAGGTGCGATGATAAATCTTGCGCGACGTACACTTGTGCGCCTTAAGCATAGTGGGGAATCACTGACTCAGAGACCCCCCTGTCCCTCAACACCTGGGACTCAATAGCCATGCCGTCAAAGCCAGCGAGGGTAAAACAGGGTGCAAGATGGGGCCCTGCGACAGTAGATCTTCGCGAAGCGGGAGTCTCCAGGGAACGTCTGTTAACATCCGTACCACATCGGCGTACCAAGGGCGCCGAGGCCAATCCGGGGCCACCAGGATTGTCGGGACTCCCTCCACTTCTATCCTGCGCAGTAACCGCGGTAGGAGCTTGAGAGGAGGAAAGGCGTACAGAAGCCTGTACCGGGACCACCAGAGCATCCGTGGCTGCCGCCAACAGGTCCCTTGACCTGCTCATGAAGGTCTTCACCTTGTGATTGAATCTGGACCCCAGGAGATCCACATCTGGCGTGCCCTACCTTTCGCAAATCTGGCGAAAGACCTCTGGATGCAGGGACCACTCCCCCTGATCCAGCTTTTGGCGACTTAGGAAGTCCGCCTTCCAATTTTCTACACCCGGAATGTAGATGGCGGAAATTGCTGGTTGAAATTGAGCTCTGCCCACCTTAGGATGTGGGCTGCCTCTGCTGCCGAGCTTCTTGTTCCGCCCCGATGGTTCACGTACGCCACAGCCGTGGCGTTGTCTGACTGAACCTGAACCGAGAGGCCGCGCAGCCTCTCCGACCAGCGGAGGAGACAAAGCTTGATCGCCCTCAGCTCCAACACATTGATCGGAAGACGAGACTCCTGCGTCGACCAATGGCCCTGAGCCGACAGGTTCCCCAGGACTCCCCCTCCCCAGCCAGAGACTGGCATCCGTCGTGACTATTGACTTATTTAGAGGAAGAAACAACTTCCCCAGGGTCAATGCCGGGGCCTGAAGGCACCAAGTCCACGACCCCCTGGTCAGATGATCCAGCCGGATCAGACAGTCCAGAGACAAGGGGGACCTGTCCCACTGCAGTAGTATCGCTTGCTGTAGGAGCCGGGTGTGACTCTGGGCGTACGGTATCTCCTCAAAGGACGAGACCATGTGTCCCAACACCCGCATGCAAAAACGTAAGGAGGACCACAGTCGTGACAGCAGGGACCGCACCGCTACTTGCAGTGCCAGCAACTTGTCCGGAGGTAGAAACACCTTCGCCTGCACCGTGTCCAATGTCAGACCCAGATATTCGAGGCGACAGGACGGGGTCAATGTCGACTTCTGTAGGTTGATCAGCCAACTGAAGTCCCTCAGTGAGGTCAGGGTGACATTCACATTGTCTGCCAGAGCCTGCGCCGACTCTGCGCGCAGGAGGAGATCATCCAGGTAGGCTACTACAGCAATGCCCCTCTGTCGAAGCAGAGCGAGCACCAGGGCCAGTAAGTTAGTGAACACCCACGGAGCCGAGGCCATGCCGAAGGGGAGAGCCACAAACTGGTAATCAAGTTCCCCTACAGCAAAGCGCAGGAAGCGCTGGTGCCTGACATAGATGGGGATGTGTAGATATGCGTCCTTGATGTCCAGGGATGCCAGCCAATCCCCTTGGTGCAGGGCGGCCACGACCAAACGGACTGATTCCATCCTGAATTTGCGCTACTTCACAAAGTGATTGAGTGCCTTCAAGTCCAGAACTGGCCTGCCCCCCCCCCCCCCGCCCTTCTTTGGTACCACAAAGAGGTTTGAATAGAAGCCGCGTAATCTCTCCGCCGGAGGGACTGCCACAATCACCTCCTGTTCGGACATCGACCGCACAGCCTCTAGCAGAGCTAGCCGACGCTCCGGAGGGAGCCTTAAATTGGACTGGAAGAACCTGTCCGGGGGCCGGGTGCTGAACTCTATCTTGTACCCGGAGGAGACCATCTCCCGCACCCACCGGTCGGAGATGCGGGCAGCCCATCGGTCTGCGAACCCCAGAAGTCCGCCCCCCACCCGAGAATTGGGCGGGGGCAACCCATCATGCGGAGGAGGACTTATCCTCCATCTTTTCGGTTTTGCGTTGCCAGGGACGCTTTCCAGAGCCCGAGGCAGACTTACTGGCCCGGGCATTTCTGCCCGCCTGACCGGGCGCACGAAAAAAACGTTCTGCCCTGATGGCGGCGCTGGTCACACCGCTTGGGCTCAGGAAGAAACATACTCTTCCCCCCAGTGAAATCCTTAATGATTTCGTCCAATTGGGGGCCAAATAGCCGGCCACCTTGAAGGGGAAGATGCGTGAGGCCTTTTTTGGACACGTGGTCACCCGACCAGCGTCGCAGCCACAGCAGTCGCCTGATAATGATTGCAAAAAAAGCAAGTTAGACTTACCGGTAACTTGTTTTCCAATAGTCTTTCAGGACAGCACCGAGAGATCATGGCTCCTCCTCCAACAGGAAACACCTCACCATTCACAAATTAAAAGGAGGCCTTCATCCACTATCCTTCAGTTGTTTGTAGAGAACCTCCAGCCCCAGCTGAAACACATAAGCAACAGTTATGTCATAGTATACAGCAGATAAAACAATAGGGCGGGTTGCTGCTGTCCTGAAAGACTATTGGAAAACAAGTTACCGATAAGTCTAACTTGCTTTTTTCCAAATCGTCTTTCAGGACAGCACCTGAGAGGATAAACGAGACTTACCCCCATTAGGGTGGGACAACAGCCTGCAGGACCTTTCTGCCAAAAGCTTGGTCCTGCGCCGTCAAGAGGTCTAACCTATAATGACGGATAAAAGTCGACAGACTTGACCAGGTGGCTGCTTTACAGATCTGCTCAGGGGTGGCACCAGCACTCTCAGCCCAACTTACCACTAAAGCTCTGGTAGAATGAGCCCGGATACCTGCCGGGCTTTCTAGACCTGAAAGAGAATAGGCCTCCGTAATAGTCATTCTTAGCCATCTGGCAATGGTTCCTTTGGAAGCTTGCTTCCCCTTCCTGACACCAGCATATGAAACAAATAAAGCAGAAGAGTGACTAAACTCTTTTGTGGCTTCTAAATAACACAAAACTGCTCTCTTAACATCCAGGGTATGGAATTCTTCTTCCTTCTTCCCTGTCGGATTAGAGCAAAACGTAGGCAGGATTATTTCCTGGGCTCGATTCTGGACCGAAGCGACCTTTGACAAGAAATTAGGGTCCGTCCTTAGAACGATTCTGTCTGGAAAAATAGAAAAAAATGGTTCCCTTTTTGACAGGGCCTGAAGCTCACTTATTCTTCGAGCCGTGGTTATAGCAACTAAAAAGACAGTCTTTAATGTGATAAGCCTCAATGTAGCAGACTCCATGGGCT
The DNA here is from genome assembly GCA_018402905.1 of Glandirana rugosa. Classification (NCBI taxonomy): domain Eukaryota; kingdom Metazoa; phylum Chordata; class Amphibia; order Anura; family Ranidae; genus Glandirana; species Glandirana rugosa. The sequence continues at coordinate 509,437 of BLSH010435886.1, forward strand.
CAAAAGGTTCTTTGGTTAGGGCCTGCAGGACCGTTGACAAGTCCCACTTCGGGCAACTTCTGCCCACCACTGGTCTGGATCTAGTGAGAGCCTTGAAGAACCTACCTACTAGTGGGTTGGTTGAAACAGGCTTTTCCAGGAATACTCCTAATGCTGCCACCTGGACCTTCAGAGTACTGACTGCTAAGCCCTGGTCTGCTCCCTCCTGCAGGAATTCTAGGATTGAGGAAATACTGCTTACCGGTCTTTTAGATCTGGAACACCAAGATAAAAACACCTTCCAGTTCTTTGCATAAATTGCCCTGGTGACCTTCTTCCTGCTTGACAACAGGGTAGCCACCAGTCTGTCAGAGAAACCCTTCCTTTTTAACAGTTGTTCCTCAGTAACCAGGCTGTGAGTTTCAATTTTTCTACCTCCTGGTGGAACAGGGGACCCTGTATTAACAGATCCTGCCGCAAGGGAAGGTGTAGAAAAGGTTCCAGCTGTATCTGAAGAAGGGCTGAGAACCAAGCCCTCTTGGGCCAGAAAGGTGCAATGAGGATCACTGTTGTTACTTCCTTCTGGACCTTCTTTATGACCTGAGGTATCAACTGGAAGGGAGGGAAGGCATAACATAGGCGAAACTCCCACCTGTGTGCTAGAGCATCTAGCCCCAGGGATGTATCTGACCTCCTTAAGGAGTAGAAGAGAGGAGTCTGGGAATTTTCCTGAGTGGCAAAGAGATCTACCTCTGGTTGGCCCCACTTTCTGACTATCATCTGGAATACTTCCGGGTTCAACCGCCACTCTGCCTCGTAAATCCGATTCCTGCTGAGGAAGTCTGCCATTATGTTTAAGGACCCTTTCAGGTGGACTGCCGACAAGGATAGAGTATGGTGCTCTGCCCAGATTAGAATGCTTTTTGCTAACTCTTGCAGGGCTCTGCTCCTTGTACCCACTTGCCTGTTTATATAGGCCACTGTAGTGGCGTTGTCGGATAGAACCTGTAAGTGGAGTCCTTGGACCTGACTGGAAAAAGCCAACAGAGCCAACTCGATTGCTTTTAGCTCTCTCCAATTTGAGGATCTTGAGGCTTCTCTTGTGGACCAAGATCCCTGGGTACACTGACCTCCCATGTGAGCCCCCCAACCCCAGGAACTGGCGTCTGTCGTCAGCCTTACCTGGACTGGGAAGGACCACAACATACCTGTCGAGAACCTTTCCTGGTTTTTCCACCACCAAAGGCTTCGTTTTACCGGGGTGGGGATCCTCACCAGCGTATCCAAAGACTGCTGCCGGTGATCCCAGACCCTCAACAAAAAGCTCTGAAGCGGTCTGAAGTGGAGTCTTGCCCACTGGATCGCAGGAATGGATGAGGTCAGAGTTCCCAGTACAGACATAATCCTTCTGATGGACCAAAGATTGCTTGATTGTAGCATAGACACCTCTTCCATCAGTTTTATTTTTTCTCCTCGGGGAGAAAGATCTTTTGTTCCACCGAGTTGATGGAATATCCCAAAAATATCACCTCCTGTACAGGGATAAGATTTGATTTTTGGAGACTCAAGATCCATCCTATGGACTCCAGATGACTCCGAGCTCTGACCAGGACTGGACTGGGCAAAGAAGAGGAGGTCGTCTAGATAGGGGATCACTGAAATCCCTTCCAGACGCAAAGGTGCCAGAGCCTCGGCCATCACCTTGGTGAAGATCCTTGGGGCCGATGATAGGCCAAAGGGGAGTGCCCTGAACTGCAGGTGCACTACCCTTTTTCCCTCTCTCAACGCCAATCTCAGGTACTTTTGGGATCTGGCGGCCATAGGAATATGTAGATAAGCGTCTGTCAGGTCGATAGATGCCATGTAACATCCCTGGTAAAGAAGGTTCTTTACGGAGAAGATGGAATCCATCCGAAATTTTCTGTACTTGACTGATTGGTTTAACCCTTTTAAGTTTAATATCAGCTGAAATTTTCCTGAAGGCTTCTGGACCAGGAATATATGAGAATAAAACCCCAGACCGACCTCTTCTTTTGGAACCGGAATAATGACTCTTTGAGATCTCAGTTCCTGAACTACTTCATGGCAAGAGCCCTGGCCGGATCCTTTGGGGAGTTTGTTACTAGGAATCTTTCTGGAGGTTTCTCTGAAAATTCGATTGCATATCCCGAGGAGAGCAGATTCAGGATGAACTGATTGGATGTTATTGCCCTCCAGTTCGGAAGAAACTCCTGCAGTCTTCCTCCCACCGGGAGGGCGAAGTCATTGCGACTTCTGGGGGCCCTTAGGAGGATTGAAGAGCACTCCACTCCTACCTTTTGGCCTCTGAGAAGACCATGGCTTGCCTTTCCCCTGCGTTCTATTTTCCTGCTGCCCTTTTTGGGGCCGAAAAAAACGCTTTCTTATCTGGACTTTCTTCTTTTTAACTGGGAAAGCTTTCTTCTTGTCAGCCGTGCGGTCAAGAATGGAGTCTAACTCAGTGCCAAACAACAGATCTCCTGCGAAAGGGATACTGCACAGCCTATTCTTAGAAGCTGCGTCCCCCGGCCAAGTCTTCAGCCACAAGGCCCTTCTGGCTGAATTTGTAAGAGCCGCTGACCTGGCAGACATATGAATTGATTCTGCCGAGGCATCTGTGATATAGGACACCGCTGCTGACAGAGTTGAGAAGGAGTCCAGAATTTCTTGTTTTGAGGAATCTGCCAAAATATGCGTCTTCAACCTATTGAGCCAGTGCTCCAGGTTTCTAGCCACACATGTCGTTGCCATTGCTGGCTTTAAATTATTCATAACTGACTGCCATGCTCTTTTGAGAAGCAAGTCCCAAAAATATCACCTCCTGCATCCTCTTGTCCATGGAATCTTTCAGAGAGCCCATGTCTTCGAAGGCTAAGTCAGTTGATTTTGACACCTGTGAAAACGCAGAGTCCAGTTTTGGGACTTTGTTCCAAACAGCCTCCGGACCATCCTCAAAAGGAAATCTCCGCCTATGTGACCGGGAGAAAAAAGGTTTCTTCTCCGGCTCCAGCCATTCTTTTTCAATCATCTCTGAAATAACCGAATGTACTGGAAAGGTGCGGCCTTTAGAGTCCCCTAACCCCGCATACATGCCGTCATCTAAAGTGAGCTCTTTCTTTTCTTCCTCTATTCCTAGAGTAGAATGGATCACTTTTAGGAGTCCCCCCACTTCTTCCAGCGACAATTTATATTTAGTAGTCGCATCGGATTCACTTTCCTCCTCTGAATCTGAATCCTCCTGGTCCAGCGACCCTGCTCCCTGAGAAGCTGAATCTCCTCCCTGTTCCAGGGGTACCGCAGAGTCCTTCTGGGAGCCCACAAGCAGCTGCTTGGTTGTGCCTTCTCTTGAGGGACCTGGTCCTTCCGCTAGGCTGGACCTAAAGCTTTGGAAGGTGGCCCTAAGCTCATCCCTAATTGTTAACACTAGGTCGCCACATAAGGATGGAGACTCCTCTTTGACGATATTAGCAGTACAATCTTCGCAAAGAGTTTTTGTCCAAGAGTCACTCAATTTGTCTTTGCAGACTGGACATCTTCTTTTGACTGATTGAACCTGGCTTTTAGCCTGGACAAACAGAAGAAGGGACAAAAGAAAAAAACACGCTAATAAGCTGCATGCAGCTGGCAGAAAATATACAAAAACACCCAGGTGCACAAGGACATACACTAATACCTGTGCCCAAGCAAGCCCCCACCACCACTACCCCCTATAGGATTCCCTAATTCAAGGAGGAGTGCTATTCAGCACACCCTGCCTAGCCCTGTGCTGCCACCCACAAGCCTAGGGTATCCCAGAGGATAAAGGTGGAAAGGGGGGGGAAGGGTGGGGTAAAAAAGACCCATAGGAGAATGGCCTTGTAAACAGGTCCCAGACCCTTACCTTGGCCTTGCTGGTGCCTTGGCTTGCCCCCTCAGCAGATGCTCCTCTGTCCTCCATTGCAGAGTGCACTACAGTCGCGTGCTGTATCAGGTTCCAGATTCAAAAACGCCGCTGCGCCGACCGGAACCGGAAGTTTAAAAAGGCACCAGGTGACCCTGCCCTCTCCCCCTGCGCTTGGCGCCGGAAATGACGCTGCGCGCCCGACCTGGAAGTGACTGCCCCTTCCTGTGTTTTACACAGGAGCGACTACCACCAACAATATGGCGGCGCCGCGATCGCCGCACTCAGCCCTTGCCACCGACGGATCGCAGCCAGCCGCTGCTGCCAACATAGGGGCTGCCTTCCCGCCGGTACAGGCTCTCCCCGAGCACGGAAGGGGGAGAGGGAGCCCACGGACAAGCCTGACTCGGAGCAGGTGGGAGGGTCACATCTCCCAGGCAGCGTGAACGGAGGTGAGAGCCCCAGTCTCCCAGGCAGAACCCAAGAGAACATGGCTCCTCACCAGAGGTGTTCCTCCTGGCTGGAGGAGAAACAAAAAACTGAAGGATAGTGGATGAAGGCCTCCTTTTAATTCGTGAATGGTGAGGTGTTTCCTGTTGGAGGAGGAGCCATGATCTCTCGGGTGCTGTCCTGAAAGACGATTTGGAAAATCGACATTTTTGACAACATTGGTATCAAGCCCAGGGCTGCGTCACAAAGATAACGGAGCCCTTGCAGCAGGTGTTCTGCTCGCTGCACAGACTCAACACCGCCCCATGCCTCACTCCACTCAACTCCGTGAGCGACTGAGCTACCATGACAGACGCCAAGGCCGGTCGCATGGCTGCCCCCGCCACCAAAAAGAGTGCCTTAGACACTGCTTCTGTACGCCTATCGGCCGGATCCCTAACAGAGGGAGACCCCTCCAGGGGAATAGCTGTCGCCTTGTTTAGGCGGCCACAGGCGGGTCCACTGCTGGGGAGACCCATTTCTGTAACAGGCTGTCCTCAAAGGGATAGCGCACAGAAAAGCGTTTTGGCAGGGTAAAGGAATTCAGCGGACGCTTCCATTCCTTAAACACATACTGGTCAAAATACTGGAGGTAGGGAAAAACCTTAGGAGCATGAGAGGGCTTCTTGGACACAAATGTATAGGCAGACGCCTGTGCCTCTCCAGCCTGATCCAGGTGCAGAGAACTGCGAACAGGGAGCCCACTAGCGCCTTTTCACGGGCCACCGAGGCCCCCTGGTCCTCCTCCCCATCCGAGGGCTCCAGCTCTCCGTTTGAGAGCTCCACGGGGGTCCCCATGACTCCAGAGCCCCCTTCCAGTTCTGAGTCCTCCTCAGAGGATTGCGGGGGAGGGGGGACGCTTTTTAGGGGCCCCCCTATACTGGTCTGAATCCCCCCGGGCGAAAAACTCCTCCAGAATGGAGGTTAACTGATCTAGGGGAACCAGAGGTCCCAGCGCGGCCTGTGCTTCTGCGGACCCCTCCTGAGAAGAAACTGTGGGCTCAGCCGCCATTGCGCCACCGCCAGGACACTTGTGGGGCCTACCAGCCATCACCCCCCTCAGTGCCACCCCCTGCAAGGCCTCAGGATTTGCCCAGTAGGACCCAGCACCGCCGCCCCTGCACCCCAGGGAGAAAAGCCAGCAATACTTGCGGAACCCTGTGCCACTGTGTGCCCAGAGAAACTGCCGCTGTCTGCCAATGCCCCGGATGTGCAGCTGCCCGAGCTGCTGATTCTGCTAGCCTTGCTGCCGCTGCGTTCCCGGAAGGAATGGCGCCAAAAGCACATGGAAATCTCCCATACAGGGAGACCAACCAAAAATGGCCGCAGACAACCACTAGAGGCCAAACACCTCCAAAATGGCCGTGCCCGCGCAGAGCTGGTGCAAGGATTTTTGACACCCTAGGCGAAACCTCATTTTGCCACCCCCCTGGCTCCACCCCTGACTCCACTCCCTTCCCCCTGCCCAGCCTGATCAGCGCCAAGCAAATGCAGCCTCACCTGTGCCCATCAAATACAGCTTCACCAGCGCCAATCAATACAGCCTCACCTGTGCCCATCAAATACAGCCTCACCCGTGCCCATCAATACAGGTTCACCTGTGCCCATCAAATACAGCCTCACCAGCGCCAATCAATACGGCATCACCTGTGCCCATCAAATACAGCTTCACCCGTGCCCATCAATACAGCATCACCTGTACACATGAAATACAGCTTCACTAGGGTGGGGGGGTATTTTCAGTCACTACTATATCTATATACAATACATTTGCAAATGCCATGGCATGTGATAATACAAATAATCTCATTATTGCAGTGACGGTTTTTACTCACACCACACCAGCTGAGTTGACAATCTTCTTGGGCTCTGCAAAGATCAATTCCAAACTGCTTTGTATCTGACCGACTATCTGACACCCTGCTTGGTGTTCCTCTCCTCACAGTGGCAGCCTCTGCTGTCCAATGCCTTGGTGGGTGAGGTGACTCTTCCAGGCTCTGTCTGCCCATGAGTAACGAGTGATTCTACAGCTGCTGACATGCCATAGTTATGACTCGGATGATGCAGAGCAGAGCGGCCTCCATTGTGGGAGGCGGGAATGGTTTGAACTCCATGCCAGGCAGCCTGAATACTGTGCATCCCACGTGGGTGCAGGCCGGGGAGGCTATGGTGCTGGCCAGTGAGTCAGTGCCACTGCCAGTGGAGACATGCTTCCAGCCGCGGCTCTCTCCATCAACACAAACAACTTTGTGAGGGAGGGGGGGGGGGGTGTGTGCTGGCAGCCTCAGTTCTCCACTCTCTTCCTCTGCACTGCATTGACACACCACAGGAGCGGTCGCTGGGGGGGGGGGGGGGGGTTGGC
>BLSH010435886.1:516174-531725 GCA_018402905.1 Glandirana rugosa
GGGGAGCCCCGCCTCCCCCCCGGTGATCGCCATGGTGAGGACGTGCTGGCAGCCTCAGCTCTCCACTCTCTCTTCCTCTGTATGCTTTGACACACGTGCTGGCTCCCTTCTCCTGTCCAGAGGGACACTGCCTGAGACTCTCCAGCTGAGACTGTCCTCTGTGATGATGAGATGATCATGCAGGGCAGCCACAGCCAATGACAACAGCGGCCAGGCGGCACCCTAGGCGGCAGTGCGCCCTAGGCGGCCGCCTACTCCGCCTATTGGTAGGGCCGGCCCTGTGCGCATGGGAAAATGTCGGCGGCTCCCGAAAAATGGCGGCAGCATGGCAAGCGACGGATCGGTCCGTGCATGATGGCAGGCGAGCGGCAGCGGAGCGGGCAGGTGGACGGCCGGGCACGGGCGTGTGGGGGGAAGACGACATGACAGGGACCAGTGGCCTGTGCCCCCCCCAACCGGAGTGGTACCGCTAGTGGCCCCCCCTCCGCCCCGAGGGGGGGAGGATGTCACTCACCCATCCAGACGGGCGTAGCGGGTAGCCACCCGGTGCAGACCTTCCTCCCAGGTGGGGAGGGATGCTACTGGCCAAGCGACCCCTGGACTGGCCATAGCCAGGATACTGATATGCTTAACAGGGCTGAGGGGTTATGTGCTGTGTAAGGACGGCCCCCTGGGGAGGGGCCAGCTTTGCTTTCTGAACTTTCGTTTTGTCTAGTCTACTCCTAGTAAAAGGTACATAACCCACGTGTCATGGAGAGGCTGCGTCTGTCAATGAACGTAAGAGAAAAATTGTTTAAAAAAAAAAAAAAAAAAATCGAAATCATGTAAAAATATAAATGTAAAAAATTGTTAGATACACATGAATGCAAACGAGGGTGTTTGCCCCATGGTGGGTTGAAAAAAGGTAGACCAACGAATGTCTGCTCCCTGACCCACCCTAGCTAGAACACAGAAGCAACATTACTTCTGGGTTAGGCTGTCACTTTCCCCAGCTGCTGTGACCAGGGAGTAGAGGGCAGGTGAGACATTGGAGGTCTAAGGAAAAAAATAACAAAATGTGTCAATTGTACTAAACATGTCACATATTGCCAGGCATGTCAGAGCGAGAGCAATTGATTCTAGGGCCACTACTCATGGTTAATTTTAAAGTGGATGTAAACCCTTCATATACACAGTGAAGTGAACAGCCTCAGATGATACACAGATAAATCAAATCTCTCTACATAAGTTTTACATGTATATATGCTGTCTTCACATTTACAGTATCTTACAAAAGGGAGTACACCCCTCACATTTTTGTAAATATTTTATTATATCTTTTCATGTGACAACACTGAAGAAAATACACTTTGCTACAATGTAAAGTAGTGAGTGTACAGCTTGTATAACAGTGTAAATTTGCTGTCCCCTCAAAATAACTCACACAGCCATTAATGTCTAAACCGCTGGCAACAAAAGGGAGTACAACCCTAAGCAAAAATGTTGAACTTCCAGTGACCAGTAAGAGAGTGAGCGCGATAACACCAAAATTTAAACACACCTGCTCCCCATTCACGCCTGAGACCTTGTAACACTAACAAGTCATATGACACTGGGGAGGGAAAATGGTTAATTGGGTCCAATTTGGACATTTTTACTTAGGGGTGTACTCACTTTTGTTGCCAGCGGTTTAGACATTAATGGCTGTATGTTGAGTTATTTTGAAGGAACAGTAAATTTACACTGTTATACAAGCTGTAGACTGACTACTTTACATTGTAGCAAAGTGCCATTTTTTCAGTGTTGTCACATGAAAAGGTATAAAAATATTTACAAAACTGAGTGGTGTACTCACTTTTGTGAGATACTGTATATACTGTTTAGAAAGTGCACATTCTCTTATAATTTTCACGTCCTCATTCCCCTCTAGGAGGGGTTATTGCTGGACACTGAGACTGCTGATTGGAGGAAAGGCACACACCCCCTCCCCACACATGCAAAGCCAGGTTAGACGACAAGCAGTGTGCTAATCGATTTATAGCAACCTCCTCCGACACATACTTCTATCGCCGGGTCCCGGAGTGCTTGTCAAAAGTTGATGGCTGATAAACAGAGGAACGGAGCAGGACGGAGCTATGAAGACAATGCTTTGAAGAGAGATAAGAAAACTCTACAGATAGATGTGCCCAGCTCAAATCTCATGAATAGGATTTACATCAACTTTAATACTTTTTAGATTAGGACCAGTGCGAATTGTAATGGCATAAATCATCCAATTCCTACAGCAGCTCTCAGCGGCTAGGTGCAGCCACCAGCCCCATGCACTTTAGGACAGGCTGCCGGAGACAGCCGCAGCTATTCATGGCTCTCTGCACAGCTAGTGATTACCTACTGTGATCGCTGTTGGATGCACTGTGTGCATGGGCTGCTGCCACCGGTGACCTGTGTTATAGTGAATGGGGCCATCGGCCACACCTAGCCATTGAGAGCTGTAGCAGGAACTGCCACTATACAATTTCCACCAGTCTTAATTGCTGGTGTGAATATAGAATACTTTGATGATCTGTAGGGGCATTCAAAGCATCACCTATGGGAAAATTTGAGCAACAAAGTTCGTCATTTCACGGGTGCCGCGGGTTGAAGATGTCAAGGGCCCATTACCCGTGGTCCAGGTGGTAGCGTCTGAGTTATTACACCTTTTATTTGTCCACTCCTGATATGTGGACAGCAGAAATCGCTGGACAGTGAGGGGTTGATTTACTAAAGGTCAACAGACTGTGCAGTTGCTCCAGAGCTTAGTGAGGTAAAGATTCACTTTGCAAAGAATACCCAATCACATACAAGGAAAATAAAAAAATATATATTTTTGCTTGCACATGATTGGATGATGAAAGTCAGCAGAGCTTCTCCTCATTTACTAAGCACTTGGGCAACTGCTCTTGCAGAGTGCAACTGCACTTTGCACAGTCTTTTTACCTTATGTGTTTTTACTTAGTCTTGCAGTTTACAGAAATGCGCTACAGTCCATTTAACAAGGTTTACTATGAATGTAGTTCACATCTGTGCGTTTTGCGGGGTTGCGTTTTTTGGAATGGGTCGGGGACTTTTTTTCCTCACTGCAGTTTGCGTTTTGCATGCAATAGACTTCAATGGAGCTGCACCAGAAATGCAAGTGTTGCTTTTTTGATGCATTTTTACAGAGATTTTCATTTTTTTTTAATCTGCCCAGCAACAACCCCCCCCCCCCCCAAAAAAAAACGCAAATTGCGGCTAAATCGTAAATAAAACGCAGAACGCACAGCAGCATAGGTGTGAACCTAGACATAATAAGTTAACCCCTGAGTCTCCATCCATGAGATGATGGCAGGATGCAAGGATCTTTGTGAATACTCTGGAAGCAGAGGAAAGGCCAAATAGCAGTGCAACAAACTGAAAGTGATCGTCTCCTACTACAAAGCATAGAAAGTGCTAAATCAGAATATGTAGATAGTCATCTTGGGAGTCTACAGATGCCAACTCTTTCCCCTGACTCAGAGGAAATAACTGACCTTGCGGATTCCATGTGAAATTTTGGTATTCGAATGAAGTACTCTCCACAATTTCCCCGGTGTCCACTGAAGTGCCCCTGCGTGATTATGGGGGTGAACAGGTGTGGGATCAGGACACACCAACACCCAGTCGCTGGTTTATTTTGTGCTGCCCTGCAAAGTTTCGGTCTGCGCTAGATGCCCTAAACTTACTGACTTTTACGGTTTCCCTACCAGGAGTGTGCTTCAAAGGCAGGTGAAATGCTGCCAGTATACCCTTTTGTCCAAGAGATCAGGTTGAATTGTTAGATTTGAGCTCAGGTTATTCATTTTATGACAGACATATATATATTATTCTTTTTTTTTTAAATGCAACAAATAATTACATATTAAAAGTGTAATTAAACGGTTGTACAACTGTTAAGTTTGATACCTACAGATTTCTTAAAAACTGCCAACTATGCATGCCCTCACCTTGAGTCTGAAGCTGCTGCATCTCCAGTAATTTCTGCTGAGCTGGCTCATGTCCTGATTTTGCAGCCTTTTCATAATGTCTGAGTGCTTCCAGTCTGCTCGCTGGAACTCCAAATCCTCTTTCATAGCACACTCCCAGATGATAGCGGCTTTGAACATCCTAACAAATATACACAAAATAAGTTGAAAAATTTGGTCATTAAGCAGCAGGAATTCTGTCAGAAATTAATTCAGAAACATCTGAAAAGGCTCCAGCTGTGCAACTATGTGCATTAACTGTTATTAAGCCTTATTAAGAATCATACATTACAGAAACTATTATTTTACACCACTATAAACACATTGTTCTTGAAATATCACAGACAAAGTTTACGATTGTTCATTATTAACAGCTCACCAGCAGCTTGATTAATTTATCCATTGCAAATGTGTAACTAATGGTTCTAAAGTCTAAACATTTTTTTTTACCTTAATGCATTCCATACATTAAGGTAAAAAACATCCCACTACTTTCTCTAAACACTTTACTGGTTTGTTTAATCTCTCCAGCTCTGTACTGGCTGCAGGACGACTTCTCCAATTCCTGGTCTCAAAGGGGACACAGGCAGCAGCAGGAGGCATAGACCAGTCAAACTCCTGTGAGGAGTGAGGGGGGCAGGGCTTACAGGCACCATGTGTATCTAGGAACATACACAGCCTGGAAGGGGAGCACACCCGGCACAGGTGCCCCCACAGCACATGGCTTGCCGAGGAAAGAAGGTGTGGACAGCATCAGCAGGGTAGTCCAGAAGAGGTAATAAGGGACCACTCTGCACACTAGCATTGCACAGAGCAGGTAAGTAGAACATATTTGTTATTTTAAAAAATCCTTTACAATCCCTTTAACTTCAGAATGAACCTATACATACAATCTACATAAAGCTATGGCCGGGATATTTGGTCATGTGATCTCTGTTGAAGGGTACGATACGAGTACAAAATTGTTGACCCTTGTATTTAGTAGAGATCACACAACTACAAGTCTAGGCCTTCAGATATCTGGCCATCACTTAACCACTTGCTTACTGGGCACTTAAACCCCCCTCCTGCCCGGACCAATTTTCAGCGCGGTCACTCTTTGAATGACAATTGCGCGGTTGTGTGACGCTGTACCCAAACAAATTTGACGTCCTTTTTTCCCCATAGAGCTTTCTTTTGGTGGTATTTGATCACCTCTGTGGTTTTTATTTTTTGCGCTATAAACAAAAAAACAGCAACAATTTTGAAAAAAGAATACATTTGTTTTTTTATTTTTGGATATTTAGGCCTCATACACACGGACGTTTTTTGACGCCGGCGTTTTCTGGTGTCTTTTGCAGCTCTCCATGTTAGTCAATGGCCCCATAAAAATGTCAGCGTTTTTGAGCTGTAGATGGCGTCGGCGTTAGTGAGCTGAAAGTAGAACCCACGGCCATCGCGTTCTGAGGCTGTAACGTTTTGGCATTTTTTGACGCAGACGCCGCAAAACGCCAACAAATGCCAACTAATATTGTACCGGCGTTTTCCAGCGTTTTTTGACGCCAACGTTTTTAGGTTGAAAAATAGCAGAGGGATGATTTTTTTTTTTAAAAATGCCTATTGACGCCGACGCTCACTAACGCTGATGCAGAACGCCGAAAAACGCCGACTTTTTTTCCTTGACGTCGGACGCGACGTTTTGTTTATTTTTAAAGATACGCCCGTGTGTATGAGGCCTTATTATAGCAAAAAGTTTAAACAAAAATGTTCCTCAGTTTAGGCCGATATATATTCTTCTACATATTTTTGATAAAAAAATAAAATAAAAACGCAATAAGCATATTTAGATTGGGTTGCGCAAAAGTTATAGCGCCTACAAACTATGGAAATTGGTTTATGCTGTTTTTATTTATTTATTTTTTACTGGTAATGGCGGTGATTTGCGAATTTTATCGGGACTGCGATATTGCGGCGGACATGTCGGACGTTTTTGACACTCTTTTGGGACCAATGACATTTATACAGCGATCAGATCTAAAAATAGACACCGATTACTGTATAAATGTCATTGGCAGGGAACGGGTTAACACTAGCGGGGCGATCAAGGGGTTAAATGTGTTCCCTGTATGTGTACTGTGTGGGGGCGGGGCTGACAGGGACATAACAGATCTAACTGATCCTGAGTACAGGGATCAGTAGATCTGTCAAGCCCCCTCTCACAGAACTGACGTGTTTACATCGGCGGTTCCCCGTTCTGGCTCTCTGTGAAGGGATCACGGGTCTCCGGCGGACATAGAGTCCGCCCGACCCGCAGGCACGCTCATGCAGCGTGCGGCAGCTGTGAGAGCAAGCCTAGACTGTGCAAAAGGGGAGGTCGTCTATTGACGGCCTCCCAGCAATTCAGGTCCGCACTGTAGCCATCAATGGGCTATAGCGCGGATCTGAAGTGGTTAAGCGAGTGGTTCTCAACCTACCTAGGGCCGTGACCTCTTGATAAAATTTCCCAAGTTATGGGGACCTCAACACTAAAATTATTATTGTTACTCCTTCATTGCTGTAATTTTTCAACTGTTGTTAATCCAAATATTTCACAAAAATAAAGCTTTTTTTTAGGGGTATTTGCATACCACTGGGTTTTTTTGTTTTTATTTTATGAATAAAAAAATGATAGAACATTTTAAAAACAAAACATTTTTTTTACTTTCCCGCTGTGTACAATGACAGGGGAATAGGCGGTGGGGGGGGGAGATGCATCTGAAACCCTGGAAAAAGCAGTAACGTATGGGTACATCTCGGTGTCTGTATGTGCTACCTGCGGCAGGTTGGCAAGTGGTTAATTACCAATGGTATTTGTAATATGCAGCAGGAAGGGGGTTAATGTACTGCCACTGATGCATGACCTGTGGCAGTTAATTAACCCCTTTGTGATGCATTAGTGGCATCAGTGTTAATTAACCCCTTCATGCAGCAGCATTTGTGATTAATTAACCTATCCTCAGTCCCCCCATTGAAAGTGTTCATTAACTCCTTTGCAAATGGCACTATGCTTACTTGTGCAATCTGCTATGCACTGCTTGGTTCCCTCCTCCTTCAGTTCACAGCTCCGGCAGACAGCAGCACTCTCTGCTCCACTCCCAACCAGCCTCTTACTGACGTCACGCCGTTCAGGACTAGGAAGCGCCTGTCCGACGGAGATTAGTACAACTGACGGAGAGGTGAAGAGTAGGGCTGGTCACAGGCTTGTGCCGGGTGCAAGAGAGCACTTGGCACATGCAGCAGCCATTAGCTCTGTAGCGCGGGCGATGTTTACAGACAGTGTACATGTCCAGCCTGGTTTTAGCAGCAAAATTCCAGCACTTCTCCTGCGCAAATGGTCCCGCCCAGTGCATTAGCTACTTCCATGTACCGGCCCTGCTCGCTGGCCGAGACGGACCCGACATTACTGTACATATGGAGTCGGGTCTGTCCGGATTGCAATAGCGTTCGTGACCCCCTGGAAATCGGCAATTGACCCCCCACGGGTTGAGAACCGCTGACTTAAGGGAACCCAAAGTAACATATTCTAAAGAAATTTCTGCACTTTATATATGTATCTTTATATATCCACCCCTGCAGGACTGTTACAATAGCCTCATAGTTTTAGAGGTAAATATATTTTATTATTTTCATAAGAAAAAGGAGCCAAATGAACAACATTATAGTTACATGTAGAGTTCATATGCTTATACATATTATTGAACCGCATTAGGTTTAAAAGCCATAGTATAACCATATAGTAGTATGTTCAATCATAGTAGATTGAAACAAATCTAAGGGAGTAGGGGGAAAAGGAGGGTGAGGTGAGAAATAGAAAAGAAAGAGAAAGAAAGAACAAGATCGGAAGAGTCCGAAGCATAAGTTAAGGGAGAAAGAAAGTTTATCCCAAGCAATCTAGGCGTTTACACAGGCATGGGTTCCGGTGTCAGAGGATAGAAAAGGGAAGCAAGGATTCATAGCATCTTTTTAATGGTATTGGAGGTGGAGAAATCAATCCAAACAAACCAGAGGGTCTTGTATCTTTCAAAGTCCATTGCTAGCATCTCTTCCATCCGCATCACGTTGTTAACCATTGATACCCACAGAGCTAGAGAAGGGGGTGTTTCTGACTGGCAGAACAGGGGAATCAGTTGTCTCACTGTCGAAAGAAAAAGAATCGGAGCAGGTTCCTTTTTTGGGAGGCTATCGAGCCAGGGAGCACTTTAACCCATTCACACCTGTGCTATAGCCAAAAGACGACTTCTGTCAGACGGACATCAGTCCCGAACACGGGCCGCTGCCGCCTCATCTGTGCCCACCAGTGCAAATCAGTGCCCACCTACCAGTACCCACCAGTGCCACCTATCAATGCCAACCCGTGCCATCTATCAGTGTCGATCAGTGCTACCAAACAGTGCCTCATCATCAGTGCTGCCGATCAGTGTCCCCTACCAGTGCCACCTATCAGTGCCGCCTTATCAGTGTACATCAGTGCCGCCTTATCAGTGTCCATCAGTGCAGCCTCATCAGCGCACATTAATGAAGGAGAAAAATTACTTGTTTGCAAAATTTTATAACAAACTATGAAAACTTTTTTATTCCAAATTTTTGGACTTTTTTTTGTTTAGCAAAAAATAAAAACCTCAGTAGTAATTAAATACCACCAAAATAAAGTTCCATTTGTGTGAAAAAAATATAAAAATTTAATTTAGGTACAGTGTAGCATGACCGCGAAATTGGCATTCATTCAAAGTGCGACAGCACTGAAAGCTGAAATTTGGCCTGGGCAGGAAAGGGGTTTAAGTGCCCCGTGGGCAAGTGGTTAAAGCGTTTGTTAACCCAAAAAAAAAAAAAAAAAAAAAAAAAAAAAAAAAAAAAAGGATCCTGTTCCCTTCAAGCATTATATACAGCACAGTGCCTGGCTGATCCTGCCAGTGTCTACCCTCCCCTCTGTACTTTGACTAGGATATATCAGGGCTGCTGATCCTTAACACCATGGTCAGCGTACGTGCTATCTGCAGCTCTCCTGTGTCTCCCTGTGTCTCCCTCTGTCCTCCTATCCCCCTCCCCTACCTACCTGTCAGCTGTCACTAGCGCCATTCTGCTCCTCTCCCCACTGCTTCAAAACTAAGTGATCATTATATCATCCCCTCTGTCACATAAAAAGCTGTGTCCTAGTGCTATATATTATATATATATATATATATATAAATATTCTACCTGTATTAACAGTGTCTTACAGTGATCACATGACTCCAGGCTCTCTGCTACTCTCCGCCTGACATCAGCAGGGGAATCTCGGTCCCGCCCACTGGAGATATTAGACGGGGAGAGTAGAGAGCCTAAAGTCATGTGATCACTGGAATACACTGTTAAAACAGGTAGAAATCTGCTTTTATATGCTATACAGCACAGGCACTAGGATAAAGCTTTTTATGTGGCAGAGAGGATGATATAAAGATCAGTTAGTGGCTTAACAACCAAGTGAAAGTATTTGATAATCTATGTTTAGGAGTAATGGCTTTAGTGTGGGATATAAACAGCAACCTGAACACAGCTAGACTGTTCTAAAACAGTGGTC
This sequence comes from Glandirana rugosa, assembly GCA_018402905.1. Classification (NCBI taxonomy): domain Eukaryota; kingdom Metazoa; phylum Chordata; class Amphibia; order Anura; family Ranidae; genus Glandirana; species Glandirana rugosa. Next base: position 525,748 of record BLSH010435886.1, read on the forward strand.
CCTCAGCTGCTTACAGTTTTTACTTTAAATCGAAAACTGGCTACCACAATGCAACTGGAGCTTTCCCATTTGCACACTATAAGCATTGCTATCAATCAGGACAATTACATAAATCATATAAAGCATGGTTCCCCAAAGTGTCAATACTGACCCCTAAGGCTCAAGGAGACTATCCAAGGGATCGATAAAATGCCATGGTTGATAAATTATGGAAGTTGATTGTGGCCATTTAATCTTTTGAGGCCTCTGTAGAGCTCCATGCCAGTCCCAAATCCTGAAATGTGGTGGCTGCCACCCAGACAGCATGACTTAGGGTTTGATGGTCAGCTGCCAGCAAGAGTGGCAAGAGCTGGGAGTGCATTTAATAAAAAATGTAGCCAGAATTGTAGCTACTGATACCAAAAGGAACTGTCAACAGTGTTCATACTATTGTTTGTAGTATTTATTAAAATTCTTTTTATATAACCATTTGACCTCTGAAGAGTTACCCCCTTTATGAACAGTCCATTTTTTTGCCGCTACGTTACTTTAACTGACAATTGCGCTGTCATGCAATGCTGTATGCAAATACAATTTACATATTTTTTTCCCCACAAATAGAGCTTTCTTTTGGTGGTATTTGATCACCACTGGGTTTTTTAATTTTTTGCAAACATTTTGAAAAACAAACAATATTTGTTACTTTCTGCTTTAAAACATCCAAAAAAAAAAATACAATTTCTTCATTTATGCCAATATTTATTTCCAATAACTGTAAAAAAAATCCCAATAAGCGTATATTGATTGGCTTACGTGAACATTAAAGCGTCTATAAACTATGGTATATATACTGGAAATTTTTATATATTTTTATTCTACTAATGGCAGCGCTCAATGATGTAAAGCAGGACTGTGATAGTATGGCGGGCAGTCTGACACTGACACTTTGTGGGAACCAGCGACACGAATTCAGTGATCAGTGCTAAATGTATGCACTGTTACTGTACTAATGACATTGGCTGAGAAGGGGTTAACATCTAGGGTGATCAAAGGGTTAAATGTATGCCTTACAGTGTTCATCTGTGTACTGCTTTTTCTAAGGGATGTAAAGTTTAGTCAATGCTTTCCAGGGAAACAAAAACCGCCACATCCCCACTGACAGGACAGAGCTATGTATTATTTACATTGACAAAGCTCAGTCTGGTCTTCCTCCTCCCTGATCAGCGGGTGCCGGTGGTCATCCATTGGCCGGTCCCCACCGATCGGCTTCTGCTGTGTCTAATCACAGCACAGCTGGTATGTGCGCGCTCTACCCGCAAGTGCCAGATCATGAACTAGGTATGTGATCCGGCATAGGAGAGCCACATAATGGCGTCAGCAAGTGGATAATGAATGTTTGGGGGTTGATGAACAATATGAAACTTTATAAAGGGGTTGATAAGCTGAAGAGTGCTATTGTTTATCTGGATTGATCTATTTTTAAGCAGCACCTGAAATGATTTGAAAGCATGACAATTTGCCTGCATCTGAAAAGGTTTCAGAATGCAACCTCAACATTAATGGGCCACACCATCAGTTCAGCTTCAATTAGGCTTCACCAGCTGGAATAGTCCTAGAGAACTGTAAAGTATGAGGGTGTAGCCTTTGTTTTGGTTTTATGAGTCACTACACAGATGACAAGTGTGATTTAATGTGATACAAAAGTCTTGTTTTTTTACGTTAAATAACAAACCTTCTGCCTTTACAATCACTTTAAAGAGGAACTGCAGTCTGCTCACATAATTTGTAATAAAAACATCTTTGCCATTCTGAAGCTTCCCTCCAACCACTTTACTTATTATTTTATATACAGGTATACTGATTCTGTACTTGCCTAATATGCTGCAGAAATATCCACAAAGTCTGGCTGCATCCATTTTAACTGTGGGCAGCTGAAGCTTCTGCCTATTCACTTCTTGGATTTACACAGAGGCACGCCTCCAGCTCTGCAGCTTTCATTGGCCCTCTTATGACTCATTCCCCCTCCCTTCCTGGCAAACTCTCACAAGAGAGAGAGAGAGCTGTTCATGATGTCATAAGCCTAGGTTAATTACCAGACAATAATGAGGAAGAGGGCTGTATAAGGTATTTACTGGCAGAAAAAGAAATGTTTTACTATCCAAAGTGAAAACAACATGGGCAGAAGATTTAATAGATAGAAATGTGGAAAAATGACTGAAGATCTGCTTTAACAAATTTAAGATTTTCTTTGTAAGATCGATGCTTATGACTTACCCCATTTTCAGCTGCCATCCAGAAGTATCTTGCTGCTTTCTCTGGATCAAAATGAGATGCTTTACTGTAGAAAACTCCTAAATATGCTTGAGCCTGCAAAAAACACCAACAACATTATTGTTAAGTGTAGTAAAAATAAATCAGTGATTCAGAATAATGAAAACAGATTCTTTACTAAGATTAGCTAGGGTTCGGCTGCACAACATGCTCCTTAGTTTTAAAGTCTGTTAATGCTGGATACCACACAGTACGTTTTTGCACCGATCTCCCCGGTAAGCTATTGTGTTCTGACAGGGGGACTGCTTTAAGCCAGAACACAGTGATCAGTGCTCATAGTCAATGGCTGTGAGCGCTGATCGGATGCTTGCTTGCTTGTTCGACAGAAGCCAGTCGGGAGACTGGCTTCTGTCGGATGAAGAGCTGTACACACACACACAGACCAAAAGTCGGCCAGCAACTACCGAAACCAACCATTTTTTCAGATTTTCAGCCTGTGTGAATGTAGTTTAACACTTTGTGACTACTCGGCAGGAACAGCAAGGAAAATATTGTACCATTGTTTTAGCAGGCACAACATGCAAGCCAGATACCACCTGCAGGCAACACACTAGCATTTATAGGTTATTGGCCATTTAAATGGTCCATTAGTATTGCTCTATGAACAGGTCCTAGTAAATTCACCACTGTAAAAAATGACTGCATCTGCCTTAAACTTGTGGTCTCTGTGTATTATGTGAGAGCTAAAGCCATGTAGCACCACTAAATCATCATGTCAAACAGAACCCTACTCCTAGATGTACTGCATGTGTCAAAAATGAGATCTATGGTAAGGGAAATCTGTCTATTTATTGCATCCTTATCAGTGTCAATTTTTACTAGCATAGTAGCACACAAATTTTCTCCCCATCATCTGTACACATATTATGATCTTATACAAGCTTATTTTTACACTGCCCAAATTTCAAACTCAATTTCGAGTCAGAAAAAAAAAAAAAAGTTCCATGTAAAAGAGGTGATCCTAGCAAAGTGATATTCAATTCCTAAGGGTGACAGGTCCACAAAGCATCAGTAAAGTGTCTGCTGCTTTGTCACATTTAGGGATTTTTAGCTTCTTGTGACACAAATGAAGTGAAGAAAAAAACATGTAAAAAAAAGGATTAAAATTTATTATTTATAATGTTTATGAACTTGTTTTTTGGAGCACTCTGCTATTCTCTTTAATCCTACTTGGCTGAAGAGAAACTGTAGGGAGGACAAGTTTAAAGAACTATCAAACTTTGGATAAACTAGTGTTACATATTTTAATTGCAATGGCCTGCTGAACCTTTTTTAATTACATATTTTTTTAGGAAATTACAAAATGCTGGATTCAAATTCTACAAACATTGTAGTGACAGCAATTTATATATAATTTTATGACTGATGAACTTGAATTGCAATAAAATACTAGTTTATAGAATGCTTTTACTGAGACGTTGCTTGCTTATAGTGAGTGTTCCAATTTTAGTTTTTTTTTCTTGTTTTTTTACACTGTGGGGGCATTTAGATTAATATTAGTTGTTACTATGCTCTTTCTATATAGCACAGTCTAGTACAGTACATATTCATTTCATACATTAACTACTACTGCCATAGATCTAGGATTGTTGTCTTTTCTGCACCACTCATGTAGAATACAGCACTTGCTGCCATTCTTAGGGTAAGCAAAATGCAAAGCTAGTTGGAACTAGCTGGGATTAGGGCACAATTATGTAACATTCACCTCTTTCACACCAGCCTGGGCAGCATCTTGAAGAAGTTGTACTGCTGACTGTGTCTCTTCACTGTTAGACTGTAGCAAATGGCGAGCATAACGATATTTGGCAAGCTGGTGCCCTCCACTGGCTGCCAGGCGGTAATAATCTGCTGCCTAAAAGAAGGGCAGGTACAAACAGACAATGTAAAAACAAAGATGCCTTACTTTCTAAAAACAAATAACACATTCTAGGACGTTGCATGTTGTTTTCTTTGAGTATTGCACAAAAAAAACAAAAAACAAACATACAGATGCTTCATGGTCTACTGTCAAAACAATAACAGTAAAATGTGTTCTGTGCTATCATACAAGCACAAATTGAATAAATATGGGGTTACTGCCATCTTTGAAGTCTTGATTGCAATTGATCAGGCCACTTTTAATTTCCTAGAGAGTGCTTCTGTATTTATGTTGTATGCATAGAGGTAGAGCCTGTAGCACTGGCGTCACGCCCCTGTACTCGGTGCCCAAGCAGCAGCTTTCAATTTCAGTGGAACAGGTTTTTATCCTTTTACGGATGTCTTTTAATGATTGGGTTTATAAAGTGCTCACTATGATTTCATTATACTCTCTTGTGGGGTGGGGTTTTTTCTGTCTCAGTGTGGTTTTATCTGGTTGCTTTCTTTTACCTGGAGGTCATCTTACATTCTGGGTCTGTGCTGCCAGAGGAGGTGCAAGCAAGCTGTGGTTACTTAATTGAGCTGATTTGGGCTGTATTTCTTACAGCTATATTCTATGGTGAGTTTTGCTATTCACTTGAGGGTGGAGTGTGGTACATTTGGAAGTTGCTTCATCATCTGGACATGGTGGTGGCTTTATACACTTTATCAGATTGTGTTACGGATTTTACATATTTAATTTTTTATATTTTCAAGGACTTTTCTTTATATGTGGACATTATATTTTGCAAAAATTATTTTGGCGCTGCACATTTGTTTATATAAAAACAGTGTCCTGATTCAGGTGGAATGAAGAAACCCCATTAGGTAGGAAAGAGGACAGAAGCTTAAACACCACTTTATCTGGGTGGAGAACCAGGAAGACCCTGCATGCCAAGGTAATGGTCACCATACAGACCACCTTGTACGTGTAGGCGTGCTCACGGGTGTGCCCATTTTACGCTGCGGCTTCTATAGTTCCAGCCGCAGGTCTTGTCGGCACCAGCAGAGTGATATGCGGCTGCACTCCGCCTGCCCTACGGCCTCCCTCTTCTCCCCGCTTTCACTTTGGAAGAAGCAGCGGCACCAGTGGAGAGATGAGCTGAACAGGGAGGCTGAGCAGCACTGAACAGGGCAGCCTGGGCAGGCACATGGTGGACCGTGGCACATAAAAAAAAAAAAAAAAGCCCAACAATTCATATGAACTTGTCAGAATGCCAGCATAAAAGGTGTGTGTATATATATATATATATATATATATATATATACACACACACACACACACACACACACACACACACACACACACACTTTTATGCTGACAAGTTCATATGAAGTGTTGCTTTTTTTTATGTGCCACAGTCCACCATGTGCCTGCCCTGCTCAGCCCCATATATAAATAAATATAATATTATATATATATATATATATACACATACACCCACACACACACACACACACACACACACACACACACACATACAGGCAGTTCCCGGGTTACAAACAAGACTGTAGGTTTGTTCTTACGTGGAATTTGTTTGTAATTGGGAACAGGTACATTTTTTAAGTGGAACTTCAGCCAAAAAAAATATTTCTAAGCTTTTTGGATAGCATAGGGAAGGGTTAACACCCCTGTAATGTTTGTTTTGCTGTCTATGTTTCTGTTCAGATTATACCTCACTTCCTGTCCCAATGATAATTGGATTTTGAAAATTTTGGGTTGTGGTAGAAACAAGGATTGGTGATAAAGCATCGGGGGGGGGGGGGGGGGG
>BLSH010435886.1:531735-553384 GCA_018402905.1 Glandirana rugosa
AGAGACCAGAACCCACCTCTAGAGGGAACATGGTTCCCTTCCTAGGGGGAGATTTCCTCTCACTTCCTGTTGTAAGTAGGAGTCGTTTGTAAGTCGGATGTTTGTAACTAGAGGACCGCCTGTATGTATATGTATATATATATATATATATATTTATATATATACACACATACACAGACGCACGTGTGTTTGAGCTTTGGCTTGAGGTGCACAATCTAATGTAAAAGGCTGCGCACGCCTATGCTAGTACGTAAGAAGTGACAAGGGAATCTCACAGAAAGGTTCATAAGGAGAAAACTGCAAAAAAACAGACAAAACCAAGTCATGGTCTCATGGAGACAGGGGGTTCTGCCCATCCTAGTAGAACAATCTGTGTAACACCTTGCACAAAGGCTTTAACCAAGTAATGAGAATGAGGTCTGTAAAACAAAAATGGCCAAGAGTGATCTCTGCCCCTTGGTGGTACAAGGGAGATCTCCACCCAAGACCAGAGAAAATTCAAAATGCTCCCCATGACATACTCATATGAGCCTCACATCAGGTGAAAAACTCTCCATGGTCTATGGCACACCTTTCTGTAGAGATCAACTTCCTACCCTTGAGGAGGGAAAATGACTGACAGCCTCAGCTCTGTTCCTGTGTGCTGTGTGAAGGGGGTGTGTCCCTTCCCTCCAATCAACTCTCGGAGATCTTCTCACGGACATCTGCAGAGTGTAACTTCAGCTCCCCACCCCCCTGCTTTATGGAAGTTCAAATAAGCTGTAAAAATTCTGGACTTTCAATGAATGTAGAGAGGAGAATGCTGCAGATAAACAGGCACAACTTATGTAGGACGATTTGTTTCATCTCTGTATATCACCTGATGTCAGTCACTTCACTGCCTACATGTGAGGGTTTACAACCACTTTAAAGGCATGGCAAACTCCCACCGCAGCCACAGCAGGCTGCAGAGTTACGCCTATCAGAGAAAGGGATGCCTGAAAAGGGCCTTCAACCTCTTATCCATGAGGTCTTCAAAGGCCAGGACCTCATTCACAGTACTGCCAGGATTTTATTTAAGTAAAAAATAACCCAGTCAACAGCCGGAGAACCCTATTTCTTGTAGAAGAATTCCTCTTCCATAGCTTACTGGTGAGCAAAATGATTCGGTGGTGAAAACACTTCTTCAAGTGAGCCAAATCGGCATATCTAACTTTTGTAAGTGAGGGTGCACTGGAAAAGATTTGTGATTATTTGGCGACCGCCATGACCCAAGCAACTTTAGGGGAAAAGGAATTCAGCAGTGGTAACTTAATGTGTTTGTTACCCCAACACTTCATATTCCTGATATGTGTCGGCTGTACCATGTACTTGTATGGAAAAGTATCCTGCTCTCTTTGTATTGCTTCCTTTATGTGAATTCCCTGGTGTTCTTGCCAGTCCCTCTGCTTTCCTATTGAAAACTGACCACACACGTGGGAGAGCACAACATGGTCAGTTTTATAGCTATTTTGGGAACTCTGTGTGCTCTCCTCCAATGATCAGAGTTGTCCTGACACGCCCCCACTGCACAGCCATTCACTGGGAAGCTCAGTGTGCAGTTGCTTCTCCCCCCCCCCCCCCAGCTCTTATGCGCCTGAGAACAAAGGGAATGTGATCACTTATTAAAAAGGGAAAAATGCATATGTAAAAAAAAGAGACCAGAGTCCCTGAAGCAGTGGAACACCAGATATGGGCACAGATTCATAACTATTCTGATCCTTTGAGGAGCAATTGCAGGGCGAGCTCTGTAGGGGGTTCTCCTTACCAGATAGAGGGAGTTGGGTGTCCACCCCATCGCCATGTCTGACCGAGATCATGGTTTGCTGAGGATTAAACGGGCCTGGGAATCCCAGAGGGAGTCAGCCACCTATCTGACAGGAGTGTCAACCTAAACCGGAACACCTATGTGGCAGTCATTACGAGGTGACAGATGTCCCAATACTTGCTGCACCTGGCATTGGGGAAGTGGCAACTGCTGCTGTGTAGGGCTGGAGGCAAAAAGGCACTGGGCAAAATTAAATTCAGTGTGGTGCGAACAGGTATCCCCATGCTGTGTAGGCTCAAGGGCTTCAAATGCATGTATACTGTGTCCAGGACCAGTAAAAATGCTGCATATGCGCATGATGATAGCACCACACCGGACTTCCCAGTTTGCTATCCTCCACCTCTACAGGATTCCCCATTCTCCCCCAAATGCCCAAGGGAACACAGGAAAACACTACCAGGGGGAACTGCCACATTGCTGCACTATTCATCACCCTTACCAGTCCATAGCTGCAGGGTCAATTTAACCCATCACAAGGCTTTAAGGAGCTCTACTTAACTCTAGTAGGATCACTGCCCTGGACCTGTATAGTTCCCTACCAGCAAGGTCACCAGATACATTGTACCACAGAGATCACTGCCTGCTGGAAGCAACATCGACGGGCCGACATTACAGGCTGTCCCTGCTCTTGTGTACAGGGTCCAGACATTAGCTAGAAAAAATGAAGCTTAGTTGAGCTGGAAGGAGTTATGGCTGGGTGGGGATTCCTGCCTTTTTTGGTCAGTGTCCGTTCACCTGAAGGTAGCAGCATAAACCAAATAGTTATGAATGCCGAGCCCTCTATAAGCAGTGATGTAAGATTAAGAAACAATGCATGCCCCTTTTTTGGTGTGTTAGGCAGCCCATTTGAACAACTCAGTTGCCTTAAAACAATGCACGTTAACCACACAGTGTGAATGCAGCCCACAAGGCTGGAATAACTGTTGTAAGGGGAGAGAAGGATGAGCTGAATTGCTGAGAGAAAGCAGCTTATTTGTTGCTTGTTAAGGCCCAGTTCAGGGAAACCTGAAAATTATCCCTTGCAGAGGGGCTGTGCCTGCACTACAATGGTTAACTGCTCGTTTAGTGTAAGGTATTTATTAACCCCTTCAATACTGGGCACTTAAACCCCCTTCCTTCCCGGACCATTTTTCAGCTTTCAGCGCTGTTGCAGTTTGAATGACAATTGCGCGGTCATGGGACACTGTACCCATATGAAATTTTTATCATTTTTTTTTCACACAAATAGAGCTTTCTTTTGGTGGTATTTAATCACCCCTGGGTTTTTTTTTTTTTGCGCTATAAATTAAAAAAAGACTGAAAATTTTCAAAAACAATGCATTTTTCGGCGTTTCTGTTATAAAATTTTGCAAATAAGTAATTTCTCTTCATAAATTTTGACCAAAAATGATACTGCTACATTTCTTTGGTAAAAATAACCCAAATCGGAGTTTATTTGGTGTTGGCGGACAGAGATGTTTTGGGGACTGACAGATGTGACGGGGACATATAGATGTTTTGTGTATGGTGACAGATGTGACAGGGACAGGCAGATGTTTGGGGACTGACAGATGTTTTGGGGATATACAGATGTTTTGGGGACTGTGACAGATGTTTTGTGTATGGTGACAGATGTGATTGGGGACATACAGATGTTTTGGGTACTGTTTTATGGGGACACGGGTATCAGTGTGCTTGGTGCAATGTGTGGGGGGCGATCTGTGAGAGCTTTCTGCATGAAATCCTCACCATGCAGAGAGCTGTCACATAGCTGCAGCTCCCCCCCCTTCCCTCCCCCCGCACTGAGCTTGGCGGGGGGAGAACTGTCACAGAGACGTTAGTCTCTGTTTACAATGTGACGGCTGTGATTGGACACAGCCGTCACATGATCGGGAGGGCCAGTCACTGCGCCTGTATCCCGATCTCTGCTCAGCTGGATCCTGTGATCATGATGATCACAGGATCCAGCAGCAGCGCGCCGCGCTGCGAGCTCCCGTTCTGCAGGACGTGTATACACGTCCTGTCAGAGCGGGGAGGCTCCCACCCGGCCATATATATATACAGTGGCCGGGTGGGAGGTGGTTAAATAGATTTACTTACCCGATCCTCTGCACTGCTAGACTGGTCTCTGTGGCATCTTCTCCTCCATGTTCAAGCCGTCTAAGGTCCTGATGTCATCAAGACCAATGCAGGGACCAGAGCCTTTGCACTGGTTGTGATGATGCCAAAAACCAGTCAACCGCCAAAGCATGGAGAAACTCCATCTGCTCTGGGAGCGAATCAGGTACATGAAACTGCTTTTCCCATCCCCTACACTAAACAGGCAATTAACTCTTACAGTGTGGGCGCAGCCCTACTGCAAGGGATACTTTTAAAGTTTCCCAGAGGGTTTGAGTTTAAGAATATATAAATAACTTAAACGCTCCTGTCTTTGCCAAAGCTTAACTTTATAGATCCAGTTGCCAGACGCTAAGAAATTGTGGTCTAATGCATGTGTACACAATGCATTATGATCAAGGAATAGACTGGTCCAATAAATACAGATGTAGGGCTCAGTAGAAATCATCTATATTTTGCACCAATGGGACTCATCTCTACAATCGGTCAGTGACAATCACAGTCAGGCAATGCCACATACTTTGGTCATATCTTTGGCCACTCCTTTTCCTTTCTCATAGCACACAGCCAAATTGTATTGAGCCTTGCTGTAGCCACTCTCTGCGGATTCTTGAAAGAAGTGGAAAGCGGACTTGTAATTGGCACCGTCTCTGGCGCTGATGATCCCTGGAGAGATTGGTAAGTGATAAACAACATCAGCATTTAGATGTGACTAAAGGGCAACTACAATCAGACACAGTTGAAGCACACATATAGGAACTAAATAGTTCCAATATGGATGCAAAGCAAAAGATATGGCTGATGAAATATTTCACAGTCAGAAATACTGCAAATTCCAGGCAACTGACCCATTACCTGCTCTTTGGGTTGATAGTGAGCATGATCACTCTGGTACTGCCCACTTCAAGCTATCTCCTTCCTGAAAGTCCACATAAATACCCCCCTTTTGCCCTCCCCCTAAAGATTATTAATTATTATTAAATATATTTAAATATGATTTTGTAGCATGTGGTATATAGAGAGATTTCAAATTCTAGAAAATTCAAAAATTCACAGCCTGTTAATACTTTTCTAATAAATCTGTCATTTGTATACATTTTCTTTCAGGGCTTATTTAAAGAGAAAGGGTCCAAAAAGCAGCCACATCAATGTACAGTATTATCCAAGTTTTTTTTTTGCAACACAAGGGAATGGTTTAATAACTTTTCAGGACTTTTCCTATCTGCATCTTACTGGGTAGATTTTAACTTCTTGTTCTCTAGACAAGTGTTCCCACAGGAAGACTTTCCCTCTATTGCTGTTCTGACAACTGAAAATGTAGCATTTTCAATTATTTTCATTCCTAGTGACAGAGATATTATTGGTTGAACTAGATGGTCTTTTTTCAACCAGACCAACTATGAGTCTCCCTAGCAGGGACACCAACAGCAATACAAATCCAACAGGGGCTCTAACCCATCCTCACTCTATAAAAAAAATAAAAAGTTTTAGTTTATATACACTTTAAGCATAATGGCTTGGAACTATTGACTAGCTGTCACTGGGGTCCCACTTTGGACACTATCTGCAGAGTGTAGGCTGTATTTGCTTTGCACTCCTGTGTTTCTTCCAAGTGCTCCCATTTCACCCCACAATCCAGAAAACACAGTCATAGGTAAAGATCTGCATGTACCAAATATGTTCAGCACTGTAGGTATGCTGGTTTCTGTCAAGTCCAGCAATTGAGAGGCAGCAAGGTTTAAGGAGTCTCCATGGTCTTCTTTTGATTCCTGTGGCTAAGAAAAGTGCAAAGTTGTCTCTTAGTATGTTTTTTAATCATCAAAGCCAACCTTTCACCATTTACTGCACGTTTGGTCATTCCCATCATCTCTCCTCTCTATTACACAATCAGACTGTATTTGATTTCTTTTCTTCTTTAAATTAATAATTGGTTATGTAATGGAAAAATGTTTTGAAAATGGAACTTTGTTTTCCTAATAAAAAAAAATATTTAACTTAAAAAAAATGACAATATTGTATACAGATCACAAAACATGAAATTGCATTATAACGAGAAAGGAGGGAGGCAATGACAAAGTGCAGTGAATGGTGAAGTTACACTTTTACACGTTTCATGTTCTGATGACTTCTGTAATATTACCTTGTTGACAGGTCTTGATGTACTCTCTTCAGAACCAACATCTGATCCAAGTGAAAACCCAAGGATATCATCAGTGCTCGAATCTGCTACGGGAATTAACAAATAAAACAAACATAAGTAACCGTGAACAAATTATTATTAGGGTGCACAGGGTGTATTCTACCTGCCATACCTTGCTCAGCCAGATGATGCAGGTCACTTTCACTAGAGGAAGCTGGAGATGCACTCTCAAGAGAAACATGCACATCCTGCAAAGCAGCATCATTCTGCAGCTTTATAATATTCCAGGTACTAGACTGGACCCTTTTTGGCAAAATGTGATTGCTGACGGCTACAACAAAGAAGAAAGAAAATAAGTATATATTGTGTGAGAAACAATAACACATTATTTAAAATGTCTCTTAAAGGATACGTTCACTTTGTAGTAAAAAAATAATAAATGCACATTTTTTTTCAGGTAAAAAAATGTTTATTTTTTTTTTGGAGCCTGTAAAGCATTGCACCAGCGATTAGCAGATCTCTGGTGCCATGCAGGTCTCCAGCAGATCTGTCAGTGTATCTGTGTGCCTGTACATCCCATACGGGATAGCAGATACAATCATACAGGAAGAGAGAATGAACTACCATGGCACTCCACAGCGCCATGGTAGTTTATTAAACAATGTTACATGTTACACCCTGAATATGGGTCTAATATGTTACGAAAGGTGAACTTATCCTTAAGGAAAAAAAACAGTACATATATAGCTATATACCCCTCATGCTTGAACTGGCTAAGAGTCTGGAGATTACATATGGGTAAATTATGGTGTGATGAAGATGAAATAATATAGATTTATAGATTTGAATGTATTCTCACCATGTCTGCACTGACTACTTCCATTTATCTTAGCTCATGACATGAAATGTTTCTGTACCTGCCACAACCAAGTGGTAAACAAGTGTGCAACATCATGGTGCCATGAGCTGGCATATTAACCTCTTCCCACTGAGCGTACACACATATGCCGCCTCACTGAACTGGGCCGCATATGTGCGTACCTGTCTGTGCTGTACAGCGTGCCCCCAGCATGGAGATCGAGCTGTCCTTGCTAGAGGAGAAGATTGTAAGAAAGAGAAAAAAGTTATGTAAAAAAACGAAATAAAATAGCTAGATCTGGGTTTGATCTAGGTCAATGTAAGGGTTAGGGTCAAAAGGTAAGGGTCAAAGTATTTTAGATAGTAAATTAAAAAAATGCATTTTTTAATCCCATCAGTGCCAGTGTTTTTTAGGTGGGATAAAAAAAAAAAAATGTGCCCTATGGTCAGTAGTAGGCGAACTTGTTCTGGGTTGCTCTTTGGCAGTAGATCATAGAAATATACAGCTAAATTAAAAAGAAAGAAAAGAAAAGATTTTTCTTTTTTACTATTTTGGGCCAATTTTTCTTGGATAATTATGAAAAAAATAGGATAAATCCATTACTATGAAACTCCAAATGAAGAGACCCAATTTGTCCTGGACAAAAAAAACCCAATAATATAATTCACTTGGATACACTAACTAGTTGTGATGGTTTTACGAACACATGCCAAAGTTGCAAAACTAGTTTCCGGCATTAAAGTTTGCTTTACCTTTGTCATGATGGGGTTAAATGTCAGGTGGACATGCATGAGGTCACAGAAAAAACGTCACTCATGAATGTAATGTTGGGACTGTCCTGAGTAATGAAAGTCCTGACCATAAGAACTGGCATTTGCACAAGTGGCAATGTGATCCTGGTGTACAAATTGAAGAATATAAAGGATTTTTTTCATATATAGGTCATGGTCTGCAGTGGGTCAGGAGTGGTAATGAGAAATATAAGGTAACTTCTGTATAATATATAGATTTCATCAGATGCATACTACTTACAAAATCTGCTGCACTGATAAAGAGATGAGAGGATCTGTTCCAGGCAATTGCGCCGTGAGCACCTGTCTTCCTGAGGTTTACTTGTGTGACAGTGAAAGGACACCTGACGAGCCAAATGCAAGAAAAACAAAGCTGCGGCTCCCTGTAAGACATGGAGAGCATGAAGAAGTCACACACATTTATTTACTTTATTAGCAGTGCTAGGTTCACACCTTAGAGTTTTGCAGCCCATTCATTTCAATGGTTTGCCGTGCCTGCATTCCCCACAGATACAGGTGCATGCACTTTTCAAAACGCAGCCCACGGGGAAATCGATCACCTTGCAGTTCCTGCACACGCTTTGCAATTTTACATGCGTGTTTTCTGACAGCAGCCCATTTTCACTGCGGGTGGTTGCGGATGTGGGAATCACTGCGATTTCTGCACCCGCAGCCACATGCATAGGTGTGAACCTAGCGTTAGAAGGAAAAATGAAAGAGCTATACATGGGCTCTAAATAAATTGGTTAGTCCTTAGATCCCTAGTGCCCTGTGGTCCTTTGGTGCTTATTGTACAGCCCACAAGGCCCCTGCAGACATATTTTGGTGCTTACTCAAGCAAGTGAAAGAAAATCATACTTTAGACTGGCTTCTACTAGTTAAAGCCTAAAGTCCCGTACACACGGTACAACTGTTGTCCAGCAACGGTTCGATAATCCAACCGTTCGTACGTGTGATTTCAACAGCTGACGTTTGCCAGTTGTACAACAGAAGTTGGCCAAGCAAACTAGAAAACTTTTGTTGGCCAACAAGCCGTTGTACAACTGTTGACTCGTGTGTACAGAAGTTGGCCCAACAAAGTTGTAAGTGCTAAACACGCATGCTCTGAATCCAGGAAGTGCTCGGTCACGTAAAGCTGTGTTTCTAATTCACAAATCACATTCACCTGAACTTCCTCATTATACGCTCGTAACATGCACTACGTTCGGCTTCGTTGGCCGATTACTTGACTCATGTCAGTACGCTAGACACAACAGCCAACTTGGCCAACCGAACGTCCAACAATCTGCGCGTGTGTACAAGGCTTAAGTTCCAATTCACACTATGTGCAGCTACCTGTGTTTTTCCACATGGATAAACGCAGGTAGCTGCAATGAAACACAGAAAACACTAGTTTCCTGTGTGTCATGTTGACACCAGAACGTATTTTTTTTCTGCATTCCAGAGCTGTGCATGCTTGCATAATATCACACCACTCTGGACGGTCCTGCATGACACTGGACAGTAAACGCAGGTTTAGTGTGCTGACTAGTGTGAACAACAAGTCCTAAGTTTACCTCCTACCTACAAAAAAAAAAAAAATAAATAAAAAAAGCGAGCAGGATGTATCATTAGTGTTTTGTGTCCTTTGTGCTTCTGTCTTCTCATTCAATAGAAATCTTCCTCCAACGAGCTTTCATCCACCCTTCCTCCATTCATAAATTTTGTTTCGTTCATAGAAGCTGTAGTGACGGCTTTATGAATGGAGCAGCTTAGCAGAAAGGGCAGGCATAGCTGGGCATTCTCGATTGAGGGACTGTGACAGCTTCTCAGTTCTATTAACTCCCACTAAACCAGAAAATTATAGCGTCAGGGAATGGCGGGTGAGGGTAGGGTTCATTGGAAGATGGAAGATTTCTACTGAACTAGAAGACGGAAGCACTGAAGGGAGGTAATTTCCCTTGTGTTAACTGGTTTTTTTTTTTTTGCACTTGTATTTTTTTTTGTAGGTAAACTAAAGCCAAGTACGCATGCACTGAATATCAGCCAGTTCAGCAGGAACCAGCCAAATTTCAGTCCGTGTGTAGCCCTGTCCGTTCAACAGAAGCCGTTGTCAGATCAGCTTTTGTCCAACGGTCCTGCTGGAAAACCAGAATTCAATGGCTGCAGCGCTGATCAGTGTATTCTGGTTTGGGGGGGGGGGCTGTGAGAATACAAGAGAACACAATAGCACAGTGGGGGGTGGAATACCTGCATCCACATCACTTGTGAGGAGGCGGGAATCTGTCAGGTTTTTTTTTTTTGTGGTTTTACCCAATGGTTAAAGGAAAAATGGGGAAGGGAAAAAAAAAACTCTGCATGTATACTCTCTGCTTTAGGCTTTAAATAGTTTGGTGTATTTCTTTTGCACTACTTTCTTCTGTGCTTTCACATCAGTCCTCATCCCAACTCAATAGTCCACTAGAGGGCACAGATTCTTATGTGGAGTCCAGTAGAAGGCATTGGATACAAACTTGCTTTAAGATTTGACGTCTAGTGGAGTCTCCTTAGCAATATATAGAATTCACTTTAGTAAGCAATACTGGGAATCTAGAAAGGGGATCTGGGGAGATTTTCTTGCTAGCATCCCAAAGAACCAGGAAGTGTAAGTTCAGGAAAAAGATAACCATATTGGGTAAAGTTGTGCTATACAATGTGCATGCGCTGCACAGCAACCACAGATTCCACCTGCCATTGTTAGTTTCTAAGGGTAAAACTGATATTTTTAACTCTGTTGTAAATACTGTATCTCCTCTGGTTCTATTTTTTTTTTTTAGCATAGCAGGCTTTTGTTTGCTTAAATTTCATGGACAAAGGTCTTTTTACAATATAACTATGCAAGACTTTTTTTTAGCTGTAGTTGTATCTCCGAGTAATCATAAAGTCTTTATGTGTTGATCCATAACTTCCCACATGGTCTTTTTGATCCTTGAATGGAAAAGGGTAACAACAATTTCCAGGGCCTGCTGATAGGTGCTAAATATGAAACGTGGAGATGCTTAGGGAATCTCTAGGTGGTGCTGGGGACAATTCTTAAACGAAAAAAAAAAAAAAAAAAGATAATTTCTCCTACGTTCACTGACAGACGCAGCTCTTCATGACAAGTGGGGGTTTATGCTTGTCCCACTAGGAGTTAACTAGGCAGGGAAAAGAACAGCTGGCCCCTCCCAAGGGGCCATCCTCTCTTCCCACATAAACCCTCACATAGAATAGCTCTTCAGTTTCAATGCCTAGTTTGCAAGGAGTTGACCTGGCTTCCCTTTAGGGGAATTGTGGTCCTGCTTGTGACCGTTTTTTTTTTTAAATTTTATTTTATTTGACTTCTATCAAGCATGGATCTGCTATCAAGAAGCTGGCCGGGGCATAGAGACTCCATGGGCTCTGTACTTTCCCCGACCTGGCCGACCGATGCAAGCCAGTCCCGCGGTATGGGGACCCACCGCATCGTGCCCGTTCCGTGCGGGCGGCCTGGGGTGACCCCCACCTACGCCCAGCCCCAGATACGATTCGGGTAGGGCGATTTTTTTCTGGCCTGCAGCATACCGTCCAGGCAGGGGTGGAAGGTCTGCGACTGAGTGGCTACCCACTGCGCTCGTCAGGAGTGGTGAGTGAGAGTTCCTTCCTTCCCCCCTTTTCAGGGGCGGAAGGGGGACCCTTCACCTCCTTCACACCCCCCCTCCCTCCCCGCACCCGATCGTCTGGCGCTGTTCGTTTTATTTTTCGCCGCCATTTTGCCATAGCCGCAGACATGCTGGGCCTATGGGGCTTTCCCTCTAGTGCTCAGAGCGGCCGTTTGCGGTACTGCACGTTCCTGTAGATGGGTTTCGGCCTCTAGTGTACAACGGCGGCCATCTTGGTGCCTCATGCTTCTGCAAAAACGTGTGTGGAACGTTCTCCTTTCTCTTTGGAACGGTTTGTGCTCCTGACGGCCTGGCTCTTCTGACGGGCCTCCAGGGTTACAGGCAGCAAACAGCAAGTATAGCTGGGCTCCCCTGTGGGTGCTGGTGGCGGCGGGTGCAGTTCTCCTGGGTTCCCTGGTGCGCTGTGGGGCGGTGGTGTGCGGCTGTGTGGGGGTGCCTCAACCTTTTAGTATTCACCTGTGTGTCACTAAGACTGTTGTGAGGGGAGAACGATGGCAGACTATACTGCTGAACCTGCTGTGGAGGAATCAGCGGCGGCACAATCTGCGCAAGGGGCTTTTTTTGACCAGCTGCGGGTGGTCTTTAGTGAATTTCTCCCCCGGGCGGATGTGGCCCAACAGGCCTCCAAGAAGCGTCCCCCTCCTCCTTGTTCTGCAGGGGAGGATTCTGATCCGGAAGTGGCCTCTGGGGTCACAGGGACCCCAGTGGACCTATCTGATGGGGAACTGGGCCCATCAGACGGTGAAGAGGATCAGGGGGCGGCTGCTGCGCGTGAAAAAGCGCTGGTTTCCGCCATTATCGCTGGCATTCGCACTGCACTGCGATTGAGCCAGGATGGCGAATCGCAGACCCCTGCGTAGGTGTGTGGGTGCTCCAGGCCCCCTAGAGCCCCCAAGGCTTACCCCTACGATCAATTTTTTGATCACTTTATCGTGAATGGCAGCGTCTGCAATGATCTGGAATGCAGCCGCCTGATGGATGCGCCGCAGAGGGCTGAGTTTTTGCTCCAAGGTTTCAAGTACCTTTGTGATGCGGCCGTCGATTTACTGCCTATGTTATCCAGAATAGCGGTTTTTGCCGTTATCCTCAGACGGATACTTTGGTTGCGTTCTTGGTCCGGTGACCATGCTTCCAAAAAAAAGGTCTTGCCGACCTTCCCTTTCAGGGTGGAGGTCTATTTGGTCCACGGTTGGATGAGATCATTGAGGATTTCATGGGAGGTAAGAGTACTCTCCTCCCAGAGCCCCGGAGGCATGAATTTCGCCGTAGACAGGGGCCTCCCCCCTCGGGACAGAAGAGGTTTTTTAGCGCCCCAGGCGCAACAGGTAAAGGGACCCGTCCCAGTAAGGTCGCTGCAGGGGCCAGAAAACGGCAATGGCAGCGTAAATCCGAAAAGGCGGAGGACAAGCCCTCCTCAGCCTGATGGGTTGCCCCCACCCGGGCTTCGGGTGGGGGGACGTCTTCTGGGGTTTGCAGACCGGTGGCTTGCTCACATTCCCGACCGTTGGGTCTGGGAAGTGGTGTCCACCGGGTACAGGATAGAGTTCAACACTCTACCCCCAGACAGGTTCTTCCCATCGAACTTAGGGCTCCTGCAGACACGCCGGGAGGCCCTCTTCGGGGCTGTTCAAGCACTCTTGGACCAAGGGGTGATCGTGCCAGTGCCTCCAGCAGAGAGGTTTCGAGGTTTTTACTCAAATCTGTTCGTGGTCCCCAAAAAAAGGGGGGGGGGGGGTTCGGCCAGTTCTGGACCTGAACCAGTATGTCAGGGCGCGGAAATTCCAGATGGAATCTATTCGCTTGGTTGTGGCCGCCCTCAATCAGGGGGAATTTCTGGCGTCTCTGGACATCAGGGATGCGTACCTCCATGTACCTATCTGTCCACGGCATCAGCGTTTCCTTCGCTTTGCAGTGGGAGACCTCCATTACCAATTTGTGGCACTCCCTTTCGTTCTGGCCTCAGCCCCTTGAGTATTCACAAAACTGCTAGCTCCGGTATTGGCGTTGCTGCAACAGAGAGGCATTGCGATAGTAGCCTACCTGGACGACCTGCTCCTGCGAGCGGAGTCCGCTTCGGCTCTGGAGGAAAATGTGAAAATCACAATGACCTTGCTGCAGGACTTCGGCTGGTTGCTCAACCTGCAGAAGTCGACGGTGTCTCCATCCTGTCGCCTGGATTATCTGGGTCTGATTCTGGACACAGAGCAGGCGAAGGTTTTCCTTCCTCCAGCCAAGTTGCTGGCACTGCAGTCGGCAGTGCGAACCCTCCTGTCGCACAGGCAATCTTCATTACCTTTCTGTATGCGGGTGCTGGGACTCAGTCTCGACTTTCGAGGCAATACCATACGCCCAGAGTCACACTCGTCTCCTTCAGCGAGCAATCCTGGCTCGGTGGGACAGGTCCCCTCGGTCTCTGGACTTTCTGATCCGTCTCAGCTCCCAGAGCAGGGCGTCTCTGACCTGGTGGCTTCGGGACTTGGCGTTGATTCAGGGGGAAGTCTATCCTGCCCCTTCAGTGGGTGATCATCACCACGGATGCCAGTCTTTCAGGCTGGGGCGGAATCCTGGGGCGGCTGTCTGCCCAGGGCCGTTGGTCACACAGGAGGCTCGGCTTCCCATCAATGTGCTGGAACTGAGAGCAATCAGATTGTGCCTAGCTCACTGGACAGTGAGGTTGCAGGGTCGTCTGATTCGGATCCAATCGGACAATGCCACGGCTGTGGCGTATGTGAACCATCAGGGCGGCACGAGGAGTCCAGCAGTTTCGGCGGAGGCAGCTCTGATACTGCACTGGGCGGAACGTCATGTTCCGGCAATCTCCGCCATTTACATTCCAGGTGTAGAAAACTGGCAGTCGGACTTTCTCAGTCACCAGACGCTGGACCCGGGAGAGTGGTCTCTCCACCCGGAGGTGTTCAACCAGATTTGCCGCAGAAGAGGGACGCCAGAGGTGGATCTCATGGCGTCTCGGCTCAATCACAAGGTGAAGACCTTTGTGTCCAGAACGAAGGATCCGTTGGCAGTGGCCACGGACGCTCTGGTGGTCCCCTGGGGCCACTACCGCCTTCTGTACGCCTTTCCTCCGATAAAACGTTTACCGCGATTGATACGCAGGATAGTGGCGGAGGGATTACCAATAATCCTGGTGGCTCCAGATTGGCCTCTGCGCACTTGGTATGCCGACGTGGTGCAAATGGTGGCAGACGCCCCTTGGTGGCTCCTGCTGCGAGAAGATCTTCTCTCTCAGGGGCCCATCTTGCACCCTGCTTTACCCTCACTGGCTTTGACGGCGTGGTTATGGAGTCCCAGGTGTTAAGGGACAGGGGAGTCGCTGACTCCGTGATTCCTACCTTGTTGAAGGCTCGCAAGTGTACTTCTCGCAAGATTTACCACCGCAGCTGGAAGGCTTATATAGCTTGGTGCAAGGCGGAGGGTCATAACTCTCGCTCTTATGTGGTGTCCAGGGTCCTGACTTTTTTGCAGCAAGGCCTGAACAAAAAACTGGCTTTGAGTACTCTCAAGGGCCAGATATCGGCCCTGGCGATTCTCTTTTGGAGACCCTTGGCTTCGCACTCGTTGATTCGTACTTTTGTACAAGCTGTGCGACATGTGGCGCCTAGGGTGAAGACCCCGATGCCCCCGTGGACTCTGAATTTGGTGCTTTCGGTACTTCAGAAACCGCCCTATGAAAAAGCAACTGCTGTTGCAGAAGGTGGCTTTTTTGGTAGCCATCACTTCCGCCAGACGGTTGTCTGAGTTGGCAGCACTGTCGTGCAAGTCTCCTTACCTAGTCCTGCACAAGGACAAGGTGGTCTTGCGACCCTCTCCTTCGTTTCTTCCGAAGATGGTTTCTTCGTTTCATATTAAGGAAGATATTGTTCTTCCTTCATTGTGCCCACGTCCATTGCACCCAAAGGAAATTGAATTGCATACTTTGGAAGTAGTGAGGGCTTTACGAGTGTATTTAGCTGATACAGCTTCTTTTCGGAAGTCTGATAATCTGTTTGTGCTGACAGAAGGTCCGGGCAAAGGCTTGACGGCCTCGTCGGCTACTATTTCTCATTGGATTAGACGGACCGTGACCCATGCGTATTCTGTTCGGGGCAAGGTCCCCCCTTTTCCAGTCACGGCTCATTCTACCCGGGTTGTTAGCACTTCCTGGGCTTTCAGACACCAGGCTTCGGTGTCTCAGGTGTGCAAGGCGGCCACTTGGGCCTCGGTACACACTTTCAATAAGTTTTATAAAGTTGTTGTGTTAGCATCTTCGGATGCTACTTTTGGCCGCAAAGTTTTGCAGGTGGCAGTGTAGGCGCGTTGGCGCCTCCTTCAGAGGTTCTGTTGGGTACAGTTATTGTTTACCCACCCCTCTTTTAGACACAGCTTTGGGACATCCCCACTTGTCATGAAGAGCTGCGTCTGTCAGTGAACGTAGGAGAAAAAGGGGTTTTATTGAAGATGTTGCAGATAAAGGGATTGTATTAAAACTTACCGTAAAATCCTTTTCTCCGAGTTCACTGACAGACGCAGCACCCACCCCTCTGTGCTCTTTTCTTTGTACAGCTTGTGTACGAACTGAAGAGCTATTCTATGTGAGGGTTTATGTGGGAAGAGAGGATGGCCCCATGGGAGGGGCCAGCTGTTCTTTTCCCTGCCTAGTTAACTCCTAGTGGAACAAGCATAAACCCCCACTTTTCATGAAGAGCTGCATCTGTCAGTGAACTCAGAGAAAAGGATTTTACGGTAAGTTTTAATACAATCCCTTTATCTGCAACATCTGTTGCTTTTGTTATGTCACCCCTCCCACATACTTGTAATGAAAAACACCTGTCATCAGCAAATTAAATACACTCTACGTAAAACAACTTTCCTGAAAGTTGAGATTTGTACACTAAGGTTCAGAGCTTCATGTGAAAATGTTGAGCCTGTTGATTGGCAGGTCAGGCACTTAGCACTGCTGCATTGTACAAGGCTTGGAGAATCCTAGAATGACTGGGGTTTTTTTTAAATGGGGCTGTGTCTGGAATGAAGTGCCACCTGTCTGCCCAAATATTAATATTCACTTACCACTCCAACAGCATCCAGTACAGTATACTGCGGCAGCTGACCGGTGCAAAACTGAAAATTCCCCTTTTTCTTATGTTTCTGTTCATTCTGACCACTGTGGGCACCTGATGACTGGGAACTGTAACTGAAACACAGAAAGAGGTGATCAGACACAAAAAAGCTAAACATTTATAGAAATATAACTCCGTCCACAGCCTACATGGCACTTATGTTTTCCTCCATAAAATCTGTTTTCTGCTTTTGCTTAAAGTTCGAGCAATCATTGCAGCATCAGTACACAATCCACATAGAGCAGCCATGTAATGTGAAGAGAATACTTTACTCACTAAGCAGTCTCTTTAGGCGTTTGTTACAAATTTCCCCTTACATAGCGCCTGCACTAGCACTGGCTTTAACGCATAATGCCTTTAAGAGGAAGTGACAGCCTTGGGACATATCTAATATGTTAGAAGGCACTTTATACATATGCTAGAGGTTGCAAATATAAAGCTCTGGCACTCTCTGATATCACAAATGGTGCAAAATGCTGCACTACCACAGCAAAGTATCGAACAATCCTTTCTACCTCCTATCCTTCTGACATCCTGAGCTGGGAGTTAGAAATCTATAAAGGAATAGCAATGTTATCTGAGCAATCTTTTTTTAAAAAAAACTTTTTATATACGGTATCTGTACAAGCTGAGGCTCCTTTCAGCCTCAGAACAGTCGCCTGTCTGCTAATCAGAACATTTGGGCTCTCAGCCAGAAGAACCAGTTTACTTTTTGCGATTCAAGTGCCAATTCTCATATCTAAAAGTTGTAATTTGAAAAAACAAAAACAGAGCACACTTGATGTGCCAATGACAAGGGCACTTTTGTTAAAGACCACTTTAATAAAAACACAAATAAAATTGAACTTACATCCCGAATAAAGCAGGAAACGCCAACATATAGAAAAGTACTGTACTCTCATTGAAAGCCAGCAAGAGGAGGAAACCATCACAGTGAAAGTGCTGGGGAGGGTCCCTAGAGAAGTCACTGGAGAAAAATAAATCCCATGACTTATCCAGAGCTGCTTTGGTTATTTGTTTCCAGTGTAGTGCGATACATTTGAAGATTTGATCCAAGTTAGAATTGGAGTTGAGTCTTCTAACATTCAGGCTGGGTTCACACTGCATTCGCATGAAGCTTACAGCAGGGGCCCAATGCGTCTCTGTTCCCAGTTTCAGGGACGAATAAAACGGAGCCAAAGATGCACAGGACTCCTGTGCAATTTGCTCTGCAGCTGTCATGGAGATGTGTGGACTGGCTCCATTGAGAGCCAGTCACAATCTCATGTCATGCGTATTGAATGCAGGGAAACCCGCATCCAATTCACACTAGTGTGAACCCAGCCTCAAGGGTTCCAACAGCCCAACACGAAGCTCATCATTTCCACTTCCCCCAAATCGCTCTGTCCTTTCTTGCAGAAGGTTCATTACAGGCTGAGCTCACCCTGGACAGCCTTGTAACTGATATCAAATAAACTTCTTTATGATCTTTGTGCCTGTTCTACCCATTTGTAAAATATATGGTGCAGCGCTCAAACAGTCCCGAAGAAACTGTCAATTCTCTTTAAAGTTCTTAATTAGGACCCGCCGCCAAGGTGTTTTCTTTATTGGGATGAAGTTCAAACATATGCTTGAAGCTTCAGGAAAGGTATCAGAGACCATCGCCTTCACCCAAACACACTGGTCCTTACTAGATGGACCGGACCCCCATTACAGAGGTCAGATCAACATGATGTCACTGGTCAGGTTCCCGATAGTCACCGATCCCCTTCACGTCACACTCTCCCTCCGTCCACTTATTCAGATAGCCCTGGTGGTCCTAAGTGAGGTTAATCCAGATTGCTATTATCACCTCCGTCTCAGTCCTGGATCACCACTCTCGGCGTCCTTCGTTCATCCGGCTCATCACTCAGTAACAGCCAGTACAGCATCAATGGAATCTCTAATCCAGTCTGTCTCCAGTGCCCAAATTATTCATTATTTGGACACTGCCATCTTGCCTCCATGACATCTACCTATTTATTGTATTCTATTCAGTGTATTAGACCTTCCCAGTCCTCATATGTAAGCTGCATGACCTGCTACTTAGAGTGGTTGTAAAGGTTGAAGGCTTTTTACTTTAATGCATTCTTTGCATGAAGGTAAAAAACCTTCAGTGTCCAGCTCCCCCTCCCAGGTCTTTCCCTCCTCATTGGCTGAAAATAAATGACTTTGATCAACAATTATCAAATACATAAAATAAAGACTGTCTGTACAGCACCAGGGCATTCTGCTATTCTCTGCTGCAGCAAAATATACTATTCTTACTGAATCAATTATTTGTAAGAAGAAAATGCATGCTAGGCCTAAGGGGAGTTTATATTCATGTTAAGCTGTGAGGTACAAGGACAGGATCATTAAACAGTACAGACCTCTCATTTTACAGGAGAATGGGGTTATACCCATAACCATTATTGCTTTTTGATTTGTTACTGCTCATTACCTCCCAAGCGCTGTGCAAGAGGTGACCTTTCCTTCAGAACATTGAAAAGCCATTCACCTATTGCTCCGCTGGCAGGATGACTGGTGAAATGGACTTTCCCAGTATTACTGAAGAATTGCCAGCTTTGCTGTATATAGAACATAAAATCCATAAAGACACATATCCATCTGTGCAATCCTCATTAGGGATGATGTATGAGGTCTGGAGAAATGAAAAGTGTTTGGACTGTCGATAGAAACAGCATATTCTGGCTGTTTGCTTTATAGCAAGAAAAATTACAGCTGGCATCTTAGTCATTGTTGTGGACAACGAAGACACCTTTGATGCAGTATTTACAAAGCCGCCCATTTCTTTTCAGCCTACAATACCAGCTTTCCCTCTGTTTGGCTTCAATACAGTCATGCTTATTTACGAGGCTGCTCATGCTCAGTAGTAGACATGAAGTTTTTTAAAATAACCTTTGCTGGCCAGCCTTACCCATAGCTCTGGATCTGCTACAAATGCTCAAAGCTCAGTCGACAGGTCTGTAACATGGCATATAAGGCTTAGCATGCCATTCCTTTTAGGACACGGATACTAGAATGTAATAGTGCAAGTGTTGGATAGGTTAAAGTAATTGTAAAGGAAAATTAAAGCCCGCTCTCTGCTGAAAACGGGTCACAGGAGTGCAAAACTAACTGCACTCCTGTGGTCCACAGAAGTACAGCCAAACAAGTTTTTTTAAAATCAAGTAATTTTTTATTTGGTTTCATACAATATACATAACACGAACATAAAAACAAAAAATCATTCCCAACATTCAACCCCATCAAAAAACAACAAGAGAGGAAGAAAAAAAAAAAAAAAAAAAAAAAAAAGGGGACTTCTCTCTTTTTCCATTTTCCTTTTAAATATACAGTATACATTTTTTTTTTTTGCGCATTGCGCATTCGCGGATTGTTCCTTATCCATCAATTAAAGCTCCCTGTCATAGCCTGTCCAGTGGATATCCTTTTCCTACATCAATACACACACACACACACACACACACTCAATTATCCCCTTACAGAAATCCCCTTAGTTCTTTAATCTATTCATTTAATTACACACCTAAGTTAGAAACTTGCCACCAGGACCAAATTTTTTAAAAATTAGGGTTTCTCCTGTGTTTATATGCCAGTTCCTCACGTTTAAGATTGAGGTTAATTGCTTTAAGCCAGGGATCTCCAAACTACAGCCCTCCAGCTGTAGTGGAACTACACATCCCATGAGGCATTGTAAAATGATGACATTCACAGACATGAATAGGCATGATGGGAATTGTAGTTCCTGAACAACTGGAGGGCCATAGTTTTGAGACCCCTGCTTTAAGCCATTGTGTCTTAATTGGCGGAGAGTTTGATATCCATTTCTATAATATAAGTTTGCAAGCTCATAGATCTTAGCCACATCATATGCATATTCACTGGGAGAGTATCTTCAAATGCAATACATAACAATGCTATTTTTGGATTAGGCTGTATCTGTATGGAACATAAAAGGTATTTAAAGTATCAAATACACTCTCCCAGTAGCGATGCAATTTAGGACATCGCTATAACAGGTGTATGAGTGTGCCTGTATCACTATTGCATCTTGGGCACTTTGATGTAATTGCTCTACCCAAGAGTATAACTATAGAGGTGCATAGTGAAATTTATGAATAATAAATAGCGTTAAACATTCAAATTTTGGCTCTACTTCTTTAACCACTTCCCGCCCGCGTCACATCATATGACATCGCAGACTGAGTGGTGATATCTGAATGGTGCCAGCAGCTACAGGCACCATTCAGATATTGTGGTTTTTCGCCTGCAATTCCCTGCACCATAAGAACGATGCTTCTCCCGGGCCACTCGTACGATCGGCGGCCCGGAGAATGGGTCAGTCACAGGCGGAAGTTGACCGTAGGCGCCTCGGAGGTCCGAGCGCGACGTATGACGTCATGTCCGGCCGGGCAGATGTAAACAATGCCCGGGGACTCGGCTTGAAAAGCAGAGATTGCTCTTTTTTTTTCTGATTTTGGTCTTTTCAGCCTACAGGAGAAATGTGGGGTCTTATTGACCCCACTTCTCTCCAAAAAGAGTACCTGTCATGTACTATTCTATTACAAGGGATGTTTACATTTCTTGTAATCAGAATAAAAGTTATCAAAAATTTTTTTTTAACCCCTCCAGGTCCGCGCTATTGCCAAAACACGGCTCCAGCGCGGACCTGAAATGCCGGGAGGACGTCCATGGACGTCCTCCACTGCGCATGCTCCCGCGCGCCCCCTGAAGCGTGCCCGCGGGTCGGGCGGACTCGATGTCCGCCCGAGACCCGCGATCACTTTCAGGAGTCTCAGAACGGGGAACCGCCGTTGTAAACACGGCGGTTCCCCGTTCTTTGACAGGGGACATAGCAGATCTACTGATCCCTGTCACTGGGATCAGTTAGATCTATTATGTCCCGACCAGCCCTGCCCCCCCACAGTTAGAACACAGCCAGGGAACATATTTAACCCCTACACTGCCCCCTGCTGGTTAACCCCTTCACTGCCAATGACATTTATTCAGTAATCAGTGGACATTTACATTTCTGATCGCTGTATAAATGTCATTGGTCCCAAAAATGTGTAAAAAATGTCCGACATTTCCGCCCCAATATCGCAGTCCCGATAAAAAA
>BLSH010435886.1:555497-593850 GCA_018402905.1 Glandirana rugosa
CCCCCCCCCCCCCCCCCCCCCCCCCCCCCCCCCCCCCCCCCCCCCCCCCCCCCCCCCCCCCCCCCCCCCCCCAAACAAACACTAAGCTTCTTGGCTGTCGCTTGGCAACTCGAAGTTTCAGCTTCCTTCATACATTTTCTATAGGATTAAGGTCTGGAGACTGGCTAGGCCACTCCATGACCTTAATTTGCTTCTTCTTGATCTACTATTTGTTACCTTGGCGGTATGTTTTGGGTCATGGTCATGCTGGATGACTCATCTTCAGTGTTCTGGCTGAGGGAAGAAGGTTCTCATCCGAGATTTTACAATACATGGCCCTGTCCATTGGCCGCTCAATGTAGCAAAGTTGGACTGTAACTTTAGCAGAGAAACAGCCCCAAAGCATAATGTTTCCACCTCCATGCTTGACTGTAGGGATGGTGTTCTTAGGGTCATAGTCAGCATTTTTCTTCCTCCAAACACAGCGAGCCGAGTTAATGCCAAAGAGCTCAATTTTGGTCTTATCTGACCACAGCACTCCCAAATCATTTAGATGTTCATCGGCAAACTTCAGAGGAGGCTGTACATGTGCCTTCTTGAGGAGGGGGATCTTGTGGGCGCTGCAGTATTTCAATTCATGGCGGTGTATCGTGTTACCAATGGTTTGTTTGGTGACTGTGGTCTCTTGAGCTCATTCACAAGCTCCTCCCATGTAGTTCTGGGCTGATCCCTCACTCTTTACATTATCATCCTTACCCCATGAGGCAAAATCTTTCATGGAGCTCCAGACCGAGGGTGATTGATGGTTATTTTGTATTTCTTCCATTTGCAAATAATCGCTCCAACAGTTGTCTCCTTCTCACCAATCTTCTTGCTGATGGTCTTGTATCCCATTCCAGCCTTGTGCAGGTCTACAACCTTGTCCTTCGACAGCTCTTTGGTCTTGCCCATGATGGTGAGTTTTGAATGGAAGAAAGAAAGATTCTGTGGACAGGGGTCTTTTACACACATAACGAGTTGTCATTAGGAGCACCTTATTAAACTGACAGGACTAATCTGTGTTTCACATGAGCACATACTGTAGCCAGTCTGTGGGAGCTTAAATTAGTGTTGGTTGGTAGGGGATCAAATACTTATTTTACTCACTAACTGCAACTTAATTTATAGCATTTATATCGTGTTTTTTCTGGATTTTTGGTTGACATTCGTCCCTAACTTTTAAAATACAGCTATGATAACCATTATAGCCCTTCATTTGTTTGTAAGTGGACAAACTTACAAAATCTGCATTTATCCATTTGCCTTGAGTCCAGCTTTAGGGCCGGTTCACACTGCAGTGATGCGGGAACCCTGCGAATCCACTGCGGGTTCCTGCATCGCTTGTCTCCCGGTGACAGTTCACACTGCACTATGCGAACTGTGGGGAGTGCCAATAGAAAGCCAATGACACCCCCAAATCAGTTCGCATATCGCAGTGCGAACTGCAAACTCGCACAGGAATCAGATCGCATGGTGGGAAAAAAAGGACGCAAATTTTGTTTGGGTACAACGTCGCACGACCGCACAATTGTCAGTTAAAGCGACGCAGTGCTGAATCGCAAAAAGTGCTCTGGTTCTAACCTGGGAAATCCTTCCGGGGGTGAAGTGGTTAAGGAGAACCAGCAACTTAGGTGCCCAGACACAGACACTGCTTTTCTCTACAGTGCACCTGAAGCCTCAAAGTAGAACGATAATATGAAAAATTCTCACCATAGCTCTTAATATGAAGCAAAATATAGAAGGTTCAAGAGCTTATACTACTATTCAGTGTAACAAGACCAATGCTGAAATATGCAGACTGCTACTCCAAGACTGATAGTGCAGCCATATATTAGCCAAATTGTGGTTCATCATGCATATCTTAGTGCATGGTGCAATCTGAGAGGCAGCTGCATGTTATTCAATCGTTATGTCCCAGCTCCCTTGCGTCTGTGATCCGCATTTGTTAAAACGAGAGAATACCCAGTGGGCTACTCATGGAATTGAGTGCTGAATGGATGGGGTTTTGCAAGTTCCTACACAGGAGCCATTATAACCCAGGCACTGACTGTGTTCTTGTGGCTGTGTCTGTGTAAAAGATGGCAGCATGATGAGTGCTGTGTGCGTTTTTGGCAGAAAAGGAGAGCAGGAATGTGTCATCCAGGTCTGATGCAGCTATGAGCAAGCTATATAGGAAGGAAACTGCCGGCAACACGCTTTTGCACGCAACCAGTTTCCATCTGGAGCCACTCAAAATATTGATACCCTATAGCCAATTTTTAAGAATCAAACGCAACTGTACATCATATGAAGATTTTAAACAGGAAGCAGACCAACTGAGTGAGAGACTATTAATAAGGGGATATACAAAAAACACAGACACCTTGACAGGCATGACCTTATATTTAAGACCAAGTGTAAAAGTAAACCAACTAAAAATAGAAGTGAACCAACCGACACGGCTAGAATCATAATGCGATACTCGAGCATCAAAAAATAAAAAAACAACATTTTCACAAAATATTGGCCAATTTTAACAGAAGACCCAACCATCAGAAGAGTGGTTGCTCCATATCCTCAAATTACTTTTAAAAAAAGCAGGCTCAATAGGTCAAGCCCTTACTCAAAGTGAATATAGTGGTAAATCCAGAAGAGATCATTGTAAAATCAAAAGGAACTTATCCTTGGGGGGCATGTTCCTTCTGTCCCTTTATTGGGGGAGGCGCACACGTGGCGCTGCCAACGATGACCGACTCAGAGGCAAACATTTTGCTAATTGCAGGACTCAGGGTGTCGTTTATCTTATGCAGTGCCAGTGTGGTTCTTTTTATGTGGGGAAAGACCCATCGAGAACATGTCTACAACATGCGTATTGGTAACCTATACTTACCCTTGGGGTGACATGTTGCCAAGAAACACAAGTATCACATGCCTCAAATCAAATTCACTGTATTAGATTGTGTGCATATCCCTATAAGGGGTGGTGACTGGACCAAGGTGCTGCTCCAGTGAGAAATGCGCTGGATCAGGCACCTTGATGCGACCTCCTCCCCTGGACCTAACGAAACTGAAAGCTAGAGGTTGTTTTTAGAGGGTTTCAGTTCTGGAAGACTGATTAAATCCAATAAAAGACAAATAGAAATAAACCAGGTCCCTCCATATCAACCCATTAGCCTAGACATCAGGCCATTGGCTATGTTATCGATTGGCTTGAATTGTCGAGCGTGGGAACACCCTGTGTATGTTTCATTTAGCTCCCAACAGTCATACAATCATGTCCAGTATTAATGAACGCAGATAGCACCTCAGGGTTTTATAATATACTTTTATAAAATATATTTGCAAAAAGATTTTTTTCCACAATACAGATGTTGTAGGTAAATCACTAATAACAATGTTATTTATGACTTTTTAAATATGTTGTGTTTGGAGTCAGCAGCATCTGGTCTTTACCCACTATGTTCGCCACTTTACTCCTAGCCATGCCCAGCACAGAAAGGCCCCAGCCTTTGGGTATGGGGCTTACATGTGTCTCATGTAATCAGCACGGGGGATTTCCTCTGGTGCAGATACTGGGAGACTTCTCGGTGCTGGCGGTTAGAGCCTCTATATAGCAGGTCCTTCCGGTCTCTGGAAATTGTCATCGCAGCTTCCAGGCTGCGATAGTTCCGGAACCGGAAGTGATGTCATTACATGTGACTTACAAGAGAGGGAAAAAAAACAAAAGAAAGAGAAAAAGAGAAAGAAAGAAAGAAAGAAAGAAAAAGAAAGAGGGAGGGAAGGAGAGAAGGATGGAAAGAAAGAGGTATGGAGGGACAGCAGGCCCAGATCCTACACAATAGCAATATGTGTATCCCAGAAAATTTAACAATCGGCAGACAAAGATATTCCAATCATCATGCCCCCAGATGCCATCAGAAGTTCCCCCCAGAGGAGTCCCTCCTTACATCAGGTGTCCCCAGCGGAGTGCTTCCTTACATCAGGCCTCCCCAGCGGAGTGCCTCCTTACATCCGGTGTCCTCAGCGTAGTGTCTCCATACATCAGGTGTGTCCCCAGCGCAGTGTCTCCTTACATCATGTGTGTCCCCAGCGTAGCGTCTCCTTACATCAGTTACCCCTCTTCACCCGGGTGCCAGTCCCCCCCCCAGTAGCGATGCCACTGCCTGCCTGATTTGGCCTCCGCGCCATTTACCAGCACTGGAGGCCAAAGTAAAGTTTGGGAACAACCAGGAGGCAGAGCCTGGGTGGCAATGAAAATGGCTGCCAATAGAAATTCTATTGGCAGCCGCTTGCATTGCCACCCAAGCTCCGCCTCTTGGTTCTTCCTCACGCGCTGGTCTCCAGTAAAACGGCGACGGAGACAGTACCAGTGCCAGCCGCGGACCTCTAACGGCAGCAGTGGTGAGGAATCCTGAAAAAGCGGATTTCCTGGGAGTCAGTTAGACCGGGATAAAGGTTTAAATCCCAGGAATGTCCCGGGAAATTCAGAAGTGTTGGCAAGTATGGATTTGGATGTGTACCTTCAAGGTGACTGAACACTGGAAAAGTGTTAACACTTAGTATGAACAGAAGACCAGGTGGCGGCCTTATACAACTGGGCTACAGAGGCTTGGTGCCAAAGTGCCCAGGAAACTCCCACCTCTCTGGTGGAATGGGCATGTAAAAGCATAGGGGGGCATTTCTCTTTGAGAATGAAAGCTCTTGAAATCAGATTTCATATCCATCGTGCAACGGTGGACTTTGAAGCAGGGTGGCCATTATGAGGGCCAGAGAACAGGACAAACAGGAAATCTGTCCATCTGACTGGAGCAGTAGCCTTGAGGTATATTCTAATGGTTCTGAATATGTCCTGGCAATGTAGACAGATGCCCTATGGATGCTTAAAAGCATGCCATAAGGATGAAAGGACAATGCCCTCATTAAGGTGAAATGCTAAGACCACCTACAGAATAAAGGATGGCATTGGGCATAAGACAACCTTGTCATTGTGACGTATGAGTGAAGGCTCTTTACAAAAAAGTACTTTTACATTTATATTATCCAGTGCTTAGGAAAAATTCCTACCATGAATTAAACTGCCCATAGCAGCTGGAGCAACCTTACCTGGACAAGTAGAATAAGTAAAATAAAATTACCAGCACTATAATCCTAAAGCCAAGAAGTGCTCAAAGCATACATCTTCCATATTAATTAATAACCTTTGTGTCTGTATTTCAGTGCATTATAAAATAATCAATATTTCCAGTTCAAGGTGAATTCTGATACAACAATTTTTATTGAAAATTGAAAGAAAATACAATTGCAAAAGTCACCCACGCAGGTGGCCTTATACAGTCATGTATAAATGAAAATCACATACACCTTCAAATAGCAGTTGTCAAAAAAGGTGGGTGCATGCGTGATAATATAATGAGCAATATTTTATGTTTGAACTCCCATGCAGACCATCGGCTTAAACATCTGGAGTCAAACACCCAGGTATGAGAACATGTGAGAAAAGTATTGAGAAGGAGCCAGAAGAAAAAAAGTGGAAAAGATTCAAGTACAGATCCAGAAAAAGAGAGAGAGAAAGACCAAGAAAAATATATATAACTGGCTGGTGCATTGTGGGGAAAGCGCAAAATAGCCAAGGTTCCCATATTTTATAAATTTAGAATGGGAGTCATGCAAGATGCTTGACATCTTTTTTTTTTTTTCGATGGGTAAATACTTCTTTCAAGTATACTGCTTCGCACAATCTCCTGTCCTTCCTGTCAACCCAATGAGAAATGGACTCCAAATGCTCAGACCTACATAAATCAATGGTTCATATAAAGCTCAATGTAATTACAGGTTTGGCCTCCAGGTGTCTCATTCCTTCTTCCAAATTCACTCCTCAGATCCTCTTCTGTCCCCGAAATCTTTCAGGTTGTTGCATTTAAAAAACAAAAAACAACAAAATACACAACTGCATCCACAGTGTAGTAGTGAATAGCAGCCAAATATAAAAATATGCTTGAATCAATCATAATATGCAATGCCCCCAAAACAGTGAAATAAATGTGCATGCAAACAGATCTCACCAATCAAACCCACCACCGTGCTGGAATCACATTGGACTCCCACCAGAATATGCGACCCTTAGATCTCATGGGGTCAAATAATGCATGATGCAACGTACCAGAGCCGATACGTGCTACTCCCTGCCCTCCGAATCACTTACACTGACTTCCAACAGCAAACTCCAAGAATAGAGAAGGCAAGATCTGGTCTATTTTGAAGAAGCCAGGGCTTGCCTGTTAGAAGTCTGAGTTCCACATCTGGAATCCCCAATTTTTGGCATATCAGATTGACAATATCTGAATGAAGGATCCTTGATCCAGGCAATGGCTGCTGTAATAATTCGCTTTCCACTGTCAGATGTGGACCACAAAGATCACTGGAGAGTGAGCTTCTGTCCAAGCAATTATTTGGTTCAAGTCATTCAAGACAGCCAGACTCCTTGTGTTCCCTTGATGGTTGCGGTAGTCCACCCACGTGGCATGGTCTGACTACAGCCAAACTAGGTGCCCCTTTAGAAGGGAGGTCCAGTGATGCAGGGCCAATCTGACTGCTCTGAGCTCCAAGTTATTGATGGGCAGTAACCTTCAGTATCCATGTTCCTGTTAGGGATTGAAACGCTCCTCGATGTCTGTTATGATAACCACTTGACTTCCAGAAGGTTTTACCCCCTTCATGAGCATTTGTTTTTTTTTGTATTTAGCACTGCGCTACTTTAACTGGCAATTCCATGGTCATGCAACCCTGTACCCAAATAACATTTATGTACTTTTTTTTTTTGATCATCACTGTTTTTTTTTTGCAACTTTAATGAAAAAAGACCAAAAAGTTTGACACCCCCCCCCCCCCCAAATTTTCGACTTTGTTATAAAACGTATGCAATAAAATCAAATTTCTTCATAAAGTTAGGCCAAAATGTATTCTGATACATGTGTTTGGTAAAAAAAAAAAAATTCCTAAGAAGTGTATATTAATTGGTTTGATGAAAGGGTCTACAAACTATGGGATATATATCTGAAAACTGATCAGTCCTGATGTACTGAAAGCCTATTTCATATCCCTCAAATAACCCCCTTTTGGAAAGTAGACAGTCAATGCTAGTTCACACCAGATGCACTAAAAATGCATGCACAGTGTTTTCCCATGTATTCCAATGGCTCTAGTTCACACCAGTGCAGTCATTTTCCAGTGCAGAAAAAAAATGTAGAGCATGCTGCATTTTATTCTGCACAGAACTGTACTGGAACATAGCAAATTGCATCAAAAACGCACAGGAACTGCGTGTGGTGTAAACTGTAAGCAATCCAGAACGTATCCGGAGTGCATTTTAGTGGTGTGAACTGGCCCCAAGACATTTAGTAAGAGGCATGGCGAGTTTATTGAAGTTGTAATTTTTTGTCACTTTTTTAACCACTTCAGCCCCAGAAAAATGTCCCACTTTAGGACCAGAGCACTTTTTGCGATTCGGCAATGCGTCACTTTGACAATTGTGCGGTCGTGCGATGTTGTATCCACACAAAGTTTATGTCTTTTTTTCCCCACAAATAGAGCTTTCTTTTGGTGGTATTTGATCACTTCTGTGTCATTTCTGATCACCGCTATAAGCAAAAGAAGAGCGACAATTTTGCAAGAAAACCCATATTTCTTATTTTTGCTATAATACAGATCTATATTAAAAAAAAAAAAAAAAAAAAAAGTGATATACAGTGTAAATATATATATATAGATATATATATATATATATATATATATATATATATACACATACATATATATATATATATATACACATACATATATATACACTATTTTTTTCATCGCTTTGGCCGATTTATATTCTTCCTCATATTTTTGGTAAAAAAAAAAAATAATATATCGCAATTGCCGTTTATTGACCGGTTTTGCGCAAAAGTTGCCGCGTTTACAAATGAGGAGAATTCATTAATGGGTTTTTTAAATTTTTTTTTTTTTTTTTACTAGTGATGGCAGCGATCTGCGATTTTTACATGTCAGACCATTTTTAACACTTTTTTAGGACCACTGGCATTTATACAGCGATCAATGCTATGAAAATGCATTCATTACTGTGTAAATGTCACTTGCAGAGAAGGGGTTAACCTGCAGGGGGCGCTCTAAGGGTTAACTGTGTTCCCTCAGTGTGTTCTAACTGTATTGGGGCTGGGCTGGCTGGGGGAGGAGAGTGATTGTGGCTCCCAAATACAGGAAGCCTGCGATCACATCCCCCTCTGTCAGAACGGAGATCCGTGTTTGTTTACATACGTTCTGTCACTCCGGGGGGGTGATTGTGGGTAGTCAGTGGAGATAGAGTCCGCCCTACACGCACCCTGCCCCCCCGGAACACAGTGAGCGTGCAATCTCGCAGCTGCCGTCAAGTAACAGCGGTTTGCGATAACGAAACAAGTTGCCGCCATCAAGCCACAGCGGGCGGTCCGCAGCTGGTTAACATACTGTTGCCAGTGCAGTACAGCGTCATCATATGACTGATGTGGAGGTGTTCAGGGACACCGATCTGTGACAGCAAGTTAAAAAAAAAAATCATATTTTATTCAATTATTTAAACATTGGTTTAAATAATTGGGGGCGATCGGGAATTTATTTTGTTTTTATTTTTTTTTTTTACATTTTGCTGTTACAACAATGACCATTGTAACAGCAACGTTTTCAACTGTCATGAATGGCTTACATTCATGAAAGCTGTGATTACTAGTGATCTGTGATTGGCTACAGCTAATCACATGGTACAGGGTGCTGTGATTGGCCCATGTACCAAGTGATAGCTGTGAGACAATCACGGCATAGGAAACACAGCTGTTATGAATTTATATTGACATTGTGATCATGTGTTTACATAGCAATCACATGATCCCCCAGCCAATCAAAGTGGCCAGGTACCAGCAACCGCAATCCGTTGTGTGGCAGTTGGGCAGTTTGACATGACACTTAACTCTGAGCTTCCCAACCATGAAAACAAACATATTGATATCAAAAACAGACAGAATTTATCTGCTTGTGTCTATAGTGGCATGATGATAAAATACCAGCTTTAAAGTGGTTGTAAAGGCAAAAGGTTTTTATCTTAATGCATTCTATGAATTAAGATAAAAACATTCCGTGTGCAGTAGCCCCCCCCAAAACTTACCTGAGCCCCATCTCAATCCAGAGATGTGCATGAGTGCCTCGGCTGTCCAGGACTCTCCCTCCTGATTGACTAAGACACAGCGGGCGCCACTGGCATCCACTGCTGTCTATCAAAATCAGTTAGCCAGTTAGACTGAATTGGACACAGAGCAGCTGCTCGGGTGCCCCCATAGCAAGCTGCTTGCTGTGAGGGTACTCGGCAGAAGGGAGGGGCCAGGAGTGCTGGCAAGGGACTCAAGAATAGGAGGATCTGGGCTGCTCTGTGCAAAACCACTGCACAGAGCAGGTAAGTATAACATGTTTGTTATGTTTACCCCCCAAAAAACAAGACTTTAGTATCACCAAGTTCAAAGTAGTTAAACGAAGGCTGAAAAAAACAAGAAATAACGCAAAGGTTTTTGCAGAAAGCGGTTCCCAATGATCAGAATTCTTCAACTTTGCCCCAGAACTAAAAAAAAAAAAACCCCTGCAAAACAAAAAGGCATAATGAGCTAGTATGCATTGCATACTAGCTCATTATGAAATACTTACCTTAGATCAAAGCTGTTGCAGTGGTCCTCGCACACCGATGTGACGGCCGACATGTCTCCCGGAGCTTCTTCCGTGTTCGTGGGCTCCGGCGTTGTGATTGGCTGGAGCCGTGATGACGTAACTCCCACACATGCGTGCGAGAGCTGCCGGTCACTGCACGGGCCCTGAAGAAATGGCACCAGCAGATACAGTGAATATCTCCTAAACTGTGCAAGTTTGGGAGATATTTACGGTACCTACAGGTAAGCCTCATTACATGAAAATGTTGACTGTAGAAGCTAAGATAGGCCGTCCTCTCCTATGCAACACTGTTGGTCTTTAAATGGGATGGACACCCTCAATAACAAATTGGGAGGCAAGGCAAAAAAGCCTACATCTCTGTATCTCCTGATCATTTATGACACATTTTTCACTGGAAGCAAAGCCTGCTTATATAGTTTATAGTGGGCTCTAGAGTGAGTTATAGTCGTCGACCCCCCCCCCCCAAATCAAATTTTTATTTGTGGTGTTGGCGTTATGTGGTGCACTACAGGTGCATTTCCCTCTACTGTAACATTAGGGTGCGAAAAATTTATGGCACAGCAACACACCACAGTTTGCATGTTACCATGCACTGCAGTAATGTGCACTAATGTGTATGTATAGCGATCATTTTTTAGCTTTGAATAGTTAAAACTACTGCCAGTTTTTTTGCTGTCTGCATACCATTGGTGAAGTTTCCATTCACTTCCTGTCCCAGAGTTGCAACCAGAATTGCAATCCCAAAATGTGAGCTGCTCCCAGAACAGGTGTCCCGGTTGGAAGATTTACCCTTATATCTTGTTCTAGGGGCAACTCCAAAATGTTGGATTTCCTCTCACATTCTGTCTCAGTGGCAACCAGTCACCAATATCACTTGAGTAGTAAATACCCCCAAAAAGGTCACAGACAGCAAAAAAAAAAAAAAAAAAAAAAAAAAAAAATAGGGTGGTCTAACCTTTTCCAAACCTCTCCAAAAAAAAAAAAATAAATAAAATAGTCTGCAGAATGCATGTTACTGCAATGCAAAAGTGCCAAAGGAGCCTTTGATAAAAAGGCAAATTTTATGAAAGCTGAAGTTTAGTAATATTTGGCTTCCCTGGTTCCCTTCGGTCCCCCTCATCAACACACAATATATGTATAGGTTTAAAAACCTATTTTCTTTACATATCTTACTTTAGATCCCGTGACATTACTGAGTCTCTGAGGTTCTCAATGCAATGCAGATAGATCATGGCTGGTGGAAGGGACCAGCAGGGTGCTGTACAAAGCCTTCTGAAAACATCACAACTCCTTATGTCAGCACTCCTCTCAAGCGCCCTTAGCTCTGATGCAACAGTGGGCTGGCTCCTGGGAGGTGATAAGCAAATATCAAAATACCTTGATGGGTGGATGTCAGTCTGGAAGAGTAGGTATTTCTAGAAAGATTGAATTTGCATGCAGAACACATATAATGCCCTCAGTAATGCCCATATGTCTGAGAGTCCATGGCTGAACAAACTGCAACACAGTAAAATAAATAGGAAGGAACAGGGACCAGAAAGCTCAGGAGGAAATGGCTAAATGCCTTCCAGCCAGGAAATGAGGTGAATCCCATTTGACTTGCTGCAGCTTCTAATGCACAGTGTGAAAAGTGTACAGTGTGCAAAGAAATCAGAGTAAGCAATTTCAGTACAGAGTAAAATGTGCTATGGGTGCATTTGGTGTAGAGCTGAGCGATTCTGGTCAAAATGAGAATCACAATTTTTTTGCTTAAAATAAATATCACGATTCTCGTGGCGTAACATCTTACATATACGAAAAAATTGGGCTAACAGCACTGCTTGGTTTTTTTTTTTTTTGAAAGTGTCATTTTTCCCAAAAAATTGCGTTTGAAAGACCGCTGCGCAAACACGTGACAAAATATTACAACAACCGCTATTTTATTCTCTAGGGTCTCTGCTAAAAAATATATATAATGTTTGGGGGTTCTAAGTAATTTTCTAGCAAAAAATACTGGATTTTTACTTGTAAGCAACAAATGTCAGAAAAGATTTAGTCTTTAGGCTAGGTTCACACTGCTGCGAACTGTACTGCGAATAGATTGCGTCGCGATAGATTAAATTTGCAAGTCATCTCCAATAACAGTGTTCTACCAGTGCAGTTCACACTGATGCGTTGCAAATCTAATCCGTGAAGAAAAAGGGTCCTGTACAAGTTTGATCCGTGTGCGATGCTGTGCATTGCGAATTTAGCTCCATAGACTACAATAGAACACGGATTGAAAACGCAATCTCCCATTCACATCACTGCGATAGCTTCTCCCTCCAACTCCAGCTACAGCTTTGCAGTAGATTCGCACCAACACATGTAGAAATCACACTTGTGTCTGAACTGAAAAAACTTGCATCGCAATCGTATTCAATTCGCAGAAAATTTGCACCGCAGCAGTGTGAACCAAGCCTTAATGGTTAAACTAAACTCTTCTATAGACCGGAGTTCAACCCTTTGATAACTAGAAACATTGTATATCTTTGCTTCTTTTATCAACAATGATCTCAGACTTGGCAGTCTGCCCAGATAGGAGAGACTCAAGTTGCTCCAACTTCCTCATTTACACGGACGTTTAGGCCTCATACACACGGGCGTATCTAAAAAAATAAACAAAACGTCGGGTCCGACGTCAAGGAAAAAAAAAAAGTCTGTGTTTTTCGGCTTTATGCATTGGCGTTTTTGAGCGTTAGTGAGCGTCGGCGTCAATAGGCGTGTTTTAAAAAAAAATCATCCCTCTGCTATTTTTCAACCTAGAAACGTTGGCGTCAAAAAACGCCGGAAAACGCCGGTATAATAATAGGTGGCGTTTGTTGGCATATTGTGGCGTCGGCGTCAAAAAATGCCAAAACGTTACAGCCTCAGAAGGCGCTGGCCGTGGTTTCTAGTTTCAGCTCACTAACGCCGACGTCATCTACAGCTCAAAAACGCCAACATTTTTATGGGGCCATTGACTAACATGGAGAGCTGCAAAAAACGCCAGAAAATGCCGTCGTCAAAAAACGTCTGTGTGTATGAGGCCTTAGGAGGCATTCGGGCGTCTTTTTCAGCTGCTCCTGAACTCTCCTCTATGTTATCTTATCAGTACATTTACAAAGGGTCGTTTCCAGGCAATTGAGTTTAAAGGCTTTTTTTGTAACGCAAAAAAATGAGTTCAGACGCCAGTTCAGAGGCATTTGAAACGCCAAACAGCTTGTAAACGCTGCTAAACGCGGCAACTCGTGTCTAGGACCACTTAGTTTACAGCCGTTTCCATTTTAAAAAAATAATAATTTTTAATTTTTTTTTAAAACGCTCCTAGATGTGAACGCAGCAAAACGTGGCATGCAAAACTGCCGTTTTAGATGCTGGCTTTTAGCTGTCAAAAAAAAATAGTTCAAAGCGTCCAGTATAAATGGAGCCTTAGAAAAAAGTTTCGTGGGGAGACTTCAGGCAACTTGCATTGACTTACTTACAGTCAAGTCGCGCTGAGTCGCTCCGCAAGTCAGACTCCATTAACTGCACTGAAAATCGCAGTAAAGCATGATGGAGATCGCAGGGGGGAGTGAATCGAGATCGCAATTTTATTACGATTAATCATGCAGCTCTAACTCAATGTTAAGTCACCTTTACAGATTTTTCTGTAAAGGTGAACACCTTAAAGTGGTTGTAAAGGTACAAGGTTTTTTACCTTCATGTATTCTATGCATGAAGGTAAAAACCTTCTGTGTGCAGCAGCCCCCCCTAATATACTTACTTGAGCCCCCTCTCAATCCAGCGATGTCCATGAGAGCCTTGCCTCTCCATGGACTCCCATTATTGATTGGCTTTTGGCAGCAGTGGGAGCCATTGTAAATCACAGTCAGTGAGCCAATCAGAAGATGGAGGGGGTGGGGCCTAGCCTCGGCTCAGTGTATGAATGGAAACACAGAGTCTTGGGTTGGGAGTGCACCCCCAGCAAGCTGCTTGTTGTGGGGGCACCCGGTAGGAGGGAGGAGCCAGGAGCACCAGCGTCAGACCCGAAAAGAGGAGGACCTGGGCTGCTCTGTGCAAAACCACTGCACAGAGCAGGTAAGTATAACACGTTTGATGTTTTTTAAAAAAGATAAAGTGCAAAATCCTCCATAAACAACTGACATTTCAAGACTCCTCTTTTTCAAGCAATATGTTTTCAAGAAAGTACTCCATGCTTGAAACATCACATTTTTATTTGGGGTTTTGCACTTTAACTTGATGCTGCCCATATGCTTCTGGGTGTGGATCATGTGACCTCCTCCCATATGATAGAGCACAAGTGTAGTAACCAATCAATATGCCCTAGTACTGTCACAAGATCGAAGGAGTGATGTTACAGCTCCCCCCTAGCATCTGACATCAGCCACTATGATAGAGGATGGAGCAGCAGAGATCGCTGGAAATATATTGGGGGTCGGGGAATTGGTGACGGTGTCTCTTTAAAGAGTTTGTTCACCTTTAATGACATTTTTTTCTTTAAATACCATACTCAGTACAGCTTTTATTGTATAGTAAATGCTGCCATCTGTTTTCAAAAACTATCCTTAAGCTGGCCATACATTATACAATTTTCTTATTCAATTTCCTTTAGATTCACCTTCAACTGTGTAGTACAAGGGCCTGTCTCATTGCATACAAATTGAAAGTGTTTAGATTTGACCTCTTATTATATGGTTTTGGTAAATCTAAAGGAAATCTATAGAAGAAAAATTGTGTAATGTATGGTTGAAGCTGCTTCTACCGCAGGCATCCCCTCTCCATCCTACCTAGATGGCAGGATGGACTGACAGTTGGATGCACAGCCCCAGCACCCCATGAACGAGCCCCCAGCTACAAGAACTCCACTTATTTATCTTAACTGAGCATGCACCATCTGCTCTCTCCTGAAAGAATGACCGAGCCCAGCATTCTGCAAGTTAGTGGACTGCACCTGCGCAGTTAGGCAAGTGAGCCAAATGCTTACTTTGTGAGGTGCTGAGGCTGCAAGACAATGATGAGGAACCCGCGGGAGAAGCAGCTTCAAAAATGATGAAACACACACACACACACACACACACACACACACACACACACACTGAAGTACCAGTAGAAATGCCTCAAATAATGATAAACACTAGAGCACCCACATAGTAGAGGAAACTCCCGCCTGTATTGCACAATGCAATGCCAGGTCCTTAACCTACAAAAAGGCTTGGTTGCAGGTGAGGAGGGGTAGGAGGGTGTTGCTTGCCTATATTATTCTGAATTTTCATACATAATCCAGGGACAATCTGCAGAGCCAACCAATAAAAGAGGAGGTAGGTACTGGTACTGCATGTAATGCCTGCTCTTTTATGCATTTGTTAGTTCCTGGTCTTTTACAGGTATTCCCTAAGAATATCTCCATTTTGAACTTACCTTTTGCTACCCACATTCTGACCCAAAGGAATCAGAGATGAAGGATTTAAAGCTTCAGTCTCTCCATGAACACATCCCTGGAAGTTGGAAGCATGACAGCGGTTCAGGGCTGGAAGTAAAGATAAAAATATTACTTAGTCATGTAAAGTGTACACAATTGGCATCTTAGCCTAGTATGGGTTTGTCTACACTTGGTTCAAATTTAACACACATTGAAACAAGATGAAAGCAACAGAGGGTATCATTTTTGAAGAGCAGAGAAGCAAAACAAATGCGACAGTGTAAACAGGGCTTTTACTCTAACCATTTTACTTAGGGACAAGTGCTTTCATTGGTGATCAGAGTGCTTTAACTGCTTGCCGTCCACTCACAGTACATTTACTGCAGGCGCATAGCTAGATCACACATTTACATCTTCCAGCACTTTCCAGGGTGGCCTAGCATATGCGCTCCCCCTGCTGACCTGGGCGGCCACTGGTTACGGCACGATTTTGTCAGCAGTTCTTGGCCAATGATTTTGGCCGTGGACATGCTAAGTGGCTGTAGCCAATAACAGAAAAGAGTCCTGTTTACAGAGAGGACTCTGTACAAAAGACCAGCGATCTGGCTGTTTCTTCTTGCAAAGCAGGACGAAAAAAATAGCCAGAACTGCAAGTAAAAGCAGCACACATTACATATTGTTGGTCACAGTTAACCCCTTGATTGCCCCGGCGGTTAACCCCTTCCCAGCCAGTGTCATTAGTACAGTCTACAGCAGTGTTTCTCAACTCCAGATCCCAAGGCGCACCAACAGGTCACATTTTCAGGATATCCATTATTTTGCACAGGTAATTTGAACGTTTCACTGCCTTAGTAATTAACACAGCTGTTTCATCTGAGGGAAATCCTGAAAACATAACATGTTGGTGCGCCTTGAGGACTGGAGTTGAGAAACAGTCTGGCTCGCAACATTCCACAGAAACTGCCTTACTAAAACTCACTAAAGATTTACTAACTGCTAAAACCAATAGCCACTACTTCATACTCCTACTGCTTAACCTCTCTGCGGCCTTTGATACTGTCGACCACCCACTCCTCAATAAACTCCATTCCCTTGGCCTTCAAGACTCTGCTTTATCCTGGTTTCTCCTTCTACCTATCACAGCGCTCCTTCAGTGTTACCTACAACTCTGTCTCCTCCTCTCCATTGCCCCTTTCTGTCAGGGTCCCCCAAGGCTCTGTTCTTGGACCCCTTCTCTTCTCTATCTACACCTCCTCCCTTGGTCACTTGAAAACCACCCATGGTTTCCAATACCATTTATATGCCGATGACACCAAAATCTATCAGTCTACTCCTCACCTCACTCCTTCAGTCTCCTCTCGCATTACTAACTTACTAACCGACATATCAACATGGCTGTCACACCACTTCCTTAAACTAAATCTCTCTAAAACTGAGCTGGTAATATCCCCCCCCCCCCATGCCCCCCTCCATGACTT
Source organism: Glandirana rugosa (assembly GCA_018402905.1). NCBI lineage: Eukaryota > Metazoa > Chordata > Amphibia > Anura > Ranidae > Glandirana > Glandirana rugosa. The sequence continues at coordinate 572,142 of BLSH010435886.1, forward strand.
TTCCATCAAAATCAATAATGCAACCATCAGTCCCTCCCCTCGTGGCAGGGTACTAGGTGTAATCCTAGACTCTGACCTGTCCTTTCAGCCTCAAATCCAATCGCTATCAAAAGTTTGTAGACTTCACCTCCGTAACATCTCTAAAATACACGCCTTTTTAACAAACCACCATACTCCTCATTCACTCCCTTGTTATCTCTCGCCTTGACTATTGCAACTCCTTTCTCATTGGCCTCCCTCTCCATAGGCTATCCCCTCTTCAGTTGATCATGAATGCTGCTGCCAGACTTATCCACCTTACCAACCGCTTAGTGTCCCCTACCCCTCTCCTCCAATCCCTACACTGGCTCTTACAAAGTCATTGACAACTGTGCCCCGAGCTACATCACTAATCTTGTCTCCAAATATCTCCCAAACCGTCCTCTCCGTTCCTCCTACTCTCAAGCTCCCTTGTCTCCTCCTCCCATGCTCGTCTCCAAGATTTCTTCAGAGCCTCTCCCATCCTCTGGAACTCTCTACCTCAACCTGTCTGCCTATCAAGTCTCCAACTAAGCTTTTACCACTTCCATTAACTCATTCCCCACAGTTAGAACCTTTTGTGCTACCTGCCCCACCCTATTAGATTGTAAGCTCTTCTGAGCAGGGCCATCTTAATCCTCTTGTATTTTATTGTATTGTAACTGTATTGTCTCGCTTTTACATTGTAAAGCGATGCATAAACTGTTGGCGCTATATAAATCCTGTATAACAATAATAATTATAATAATAAAAATGGTCTACAGTATATCTGATCACTGTATTGGGCTACTTTCACACTGGGGCAGGTGGGCGGTAGCGGTAAAGCGACGCTGGTTTCAGCAGCGCTATGGCTCCGCTATGCAAGCAGGAGTGCGGCGCTTTTAACCCCCCACAAGGGGTTAGCCCAAAAATGCCGGAAAAATGCCACAATGTGAAGTCGCCGATCACGGCCATTACAGTATAGCATCTAAAGCAGTGTAAATTCCACTATATATTCCATTAATATACACTGATTGGGATTTTTTTTTTTTTTTTTTTACCAAAGATATGTAGCAGAATGCATTTTGGCCCAAATTTATGATTTTTTTTATTGAATATGTTTTATAACAAAGTAGAAAACATGTTGCCTTTTATCATTTACATAATAAAAAATAAACCCAGTGGTGATCAAATACCACCAAAAGAAAGCTGTGTGAAAACAAATGATATGAATTTCATTTGTGTATAGTAGTGCAAGACTAAGCAATTGCCAGTTAAAGAGGAAGTAAACCCTGATGGGTTTTACTTCCTTTTTTGTTCCCTGCAAAGTAAAAGAATAATGTGCTAGTATGCATCCTATTGGTCTCTTCTGCTATAAACGCATCCTTCTGCCTGTCAGCTGTCATGTTCACTGAGCCACGCATGCACAGCTCAGCGAACACTTACGGCCCGATCGGCTCCCGATCCGTGCCACGGTGATGCGACTCCACGTTATCGTGGCACGGCCTATCAAGTGGCCAAAGTCATGGGACCCAGAAGGAAGACCAGGTGAAGATGGAAGCACCGGGGGCCCGCCGGATTGGTCCCAGCGCTGCTCTGGAGGACACCATATGACAGGTAAGTCTGCCATAATGTACTAATATGCTGTGCATACTAGTACATTATGGCATAACCCACTTGGGGGAGGGGAGAGATATATATATATATAGGACTTTATTTCCGCTTTGATAGCAAAAAATGCCCTGGTCATCAAGGGGGTGAAACCGGTTTTGAGGAAAGTGTAAATAAGTCCTAATTCTGCACAGCGACTGCTTGGAAGCTCCTCTCCCTAAATGCAAAACGCCAGGTCAGGTCTGACACGATTCAATATATTACTTAGGCCTCACGTACACTGGGCTTTATCCCCTGTGCATGAGATTCTGGTGTTTTAATTTGGGTCCTGCGGCCAGCAGCCTGTAAAAGTCTATGAGACTGAAAACTGCTGCGTCTGGATGATGTATTGAGTGGTACTAAGGTAATATGTGCCCAGGGATCAAATGCCCAAAACACAAACTTCTCATCTTCTAGGCATTCGTCCGTGGGTGAATACTGGCATGAAAGTTTGTACTCGGTACAACGACCAGCAGCTTTCTGCCGCTCACAGACTTTCACAAGATTCTGACAGCAAATCTGCAAGATGCACCTGAGTCTTCGGCTCGCACAAAAACGCCATAATCTCATGCACAGGGGCTACACACAGTGTGCATGAGGACTTAAACTACTATTATAAAAAAGTTTGTTTATTTCAACAGCTCAAGCTCCACTAATCCAAAGTTGACTCACTAAAGACAACACTTACAAATCTATATACGAAATACAATGACAAAACTAACTGTACTTTGCTATAAGTGACCTTCCCTTATATTTTCACAATTACCCTGCTCCTACATTTACAAACCGCAGAAAAGAGCTCTCTTTTTCACATAGGATGATTGGCTGTAAATATTTAATGCCCATGATTTAATGGCAGCCTTGTAAAGTATAAACTATTAAATTGTATAAACCATATAAAGGCAGCTCTGCTAGAATTATATGACAGGAAAATTGCCCTGGTACTGATCTTCTATTGTGTTGTAATTACAAATTTGGTACGGATGGTCATCAATCTAAGACTTTGAGATGGGCGATGGAGCCAAAGCAATCCAGAAATAAAATGTGTAGCAGTGTTTCGCTTTTTTTTAGCTAGCTAAGATCTAGTGAGCAAAGCAGGAAAAATGACTGACACAAGAGATCTGCATATTATTCATACTTCATCGTACAATTAAAGGAGAAAGGCCAAAACTCTTTTGCCACTATTTCTCCTTTTAGTCACAAGGGTACACTTTGTTTTGCACTCTTGTGACCCGTATTTAGCAGACAGTGGGCTGAAGTCCACTGTCAGCTGATGTCACTCAGCCAGTCCAAGCTCTGGAAAGATCTCAACTTTAATTTCGGGATCAACCCAGATCCCTGGACCAGCAGCTGGCTCAGCCTCTCAGCGCACCATTGAGAACCTGAGCCTGTAGCTCCCACCCCCTGCACAGCCCAGTGCTCCAGTTAGCGCTGGAGGGGCAGAACAGAGAGCCAGTGACTCTGCTCAGTTAAGACCGAGAAATGAGCGATCAGTGGTTTTGAAGGTGGCGGGGGACAGGTGCAGCATCAAACTGATACTGCATCCACATAAGGGAGTATGATTGTTTTTTTTTTTGTAATACCACACTTCTCTTAAGGGAAACACAAAGCAATTTTGATTTTATTAGGCCTGATATACAAAGATATCTGTTATTCTCCCCTTGGAAATGTAAATTCTGTCACAAAGAGCATTATGCACTCATTTACTAAGCACACTAACTTCAAGATCCTGTACATGCATAACGAAACCATTTTTAGAGCTATTTTGCTGCATTGGATTAGAACATGTGTAGAGTTGGCTCTCACCAAATTAGTGCAGGAAAATTGGCAGTTTTAAAGCAGAGGATTAACTATTTTATTTATTTATTTCACCCTACAGCTTTAGGGATACCACTTATCTGTAATGGAGGATGTCCCATGGCTGCCTTGTCCTCTTCCTTTGGCTTAAAGTTCCAGTGTGCAGAAGTTAAAAGCTTTGGGGTCCAGGCTGAGCTTCAAGAAAAAAAAGCCCCCAAAGAGGACCCACCCCTCGTGAATGGGGGAGAGTCTGATGAGTCACAGGATTTCCTCCCCCCATTCACAGATTCTGTAACATGCAGTAAAAGCAATCAAAGAATATTTCTCAATGGAGGAGCATTGTGACAGGACCTCTTTTGGATCTTTTTTCACAGCAGCTCAGCCCGGACCCCAAAGCTATTAGCCCTTGTGTGTCAGAAGTTCAGCCACAAAAAGATGAGGGGGGAGCCATGCAGTAAAGATTTCTCCTGGATCTAGCTGCCTGCACAACATGGGACAACCTTCATCACAGGTAAGTGATGTCACTAAAGCTGTAGGGCTAAAATAATAATAATAATAATAATAATAATAATAACTAAAGCTTCAGCTTTGATAGCTCAATCAAGCTGCCAAAATTACTAGTGATTGATAGCTTATTGTAGTGTTCATTTACAACATGGATAAAACAAATGGTTCTGGTGTTAGCTATACAAATAGCATTCAGTGGCTGCCCACATTTGGAGCACAGTGCTATTGATCAATACTACTTGTGTAGTTCACATTAAGGAGCCAATGATCCATCTCTGTTGCAACAGACCACTAATAGCAATCACTAACATGGATGAGCCACTAAAAATTGGACATGTAGCAAAGGCATAAATCTGAACAGTGGACTAATACAGTGCCAGTTTGTACTAATTTATGGAGTGATCATTTAAGGGCTTGTTCATACCAGCAGTTGCATTATATCACAGTTAGTGTAGGGAACAGTGCCAATCCATTGTAATAATGCATCGTACGGTTTACCCAGTTTTTTTTTTTTTTGCAACTTGACATTTCATTCATCTTTAGGCATTGCAGTGTGTTGTGATGCGGTGTAGTGCACCGCAACACACTGTGCAAAAGATTGAATTTGAGACAAAATTGCCTTGTCTATGAATTTAGGACTGTATTGGGCAAGGCATATGATGTGAAAGAGCCCTTAAATCAGGGGCGCCCAACCTTTTGAAGAGCGAGGGCCACTTAAACGACTTGGTAACCGTCACGGGCCACAATGTGCAGAGTGGGCGGATGACAGGTCTGTGTCTACGCTGCATATGCAGAGCGGACATGGACACAGCCCACTCTACTCTATGGGCCCTCCAATCTGATCCACCTAGACGGAAGGTGATAGATCAGCTTCTGTTTTTTTTTAGCAGATCGGATTGGAGGTAGGCAGGTGTAAACGGACAAAAGTCCATTTACATCTGCTGCTCCATTGAGATGAATGGAGTGTCCGATTGGGTTGGGCTGATCATGTAAAAGGGGCCTTAGGCTGCTTTCACACTGATGTGCTGCATTTTACATACACAGCTGATGCAGCATAGTGCACCTGTGGCTTTCCTGCGTGTTAGCCGCACTTTGCCATATACTTCTATTATATCCTGCAGGTGTGGTGCACTTTCTGAAAGCTCACCAAATCCGCAGATAATAACAGAAGTCTATGATCCATTGCAGGTAACCCGCAGGTACACTGCGCTCCACCTGCGGATCAGTTTGAATGCAGCCCAGCAATGGAACATATATGCCCATATATACCATGTGATATTAGTGATAAACTGACCTTTAAAAACAGTCACCCATTCAGGTATTGCCGGATGTTGCTGTCCCAGGTAGAGTGCATTTGGTATCCCTCCACCTGTGACAGAAGCCGGCACTATACAGGCTTATGCGGCTCTCCTCCAGAGCCACTTGCTTCCTCTACCGCCGGCTTCATTTACACTGATGCTCTGGGATGGCAGGTTGGCAATCCACAATCTGGGCTTGCCAACCCGCCATCCCAGAGCAGGAGGTTGCAGGCCACTGGTTGGGCACCCCCCTGGTTCGCCATTTGTCTCTATGGTCTATGAAACCAGAAGCAACTAGCATTTTGTCACTTCCTTTTTCGGTTTACCGGCTTGTAAGAGAATCTGATCAAACCGATCTCAATTTGATTATATGATTTTAAGGGCAGATTTTATTCATCTCTTTAATGAAGCTACGATTAAGCGCCAGTAATTTGCATGAAACGCGTCAGTTTTTATCCCCATGTCCTATGTTCCTGTTTGATGTTCATGTACTAAATCTACCACTTGGATTCCTTACAACAAAGGTGATTGCATGATGTGCGGCCGTCCAGCGCCTTGTTTTCTAGTATGTAGAGCCACACCTGCAGTGGACGATAGCAATTACGGCAAGAATACGTGGAGTGCCACAGCCTGGAGCGGTGTCTATCTTTCTTGCAAAATGAATAGGACTGTCGATGAGTCAACAGCGGGTCAGAGATGACAGTTGCTCCTTAAAAATTATGATTGAAATAGAGTTGATTTAAACCAAGCCTTTTTACTAGTGATTTAAACTGACTGGATTTAAATCAAATCCACCCTGGTAACATAATTTATATTTTAACAAAAATTGGGTATTATATTGTATAAAAAACATAATTCATTAAAATGTATTTTTGCTAAAAAATATTGCATTTGAAAAATAAAATAAAAATAGAAATTGTGTGACATAAAAATTGCAACACCCGCCATTTTATGCTCTGGGGCCTATGCTTAAAAAAAGATTATTATTATACAGGATTTATATAGTGCCAACATTTTGCGCACCGCTTTACAAAATGAAGGCAGACATTATAGTTATAATACAATTTGGTACAAGAGGAAGAGGACCCTGCTCGATGGAGCTTAATATATAATGTTTGGGGTTTCTAAGTCATTTTCTAGCTAAAAAAAAAAAAAAAATGCTGATTTTTACATGTATATGAGAAGTGTCAGAATTGGCTTGGACGGAAAGTGGTTGGATTAGAGCCACTTTCGCAAACCACTTGCCGACCAGTGACCTACCCGTACTAGGGGTGCTGAAATTAATCGATGCATCGCAATTCGGCCACCCACGTGTGGCGACTGCCCATGATCGATTAGTGGGCGACGTCATTCGTATTGCCCCACATAGGCTATCTGACTTTCAGGGCGACTCAGCGCAACCTCTGCACAGCGTGACTTGCAAACGACTTCTGTAATAGAAGTTAATGCAAGTCGCCCCCCAAAGTCATACAAGAACCTTTTTCTAAGTCGGAGCGACTTGAGTCGCTCCTATTAGAACAGTTCCATTGCAGTGCATGGAGGCGGCTTGTCAGGCAACTCAAGTCGCCTGACAAGTCACCTATGTGTGAACCGAGCCATATCTCTGCCACGGTTATTGCTTCTTGTATGTGGTGTTGGCCCTGTCCGTAACTGCTAACTTCCCGGATATCTGCCTCATTTCTTCCTAATTTTCAGATCAGTGATTGCAAACCCAAATTACATGTTATCCTTGATGCCTCTCTTCTGATATGTTAGCTACAGTCAGCTCAGCGGGCGGGGCTGAGAATCCACCGTTGACGTCAGCCGGAGACGAGAGAGTAGAGAGGCGGGCCGGGCAGTCACATGAGTGCCGAGAGAGGCACTGTGGTATGTTGCTACATATTTACTGTGCATCAAGAACATGTAATTTGGGTTTTCAATCACTGATCTGAAAATTAGGAAGAAATGAGGCACCCACTGACACCCCTCTAAACCCATCACCACCCAAACCCCTCTACACCCACCCACTGACACCCCTGTACACCCATCACCACCGAAACCCCTCACCACTCACACCCCTCTACACCCTCCCACTGACACCCCTCTACACCCATCACCACCCACACCCCTCTAAACCCATCACCACCCAAACCCCTCTACACCCACCCACTGACACCCATCACCACCGAAACCCCTCACCACTCACACCCCTCTACACCCTCCCACTGACACCCCTCTACACCCATCACCACCCACACCCATCACCACCCACACCCCTCTACACCCACCCACTGACACCCATCACCACACACTGACACCTCTCTACACCCATCACCACCCACACCCCTCTACACCCACCCACTGACACCCCTCTACACCCATCACTACCCACACCCCTCTACATCCACCCACTGACATCCCTCTACACCCACCCACTGACACCCCTCTACACCCATTACCACCCACTGGACACCCATCATCACCAACACCCATCACTACCCAGCATCACCCACTGACACCCATCATCACCCACACCCCTCACTGACACCCACACCCTTCTACACCCACTGACACCCATCACTACCACCCATACCCCTCTACACCCATCATTACCCAGACTCCCCCATCCTTCTGTTCCTATCCATGGATTCCTCCATCGCCATGCCCAGACTCCCCCATCCTTCTATTCCTGTCCATGGATTCCTCCATCTCCATCCTTCTGTTTCTATCCATGGATTCCTCCATCTCCATGCCCAGACTCCCCCATCCTTCTATTCCTGTCCATGGATTCCTCCATCTCCATCCCCAGACTCCCCCATCCTTCTATTCCTGTCCATGGATTCCTCCATCTCCATCCCCAGACTCCCCCATACTTCTGTTCCTATCCATGGATTCCTCCATCTCCATCCCCAGACACCCCCATCCTTCTATTCCTGTCCATGGATTCCTCCATCGCCATCCCCAGACTTTCCCATCCTTCTATTCCTATCCATGGATTCCTCCATCCCCAGACTCCCCCATCCTTCTATTCCTGTCCATAGGATTTCTCCATCTCCATACTCCTCCATCCTTCCTTTCTTATTCAAGGAATCTTCCATCCTTCAGTTCCTACCCTCCCTTGTATCCTAATTGTGATGCATCGTGGAATCAAATTGAATCGTTGACCAGATAATCGCAATCAAATCGAATGGGGGGGACCAGTGAATATGCGCACCCCTAACCCGTACGTTGCTAGGCTTCAAGTGTTTATACCGGGATGATGCCTGCAGCTGCTATTTTTTTTTAGAGCCGACAGTCAGCTCTCTTGTAAAAGCAATCCTAGCAGCTAACTAGCTGCTGGAAGGCTTTTACAAGCAGCATGAACAACCCCCCCCCTCCCCCCCAGGAGACAACCACCCCCGTCCCACCCGATCGAACAACCGGCTGATCATAGAGGGAACAAAAAAATTTGATCGCTTCTATGATATAGGAACCTGGGAGCAAAGAGCTTCCCCAGAAATAAACAATGCCATTTTTAAAAACGAAAAGCATTTGATCACATCAATCTTGGTGTAATCAAATGCTTTTAAAAGGGCAGAGGAGGGGTCTGGGATCTTATAGACCTCAAATCCATAAAGCGTAACGGTCACATGCCTATAGCTGTGACAAGGAATGTTTACATTCCTTGTCACAGCAATAAAAGGGATTTAAAAAAAAAAAAAAAAAATAAAAAAAATGTAAAGCGACAGTAATAATAAAGAATTAGAAAATCGTTTAAGTGCCCTCATGCTCCTGTAAAGGCGAATGCACGCGTCAGTCCCGCATGCAAACAGCAATCGTCCCACACATGTGAGGTACCACCGCAAACATCAAATCATGGGCAGTAATTATAGCACAGGACCTTCTGTGTAAATCTAAAGTGGTAACCAGTAATGGCTTTTAAAGTGTTGCTTATGGATAGTAAAATTTACGTTGTTGGTCACTGTTGCGCGGGCGTGATATGTTTGATATCTATTTACTCTGTGTAACATCAACTTTTAGATTTTACAAAAAAATTGGGTTATGTATTGTGTTTTATTGCATTAAAATGTGTATTTTTTGTGTTTGAAAAACCACTGTGCAAATACCATGTGACATAAAAAATTACAACACCCATAAATTAATTCTCTAGGACGTCTGCTTTAAAAAAAATATAATGTTTGTGGGGTTCTAATACATTTTCTAGCAAAGAAATAGAAAATAAAATACTTGTAAACAAAAAGTGCCAGAAAAGGCCTGGAGCTAAAGTAGTTAAACATAAAATACCTGTTGTGCAATATTTAAGTTGCTGCAGACAGTTGTCTCAATGTATATAAATAAATACATAAAACCTGAACACACCTTTTCCAGTCTAACTACAATCTCAAATGGGTTGATATCCAGGAGTAGAAAATGTTCACTGATCTTGGCCAATAAGGCAACACATAAGGCAATAATAAGGACATTGTGTTTAAAAAGGGGTTGTAAAGTCTCATGGTTTTTCACCCAAAAGTGGAACTTCCGCTTTAAGTAAAGCTGACCCCCTGACATGCCACAATTGGCATGTCATTTTTTTTTCTTTTTTTTTTTGGGGGGGTACCCTGTTTTCACAACAAGGTCCCAGGTCCCACTTCCTCTCCTGGCGCCGTGGAGCCTGAAGAAAGTTCACCTGTCCCCCCTGCCGGCAATATTCTGGGACACGTCACAGAACCTAGAAGACACACAGGCCATTCACAGCGTGGCTCGCAAATGCGCAGTGCGGGCCCAGCTTTGAAGCCAAGTCTGGGCACCCACACCGGCGCATGGAGGAGAGGGAGAGGAGTGAGGCAGCGGACGGCTGCATCGCTGGAGCCTGGGACAGGTGAGTGTCTGATTATTAAAAGTCAACAGCTACACTTTTTGTAGTTGCTGACTTTTAAAAGGGCGGAGCTCCGCTTTAATGCATTCTATGCATTAAAGTGGATGTAAACCCGAAAAAAAAAATGTATTAATAATTCTGCCTGGTAAGAGTATAGCATGTCATGTCATCTGTCCCCAGTCTTGCCACAAAGAGTTAATGCAACTGAGTAATGAGCTTATCTTTTTTCAGGAAGAGAGAGTCCAACTAACAGGGAAATACACAGTCGATCCGCCCCTTGCTCTGTGAGTGACAAGCAATTTGCTTATCTCCTTCATATAGCAGAGAAAGTTTTACACTCCCTCCCTCCTCAATGTCTCAGTATAGAGGTGGGTGGGGAGGCTTGTGACATCACAACTCCACCCACCAAACACCAGCAAACACAGACACCCTCTGATTTCAGAGTTTTACAGAGCTGCTAGTGCTTACAGGAAGGACATTTGCAAGGTAGGGATAGATGCAGGAGGCATGTATATATACATTAATACTGTGTCATTAGTTTATACTGGGTGGGTGGTGGGTTTACATCCACTTTAAGGTGAAAAACCTTTTGTGCTTCAGCTGCCCCCCAGACCCCCCTTTTTCTTACCTGAACCCGATTGTTCCATCGACGAGCACGAGCCCAGTGCTCCAGCCGCTGTCTCGGGTCCTCAATGGATAGACTGATAGCAGCGGGAGCCATTGGCTCTCACTGCTGTCAATCAAATACAGTGAAACGGGAGCCTGGGGCGGGGCAGAGCCCTGCTGACCTAAACCTTTACAATCACTTTAATTCAATACAACTAATCTTGTGCTACCAAAAACCCTGTTGGCCTATACTTTCATACAGGTATGAATTACATAAAGTGTCTGTAAATCCTTACATATACGCAGTGAAATGACCAGCCTCAGGTGATACACAGATGAAACAAATCCTCCTACATACACTGAGCAAAATTATAAACACATTTTTTTGTATTTATCATGAGCTGAATGCAAAGATCTATGACTTTTTCTATGTGCACAAAAGGCCTATTTCTCTCAAATATGGTTCACAAACCTGTCTAAGCCCTGGTTCACACTGAGGGCCGGTTCACACTGCTCCGATCTCAGAGATTGGCTGTGATCCGATCCGCACTGCACTGCAGTGTGAACCATATGTGATCTCTGTGCGATGCAAATTCAGCCATAGAGATTGTAAGGCTGAAATTGCATCGCAATCAGAGGAAACTCGCACAGGACCCTTTTTCTTCGCAGGGTCAGAATCGGATCGCATGGCTGTTCACACCATGGGATTTGAATCCTGTGCGAGTTTGCAGCTTGCAGTGCAATATGCAAACTGATTTGGGGGGATGTCTTTAGATTTGTACTGACACTCCCAACAGTTTGCATATGGCAGTGTGAACTGCCGCCGGGACACATGCGATGCGGGAACCCGCAGTGGATTCGCAGGGTTCCCGCATCGCAGCAGTGTCCTGAGTGTTCGATATCAGCTGAACTCGCACCATTTAATTCCTGCTCGTCAGTCCCCATTTCAGCAGCGAATTCACAGGCATCTGTGTGGGTTTCTGCACAGATGCCTATGGAAACTGCACCTGAAAATCGCAAAAAGAACTAATTTTTTAAATCGGTGCGGCGTGCCGGCAATTGCTACAGATTTGGCATGCGATTTGGCATGTGAAATCGCATGCCAAATCTTGTCAATGCGATTTGTTGGAGACATGTAGTGCTCCTTCTGGTCTGTAGCCTCCCCTGACTGAATTAATTTTTCTCTGAGACTGTTCAGATTATAATAATATGGTAGGAATGAGCACGATTCCAAGAATCTGTGCCAGTACAGCCAGCCATACATGCATTGAAATTCAGTTGATTCAGCAGAGACCGGATGAACTGCATTACATGTATGGGCAGGGCTGATTGTACACAAGTCAATCTATTGATCAGAGAGTGCTTTTTCTCGGCTGAGAAAGAGAGTAGTCCTTAAAGCCAAGAAGAGAGAGCCGGGGACCCTGGTAGGGAGTCCCTGGAAAAGCTGAAGAAAAGGGCGTAAATCTGGTGTTTTTAGACCGCTTGTAGCATGGGTATTCAACCTGTGGCCCTCCAACTGTTGTCTTTGGGAGGCATGCTTGTAACGCATTATGGGACATTTAGTTCCGCAACAGCTGGAGGCCCACAGGTTGAGCACCCATGTCTTATTGTATGGAGGCCTACAGAGGGGTGCGTGCATTTACTCGTATATGTTAATGCACATGGTGTAATCAACTGAAGCGCGTCACTGGGATTTACGAGTACTGCACAGAACTGTGTAGAATTATTGGACTTTATATTGTTTGTATTGATTTTTGAACTGTTTTAACACATTCATTTCTTTTGGGTGAACATTTTGCACATTTGGGGTTTTGAGTAGTCTTACTCATAACACTGCACTATTACTGTTTTTTTTAGGTTTTTCAACCCAATTGAAGTGAATGGATCTATAAGGAGTCAGCTGCATATAAATTAGGTACTGTTTTTTACTGTCTAGTCCTGGTTCATTTGTTATATTTTACTGGAAATGCGCCTGCTGTACCATGTACTCGTATGAAAAAGTATCCGGTTCTTTATGTATTGCTTCTTTTGTGTGAAATCCCTGGTGTTCCTGCCAGTCCCTCTGCTTTTCTATGAAAAGCTGACCACACTAGGCATGAGAGGTCAGCGTAGTCAGTTTTGTGGCTGTGTTGGTACTCCTCAGCCAGCCCTCTGAGCTATATATCAACACACAGTATCTCACAAAAGTGAGTACACCCCTCAAATTTTTGTAAATAAAAATGGCAAAGATGTTTTTATTATAATTTATGAGAGCAGACTGCTGTTCCTCTTTAAGCAGGTAATCTTGCTGTCTTGTTATATCCTTTCATGATTCATGAATTTTGAAAAATATTCATAAGTGAATAAAAAGATATTACATATTTGCAATTAATGTCTTTTTATTAGATCCCGAAGAAAGATTTCCCTTCACACATGCTGCTTCTTGTTAGTAAGTCTACTAAAGTCACCTTGCATATCTTTGTTTTAATGGAAATGGCAACCTGCATACCATAATACACTGGTTATCTTTTTTAGGAAAATAAAGTGGACCTTCACTCAAAAAGTGAAGTACCATTCATTTTTCTCCCCACCAGGATGTAACGGAGTTGCATGGATTTTTCTTGCAGGAAGAGTACTGGACTGGGTCCCACTTCTTTAATCCTTGCCTAGCTGAGGGTGATGTTGCTCTTCCTTTCCCACCCACATGTGGGCTAGGTGCAGCGTTGTGTGACAAGCAGTGAACACACAGAGCCCAAGCTTGGTAACAGCAATATACACCCATGTGATGCGATTCTAGTGTGGGGAAAAAAAAAAAAAAAAAAGTACACACACCTTAGAGCTGCACGATTCTAGCCAAAATGAGAATCACTATGTTTTTGCTTAGAATAAAGATCACGATTCTCGTGCCGTAACATATTAAATATACAAATAAATTGGGATAACAGCACTGTTTAGTTTTTTTATTTGAAAGTGTAATTTTTCCCCAAAAAATGCATTTGAAAGACCGCTGCGCAAATACCATGTGTCCTAAAATATTGCAACAACCGCCATCTTATTCTCTAGGGTTTCTGCTAAACAAAAATATATATATAATGTTGGGGGGTTCTAAGTCATTTTCTAGCAGAAAATACTGGATTTTTACTTGTAAGCAACAAATGTCAGATAAGATTTAGTCTTTATCCACTTTAAGACCGGGCCTCTTTTTGGAGTTCGGTGGTTTTCAGTTAAAAATCAGTTTTTTTTGCTATAAAATTACTTAGAAACCGCAAACATTATATATATATATATATATATATATATATATTTTGTCTAACACCCTAGAGAATAAAATGGCGGCCATTGCAAAACTATGTCACACCGTATTTGTGCAGTGGTCTTACAAGCGTGATTTTTTTTTTTTTTTAATTCAGTTTTTTGAGTTAAAAAAATAAGACAACAGTAAAGTTAAGCCAATTTTTTTCCATATTGTGAAAGATAATGTTACGCCGAGTAAAATGATACCAAACATGTCATGCTTCAAAATTGCGTCCGTTCGCGTAATGGCGACAAACTTTGCAACATAAAAATCTCCATTTGCGACGTTTAAAAAATTCTACAGGTTAGCAGTTTTGAGTTACAGAGGAGGTCTGGTGCTAGAATTATTGCACTCGCTCGAACGATCGCGGCAATACCTCACGTGTGGTTTGCACACAGTTTTCATATGTGGGCGGGCATTACGTATGCGTTCGCTTCTGCGTGCGAGCTCACACGGACGGTGCACTTTAAATTTTTTTTTTTTTAATTATTTTACTTTTTAATTTTACACCGTAATTTTTTTTTTTTTTTTTTAAATTTTGATCACTTTTATTCCTATTACAAGAAATGTAAACATTCCTTGTAATAGAAAAAAAGCATGCCAGGAACTCTTAAATATGAGATCTGGGGTCAAAACGACCTCAAATCTTATATTAACACTTAAATGCAAAAAAAAAAATGACATCTCAAAAAAAAAAAAAAAAAAAAAAAAGTCCCCTTTAAGAGCATTGGGCAGAAGTGACTTGGGACGTTGCTTCCGCCCAGCCATGTTATGGAGCCGAGCGAGCAGCTTCAGCTCACGGACACTGGGGGGGGGACCGGAAAGCGGTGGGGGGGCACCTCTCCAGCCGCTGATAAAAGTGATCTCGGGGCTAAGACCACTTTTATCTTGTGCAGAATCGCCTGCAGAAAAAAAAGATACTGGTGTTAAGGTAGCTATCTGCTACCATAACAATGGTATTCCTCTTCAAACTGCAGCCGTATTATGACGGCGGGCAGTTTGGAAGTGGTTAAATGGTTAAACTAAACTCTTCTATACAGGGGAGTTCAACCCTTTGATCATTTGAAACATTGTATCTTTTTACTTCTTTTATCAACCTCAAACTTGTCTCTCTGCCCAGACAGGAGAGACTCAATTCGCTCCAACTTACAAAAAGATTCCTGGGGTGACTTCAGGCGACTTGCATAGACTTTTATTACAGCTAAGTCGCACTGAGTTACCCTGGAAGTCGGACTCCATTAAGTTCACTGAAAATCACGTACTATGTGGAGAACGCAGGGGGGGGGGGGGGTGAAACGAGATCGCGATTTTAATATGATTAATCGTGCAGCTCTAATGCACCTTTTTTTTGCGAATCTAATGCGAGTTCAGCCATACAAATGTATGACTGAACTTGCACTGCTCAGAGATCGCATGTGATCGGCACCTGCAGTGCGGGAGCGAATCACATGCAATCTCTGAGATCACAATAGTGTGAACCCGGGCTCAATAGGAACACGTCTAAAGGGATGCAGACCCAGCAGATTTCCTCATTAGTGCTCTGCAGCTGCACACCTGATTGATAATTATGAAACCACTCCCAGTACAGAGGAATTTCTTCAGAATAACAAAGGTTGTTATAATCCTTACAATGTATAGTGATCACCTAGAGGGGAATGTTTTTTTTTTTTTTCCTCAACAAAAGTGGAGTTACGCTTTAATTTTAGTGTATTTTTTACCAAAATGTTGGGTTTCATGAACCTACTGAGTGACATAAAAACTTTGGAGCTACCATTAGTTTATTAGATGATCTGCTCAAGAAAATATATAAGGTTTGGGGGTTTTATGCCATTTTCAGGGCATTTTTTTTAACGCGTGCAAAAAAAAAAAAACAGGTCTGGCAGTGAAAGTCCAGATTGGTACATTGGCCTTTATTACTGGGCGGCCAAACAAAACAACGGGGCGCTTATCTTTGGAGCATTGCGAAAGGCTGATATACCCAATGCCAAAAATGTCCCGGGACTGAACTATGTGCCCATGGATGGCAGCGCCACAGAGCAACATTGAGTAGAAACTTTCTTCCCATTTTGACAAGAGAGAAAACCATAACAAAACACGACTGCCTGTCAGTCTCAAGTTTTCCTATAGGTCCTAAAAACATCCCTGTGCCCAGTGACTGGCTAACCATGTGGGCTCAGAGGCACTTGTCCTTGTAGTGGGCACTGCCCTGGCAGAGGAGACCCCTAATACAGGCTATGGCAGCCTGGTACTGTCACTAAGGGAATGTGAGAAAGAAAAGTCAGCACAAGAATATCACCCTCTACCACAAGATTAAAGCTCCCTAAGCAGTGACATGACCTCCCGGCCGGCGATGTCACTCACCTCTCCCCAGGAGCCCCGGGATCCGCCACATTTCGGCAAACTAGCCCGTCACGGGACTTCACCACGCATGCGTGCCGAGCCGCCCCCATTCACACCTACCATAGAGCTGGAGAGGGGGCGGACCAGAGCGCCGCCCAGTGAACGTCAGTACTGTATATAGGCGATTGCATAATAGTAATCACGTGCAGGCTGGTACTTTCACCGGATGCAGATTGCGCTAAGAAAACCTTGTGTTCTTGCTTGTTTGTAAATGAAATCTGGATTACAGAATAACGTATACATTCTACAAGAACTGCTGAAGGCTCGTTCACTTTATATGCAGTGAGCTGATCTGCAGGCTTTTTCTGGCACTTTTTTTTTTAACAAGCTTAACCACTTCAGCCCCAGAAGGATTTACCCCCTTCCTGACCAGGCCATTTTTTGCGATATGGCACTGCGTCGCTTTAATCGACAATTGCACGGTCGTGCGATGCTGTGCACAAACAAAATTTATGTCCTTTTTTCCCCACACATAGAGCTTCCTTTTGGTGGTATTTGATCACCTCTGCGGTTTCTATTTTTTGAGCTATAAACAAAGAGCGACGATTTTGAAAAAAACTTTTTTTTTTTACTTTTTGCTATAATACATATCCAAAAAAAAAAAAAAAATGATATATGTATATATATCCAAACTATATCAGCGCTGACAATTGATAAAAATATGTCCAATATTACAATTGCATGAATTCACGCTGATCATATAAATAATAAACTCTTATTCAAAATCACTGCTAAGTAAGTCCAATAATGAAGATAAGTTTCACTATATATTTCTTCATTCAGTGTCTCCACTCAGAGGCGTAACTAGAACCTTCAGGGCCCCGGTGCAAGAAATTATGAAGGGCCCCCTGACCCCTGGCCAGGGCCCTTCCCTCTTCCCACTGATCCTGGGGCCCTTTACTCCTATCGTGGGTCCCTTTATTACGGTACTGCAGTGGGGCCCTTTCACAAGTTCTGCAGCAGGCCCCAGGGGGACCAGGGAAGCACACAGGGGCCCTGGGAACAGCAGAAGATAAGTAAACTGGATAGAGGAAAATGGAGGAGATTGGGTCCTCTAAATGCCACCCCGCCATCCCTCCTATTCAGGTGTACAAGGGAGGCACATGGGCTCCCTGGACCATGGGGCCCGGTTGCAATTGCAACCCCTGCAACCCCTATCGTTACGCCCCTGTCTCCACTATAATGTTCACTCTTGGCTCCTCATCACTCATTAGGAATCGCACTTACCAGAGGGTGTTGCCTTGCATTCTCATGCTCGGCACAATGAGCTGTTTTATTTATCCACAGATGCACCAATCTTTCTCCTCCAATTTATTTGATGGTTGTTCCTGAGTCTTGTCCTTATCTTTCCTCTCCCAATCAGACTCACATCATGTGTGGGGAAAAGAGATACAACTAGATAGTGTGTTATCGTTTAAAAGCACTTTTATTACTTAAAAAACACACACACTGGTACTCACAAACAGCGCTTGTCACGCTGGCGGATAGCTCATACAGCAGCCGATGGGTAGTGGATCTGAGCTAGTGATAACACTCCCCGCTGTAAAATGCTTAAGGTCCACACTCCAAGCGCTCAGCCGACCAGCAGCGAACGTCTGGGTGTGTTTGCTCCCCTTGCTGGATTGCCGTGCACGGAGTGTGGACCTGATTCTGATTGGGAGAGGAAAGATAAGGACAAGACTCAGGAACAACCATCAAATAAATTGGAGGAGAAAGATTGGTGCATCTGTGGATAAATAAAACAGCCCATTGTGCCGAGCATGAGAATGCAAGGCAACACCCTCTGGTAAGTGCGATTCCTAATGAGTGACGAAGAGCCAAGAGTGAACATTATAGTGGAGACACTGAATGAAGAAATATATAGTGAAACTTATCTTCATTATTGGACTTACTTAGCAGTGATTTTGAATAAGAGTTTATTATTTATATGATCAGCGTGAATTCATGCAATTGTAATATTGGTCATATTTTTATCAATTGTCAGCGCTGCTATAGTTTGGATATATTTATTCACAAGTGGAGATTTATATGGTTTATAGTTAATAGTGGCTGCTATTCATGATATTGATTCATATATACCTTCAATTACCATTTTGGCGCGGTGGGTAGATCCTATCAGTGGGAGTGTTTCTTTAATTCTTGGGATCTGGTGGATTTATATATATATATATATATATATAACAAATGTATTCATCAGTTTAGGCCAATATATATTTTTCTACATATTTTTTGGCAAAAAACATCGCAATAGGCGTACATTGATTGGTTTGCGCAAAAGTTGTCGCGTCTACAAACTGGGATAGATTTAGGGACTTTTATTTGTTTTTTTATTGTTTTTACTGGTAATGGCGGCAATCTGCGATTTTTAGTGGGACTGCGACATTGCGGCTGCCAAATCTGCCCCCAAATGACACTTTTTGGGGACCAGTGACATTTTTACATTGATAAAATATGCAGTGATCAATGAAAAATGACACTGGCAGGGAAGGGGTTAACACTAGGGTTAACTGTGTTCCCCAGGTGTGTTCTAACTGTAGGGGGGATAGGCTGCTAGGGACATGGCAGAGATCGCTGTTTCCGAATACTGGGAACAGCAGATCTCAGAAATGCCCCCTGTCAGAACAGGGATCTGCCTTGTTTACATAGGCAGATCCCTGTTCTGCCTCTGTGTACAGTGATTGCAGGCGGTGGGCAAACATTGAGTCCGCCGGACCCGTGGGCCCACAATCTCACATGCACAGACCGACGTACAGGTACATTGGCTCGCGCAGGAGAGCCGACCTGCCTCCGTATAATGGCAGAGGCTGGTCGGCAAGTGGTTAAATCAGTACTTTTTAGAAAGTTAAGCCCCGTACACACGGGACGACGATCGCATACAACAGGTCGTACTAACGACCGTTGTATGCGAAATCGATCGTATGCGCGATTTGAACAGTCGAACATACGACGGTCGTACAAGGGAGTTGTATGAGCAGACTAGAAAACTTGGTCGTACCAACAAGCTCTCATACGACCGTTGTATCGTGTGTACAGAGCAGTTGGTACAACAAGTTGTATTGTGCAAAACACGCATGCTCCGAAGTCAGGAACGGCCGGATGCTAGTTACATGCACCTGAACGTTCTTCTGCGGTCGTACGATCATGTAGTGCAGTCAGTATGCAAGTTACATTATGCAACATACGATTTGCGACGATCATACGCACGATCGTCATCCCGTGTGTACGAGGCTTAACTTACAACCCCCAAACATTATGCATTTTTTTAGCAGAGACCCTAGGAATAAAATGGCGATTGTTGCAATTTTTTTATGTTACATGGTATTAGCGCAGCAGTTTTGCAAACACAATTTTTTTTATACAAAATAAACTTTAACCACTTCAGCTCCGGAAGGTTTTACCCCCTTCCTGACCAGGCCATTTTTTTTGCAATAAGGCACTGTGCTACCTTAACTGACAATTGTGCAGTCGTGCAACGCTGTACCCAACTAAAATTGATGTCCTTTTTTTTCCACAAATTGAGATTTCTTTTGGTGGTATTTGATCACCTGCAGTTTTTATTTTTTTTGCTACAAACAAAAAAAGACTGACAATTTTGAAAAAAAAACAATATTTTGTTCTAATTTATTCATACATATTTTTTGGTAAAAAAAAAAATCCCAATAAGCGTACATTGATTGGTTTAAACAAAAGTTATCGCGTCTACGAACTATGAGATATTTTTATGGAATTTTTATTTATTTATTTTTTTACTAGTACAGTGCCTTGAAAAAGTATTCATACCCCTTGAAATGTCCACATTTTGTCATGTTACACCCAAAAACATAAATGTATTTTATTGGGATTTTATGTGATAGACCAACATAAAGTGGCACATAATTGTGAAGTGGAAGGAAAATGATAAATGGGTTTCAACATTTTTCTTAACAAATAAATATGTGAAAAGTGTGGCGTGCATTTGTATTCAGCCCCCTGAGTCAATACTTTGTAGAACCACCTTTCACTGCAATTACAGCTGCAAGTCTTTTTGGGATGTCTCTACCAGCTTGGCACTTCTAGAGAGTGATATTTTTGCCCATTCTTCTTTGCAAAATAACCCAAGCTCTGTCAGACTGGATGGAGAGCATCTGTGAACAGCAATTTTCAAGTCTTGCCATAGATTCTCAATTGGATTTACAGTAGGTCTGGACTTTGACTGGGCCATTCTAAGGCCCTATTCACACCTGAGCATTTTGTAGCTTGAATATGCTTGAAGCCTAAAGCTACAAAATGCTGGTCAGTAAAAAAATCAATTTGAGTGGAGATGGTTCACATCTCCACTCAAAAACGCCTCAAGCCAAACGCCTGAAGCTCAAACACGTTTTGGAGGTATTTTTGTCACACGAATCGGGCAGATTTGGGCATTTGTATCCTATAGAAATTAATGGAAAGGCGTGATTGGGGTGTTTTCGCGCGTGTTTGTGCAATTTTCAGCTGAAATAAAAGCTAAAAAAGCTGAACTACCTAGCAACAAATGATGCAACAGATATAATATTCTCTATTGGCTAATACAAAAATGCCAAAAGCCCAAAAAA
Organism: Glandirana rugosa; assembly: GCA_018402905.1. Classification (NCBI taxonomy): domain Eukaryota; kingdom Metazoa; phylum Chordata; class Amphibia; order Anura; family Ranidae; genus Glandirana; species Glandirana rugosa. Next base: position 593,076 of record BLSH010435886.1, read on the forward strand.
ACGCTACATACAAACGCGTAAAAACGATCCAAAGTAATGCGACAAAACGCTGGAAAAATCTCAAAAATACGTCACTCAGGTGTGAATGCAGCCTTACACATGAATATGCTTTGATCTAAACCATCCCATTGTAGCTCTGGCTGTAGGTTTAGGATCGTTATCCTGCTGGAAGACGAATCTCCACCCCAGTCTCAAGTCTTTAGCAGACTCTAAAGCCCCGTACACATGGTTCAAGAATCGCATACAACAGGTCGTACTCACGACCGTTGTATGCGATATCGATCGTTCGTATGCGCGATTTGAACAGTCAAACATACGACGGTCGTACAAGGGAGTTGTATGAGCAAACTAGAAAACTTGGTCGTACCAACAAGCTCTCATACAACCGTTGTATCGTGTGTACAGAGCAGTTGGTACAACAAAGTTGTATTATGTTGAAACAACATGGTTGACGAGACATGTGTGCTATGTTGCCAACATACTCTCGAACAACCATGCTGGTTCAAAAGATCAAACGAGTATGTTGAGGGAACATGCTGGCAGCATACAAACTGACAAGTTTAGCGCGTATGCTTGCTAGCTATAGCGTATGTTGCCAGCACTCATGCTGGACAACATACGCTAAGAACTTGGTACACATGCCCCGAAATCTCAGACGATTTCTGAACTCTGACCCCACCTCTAAGCAGAAGGTCGTCCTATTGCTAGGATTTGGATGTCGGTCTCGATGTTACCCTACCAAATCTAGTTTCGTATAAGTACACATTCCGACGTA
>BLSH010435886.1:614880-633682 GCA_018402905.1 Glandirana rugosa
TATATATATATATATATATATATATATATATATATATATATATATACGAGGAAATGGAATTTAAGAATTATACCCACAATGGGCATTGTACATTGTACCACACTTTCCATCTCAATCGGAAAATTGTACAGTCTTTATATGTCATTTAACTAAACGTCTACAAGGTAACGACAACTCTAGATTAATAGCTGGTCACTCGATACTATAGTATAACTGTTGTCATATGCATGTCATGTCAACACTCTCCTTTATATAATGTTATCTATAAGTCGGATTAACAAAATAAACAAAAATACAACAAAATTATTTTACACCAAAAATGATATATTATTATTATTTATATTATATATACACAAACACAAGAGCATATATATATATATATATATATATATATATATATATATATATATATTTATATATATACAATCAGGTCCATAAATATTGGGATATCGCCACAATTCTAATCTTTTTGGCTCTATACACCACCACAATGGATTTGAAATGAAAGAAACAAGATGTGCTTTAACTGCAGATTTTCAGCTTTAATTTGAAGGTATTTACATCCAAATCAGGTGAACGGTGTAGGAATTACAACAGTTTGTATATGTGCCTCCCACTTTTTAAGGGACCAAAAGTAATGGGACAATTGGCTGCTCAGCTGTTCCATGGCCAGGTGTGTGTTATTCCCTCATGATCCAATTTACAATGAGCAGATAAAAGGTCCAGAGTTCATTTCAAGTGTGCTATTTGCATTTGGAATCTGTTGCTGTCAACTCTCAACATGAGATCCAAAGAGCTGTCACTATCAGTGAAGCAAGCCATTATTAGGCTGAAAAAACAAAACAAACCCATCAGAGAAATAGCAAAAACATTAGGTGTGGCCAAATCAACTGTTTGGAAAATCCTTAAAAAGAAAGAATGCACCGGTGAGCTCAGGAACACCAAAAGACCCGGAAGACCACTGAAAACAACTGTGGTGGATGACCGAAGAATTCTTTCCCTGGTGAAGAAAACACCCTTCACAACAGTTGGCCAGATCAAGAACACTCTCCAGGAGGTAGGTGTATGTGTGTCAAAGTCAACAATCAAGAGAAGACTTCACCAGAGTGAATACAGAGGATTCACCACAAGCTGTAAACCATTGGTGAGCCTCAAAAACAGAAGGCAAGATTAGAGTTTGTCAAACAACATCTAAAAAAGCCTTCACAGTTCTGGAACAACATCCTATGGACAGATGAGACCAAGATCAACTTGTACCAGAGTGATGGGAAGAGAAGAGTATGGAGAAGGAAAGGAACTGCTCATGATCCAAAGCATGCCACCTCATCAGTGAAGCATGTTGGTGGTAGTGTCATGGCGTGGGCATGTATGGCTGCCAATGGAACTGATTCTCTTGTATTTATTGATGATGTGACTGCTGACAAAATCAGCAGGATGAATTCTGAAGTGTTTCGGGCAATATTATCTGCTCATATTCAGCCAAATGCTTCAGAACTCATTGGACGGCGCTTCACAGTGCAGATGGACAATGACCCTAAGCACACTGTGAAAGCAACCAAAGAGTTTTTTAAGGGAAAGAAGTGGAATGTTATGCAATGGCCAAGTCAATCACCTGACCTGAATCCGACTGAGCATGCATTTCACTTGCTGAAGTCAAAACTGAAGGGAAAATGCCCCAAGAACAAGCGGGAACTGAAGACAGTTGCAGTAGAGGCCTGGCAGAGCATCACCAGGGATGAAACCCAGCATCTGGTGATGTCTATGCGTTCCAGACTTCAGGCTGTAATTGACTGCAAAGGATTTGCAACCAAGTATTAAATAGTGAAAGTTTGATTTATGATTGTTAATCTGTCCCATTACTTTTGTCCCTTAAAAAGTGGGAGGCACATATACAAACTGTTGTAATTCCTAATTCCTAATGCCGTTCACCTGATTTGGATGTAAATGCCCTCAAATTAAAGCTGAAAGTCTGCAGTTAAAGCACATCTTGTTCATTTCATTTCAAATCCATTGTGGTGGTGTATAGAGCCAAAAAGATTAGAATTGTGTCGATGTCCCAATATTTATGGACCTGACTGTATATGAGGTTTTTAGCACGGTATATCCTTTCCCTTCTAATTAATTGCATTAGTAAATTAGTGCATTGCACTTTTTTCACCTATAGTATTTGCACTCAAGGCACTTTATTCATATATATATATATATATTGTTTGATCAATCAATTGGAATAGCGCATTCGTATTTTATTATTTACATAAACAGACCCACCAAATAGTTATGTGGAACATATGAACAAGTGATTTGCTGCATGCCCGTGCACTATTTGGTTTGTAATATATTCTCTTAAAGAGGAATTAAACCTCCCTGTATTGTTTGTACCTATAGGCAAGCCTATAATAAGGCTTACCTATAGGTACTGTAAACATATCCTAAACTTGCACCTGTGCCGTTTCTTCAGAGCCTGTGCCGTGACCGACGGCTCTTGCGCACATGGGCAGGAGTGACGTCATCGCGGCTCCATCCACTCATAGCGCCGGAGCCCGCAAACCTGGAAGAAACACCGGGAAAATGTCAGCCATCTCAGCGGTGTGCCGGCGCCGCTGGAGGGCTTCATTCTAAGGTAAGCATTTCATAATGAGCTAGTATGTGATGCAATGCGCCGCTAGAGGGCTTCGTTCTAAGGTAAGCATTTCATAATGAGCTAGTATGCGATGTCTTACAGGTTTTTTTTTTTTTTTTTTTGCCCAGGGCTTACAGCCGCTTTAACAGAGGCTGTTAATGTTAAGTCAATGTTTAATCTTCTAGGAAAATCACAAATTTAAGTTTCAATTTTTTTTTATTGCATTAAAAAGTGACAGCTATGATATCATTGATTCCTATGAACAACAGGTACTGCATGCCCATTGTCTATGGCTTCCTCAGAAAATCCCTGGCTTTAAACATTTACACCATGCTTACACTAGTCAATGTCTTCCGCACCTTAGTTCTATTCTTAGAATTATGTTTACAATATCCTTCAGTATCTACTGCAAGGGTTTTCCAAATGTTAGCTGAAAATTCCTTTGTGGAGTGTAGTTCTATTTGAGCTCTGGAAATGAATTGACGGGTTATGAAAAGGGCAAACTAAAGGGAAGCCTACAACATACTATGTATTGTTAAAAGTATTGGGATGTCTGCCTTTACACGCACATGAACTTTAATGCCATCCCAGTCTTAGTCCATAGGGTACAATATTGACTTGGCCCACCCTTTGCAGCTAACATGTCCCATACCCCTGTATATTGGTTTGCTAAGTTGCCCATGCAAAATGTTTTGAAATCATGGACAATGCCTGTTGACATCACCGATTCTTACCACTCTAACAATGAAGAACCTCCTTCGAAGTTTAAGGTTAAACTGTTTCTCATCCAGCTTCACTGAGTGTCCATGTGAACTGAGACTGAATCCTTTTCTCCCTATGCTAGAATCATCATTTAGATATTTGTATATTGTGATCATATCTCTTCTTAAAGTTAAACTAAAGTCTTGTTTTTTTCCATTAAAAATAATAAACATATTATACTTACCTGCTCTGTGTAATGGTTTTGTACAGAGCAGCTCTTCTCGGGTCCTTCGTCAGTGCTCCTGGCCCCTCCCACCTGTTGAGTGCGCCAACAGCAATCAGCTTGCTATGGGGGCACTCGAACCGAGCCGCAGCTCCCTGTGTCCATTCAGACACGGAGCTACTGCCCGCCACCACCCCCTTTCCCTCCTCATTGGCTCACTGAGTTTGATTGACAGCAGCAGAAGCCAATGGTGCCTTGCTGTTGTCTCAGCCAATGAGGAAGGGAGTCCCAGGCAGCCCAGTCTCTCATGCAACATCACTGGATCTAGATGAACATCAGGTAAGTATTAGGGGGGCTGAGGGGACTGCTGCACACAGAAGGTTTTTTACCTTAATGCATAGAATGCATTAAGATAAGAAATTTGCCTTTAAAACCACTATAAGCGTCTCTTCTCGAGGTAGAATAAGTTTAATGTTTTGTATTTGTTCCTCTTAACTGAGGTCCTCCAGTCCCCTTATTAAACGTGTTGCCCTTTCTGGAGTCGAACCAAAGTTTTGTAAAGCAGTAAAATTACAGTATAATCTCTTGAGTAGATACCCTTTTTAATGCATGCTAATAGTCTGCTAGCTTATAAAGTAAAACATCTCCCATGGGACTTTGTTGCAGCCAATGAAACAAAAATGTATCAATAATTATAAAAGGTAAATGTTTATTATACAATGATAAAATTCCAAGTTACAAATACTGTCCGCTGTATATTTACAATATAATATGCTACTCACACAGCATGGGCGCATAGAACATCATTGTATATCTAAACAGCTTTTAGGCCACAAACTCTCAACGCGTTTCAATTGTTGAAAAAGTCTTCCTTAGAGGATAATTGTGAGAGTACATCAATATGCCACAGTCACGGGAACACAAAATAACAGCTTGTCCTGGGAGACCTACATGTCCAAGTTGCCCTGGCCCTTAAATCCCATCGGAGGCTGGGATGGGTAGTCACAAAAGGCTGGGGATTGTCAACCCACTAAGCGTTGTATTGGTGATTATCTTGAAAGAATTTATAATTAGTAGAAGAATCATCAAATTGAGTGTTGACAACGGGTATTAGGCCTGGGTTGAAGGCCTGTCCATCATGGGTCCCTGACCAAAAACGAGTTTCTGGTCAGGGAGCCGTGATGGACAGGCCTTTAACCCCAACCTACTACTTATATATTCTTTCAAGACCATCACCAATACAACGCCTAGTGGGTTGACAATCCCTGGCATTTTGTCACCACCCATCCCAGCCTACGGTGGGATCTAAGGGCAAGGCCATCTTGGACATGTGGGTCTCCCAGGATAAGCTGTTATTTTTTGTTCCGTGGCTCTGGCATATTGATGTACTCTCACAATTATCCCCTGAGGAAGATTTTTTCCACCTTTTACCTTTAAAAACACTTTAAGCTGGTCAAACACTAGTACAATTTCATCAGAACTTTTTTGTATTAAGAACGTTTGTGGAAGCAAATCAGTTTTGGCTTTCAAATAAAGTGACCAGAAAATTTGAAGGAACAGGATGGAATTTTTTATTGAACTTCTAACGACGTGTGTGGTTTTTGTTTGGGAAATTGCATTCATTCCAAAATCGAATCTTAAAGGCAACCAACATTTTGAAGTACTTTCAAACGGCATTTGTCAAGTCATCAGATGTACTCTTAATTATTGTAGGAATGTTTATTCTAAAATTTTCTGAGCTGAAAGGATCATGAAGTTATGCCTGGACAAGGCCCCAAATCATCAGTTGTGACAGCACGAAATGCAGGGTACGGAAATGACAGTCGCTGTCATTTGACTCTAGGTTAACATCTTTTGCTCCAAGAAAAACAGAATAAGAAAAGAGTCATAATGTGACATGGTTAAAGTCATAATCAACATGTTAATTTTTTTTACTATTACTGTATGTAACACTATTCCTATAAGAGCTGCTGGATAGGATGCGTCCTCTGTTCTTTGCCTTGACCTTCTCAAGAACCTCAGCCCCTCTGACACACCAGGTTGCATGTATAAGCATGCAATACCACTGGAATTCACTGAAAATAATTCTTAGTATCCAATAGCAGTGGTATATCAAAGAAAACAGACACCAAAACCAGGTGGTAAAAGCAATCTTAATATATTGTCACCCACCCAGTATTGTCTGCTAGGCTAGCATAAAATGGATTAACAATGGTAATAAACACAATTTAGCATACAAATTGATTAACAGGAGGGAATAGGCATAAGATGACATTTGGCATCCAGATCAGCATAAACAGTAGCAAGGCCACCTCAAGAGTGACAGTAAGCAGTAATAAAGTTTAATCTATGAAGTGATGGAGCTACGCTGCCAGAGCGCATTTATGGCAGATATGCTAGTCCTAGACCAACTGGGTATGCACTGTCCAAAAGAAAAATAGAATGGTAGCAGAGGGGAAATAGAAACAAAGGGGGCTCACAGAATAATTATTATGGGAGGGGCAGTCCTTTCAGATGTTCTTCTGCCGGCTATTGTTGGGGCCCTTTAAGAGCATTGGTGCACTAAACAACAGTTCCAATTAACCTGCATGCAGTGTAGTTGCATAGCTCCCAACTGTCCCTGATTTGCAACAAAGTCCCTCTTTCCCTCTTACCTCCTCATTTGTCCCTCATTTTGGTCTGATCTATAGAATTGTATAAACAGTATAAAGCAATAGTAGTGGTAAAAAAAAAGCACTTTGTTTCATTTTCCTTTAAGGGGTGTGTGGCAGGGGGTGTGTCTTATCTACATACTTTTGCTAATAGGTGTCCCTCATTCCCATCTCAAAAAGTTGGGAGGTACTGTATGTAGTTGCAATATAGGTAAGGTAAACTCTTGGCACAGAAGCAAGTTAGATGTGGTTCAGATGCAGTAAAAGGTTCAGTATAATGCGGTATAGGGTTGATATAGGTGCAGTCTATGTTAGGAATAAGTGTGGTATAGAGCGCAGTATGGGTGGGATATTGATTAGGTACACTTTGTGCCCTGCTTTCATAGGTTCAGGCCCTGCTAGCAGCATCAGGAATGGGCGAATAGCCCTCTCGCTATCCCCCGGGGTACTGTGGTGATCTCTTGCCGTAGATGGTGGAGGTCCCCTCAGTCTATCCCTGAAAGTCTCTGGTGATCAGTGGTGGGAAGCAGAGGGTGAGTGGATGCTTCAGTCACCTTGTGGCAGCGCTGCAGGCCCTGTGATTTGTGTGCTGCTCCCAGCAGGGCTGCTAATACAAATCACAGTGCCCCATACAAACTAACTGATAGGATCCTCCCTTCCCAACAGAATATATCAAAGCAATGTTTCACTAAAAATAAAAAATATACTAGAATCATTATACATTATACTAGAATCATTATACTAGAATCATTATTAGCTGACACAAACACAACATAACTTACAAAATGCCTGCTAAATATAAAATATAAAACTATATTGAGTTAAAAAATAAAGCTCTGTTTGGGATAGCGGTCTTGAGGCTCATTCACATGAGCGCTGTGGCCTGCACAGTGTGAATCAGCAGTTTCTTTATGTGGCTGGAGCTGTGTGCAGTCAGCCTATGTTACACTATGGAAACGCATCGACTGTACAAACACAGTTGCAGGTCCTAGCATGACAGGTGTTTAGAGGCAGGTGTAAGGCCCAAAACACAGACAGTGAGCATTCAGGGCCATTCACACCTGCACACCTGTCAGTGGCAGGGAGAGCAGGAGAAGCTGGAGTGGGGGGAGGATTCCTGGACAGGGAGGTTGATCAGTGCGGTGGGGGTGGCAGTTATTGGAACTGATCCCCCTGTGCTCACCCCACAGCAGCTGAAAGCTAGCAGAAGAGAGAGGAGAAGCCAGCTGTGCTGCACGGGGGAGCCACAGGGGGATCACTTTCAGGGATTGCTCCCCACCCATCCACCAATTATTGATTTTAAACAGGGCTTGTGGGGGAACACAGTTCCGGTATCTTCAGGAGTGTTTGGATGTGCCGGAGAGTCTATTAATGCTGGCTGATGGGGGATCTATTGCGGCTTGGGGGGATTCATCATTACGGGGGGGGGGGATCTGTTGTTGCTGAGGAAGTCTATTGTTGCTGGCAGGGGATCTGTTGGGGATGGGTCTTATGTTGCTGGGGGGTGGGGTCAATTTTTGCTGGGAGAGACTTACAGTTTAGGGAGAAATGTTTTGTTGCTGGCTGCTGGAGGGTCTATTGATGCTATCTGCTCGGAGATCTATTGTTGTTGGTGGTGTCTATTGGTACTGGGGTTGATTGTTGCTGGGGGGGGGGGGGTTATTTTGTTGTAGGGATTATATTGTAGCTGGGGGGAGGGGGGGTCTGGCTGCAGAGGATCTATATCACTGCTTTTTTTGTTAACATCAACAACTAACATACGAGTTACTTAAAATTATACTTGGTTCTGTATTCTCTAAAGGGGCGGTACTAGGAGGTGGGTAGTGGGTAGGACAAAGGACAGTGTTTAGAGGTGGGTAGGGGCAGAGACAAGGGGTGACTCAAAAGGGAGGAGTACCTTCACCTAATCTCTGAGAAAAAATCCCTAATCTCAAATCATATCCATGCTTTCTATGGAAATTAAAAAATATAATGAAAAATATAAATATATTGAAATGAATAAAAGGTTATTGTAGGTAAGGGAACGGGACTGACCTGGAGTTGTGCATGCAACTGGACTAGCGGTGAGATTCAATTAGGAATCCTCTAATGATGCTAGATCTAAGCTATAAGCGATAAAAAATGGGATACATTATCCAGATCAGTTAGTAAATGGTTAAACAAAGGGGGTTGAGCAGTGATATATGGATTAAGGGCCGGTTCACAATGGTGCGATCCCGGAGATTGCATATGATTTGCACCGTACTGCAGTGTGAATCACATGCAAATGTGATCTCTATGCGGTGCGATCTCAGCCATACAGATAGTATGGCTGAAATTGCATCACATTTGGAACAAACTCGCACAGGACCCTTTATTTCCTCAGCAGCAGAATCGGATTGCATAGGTGTTCACAACCCTGCGATAAAAATTGCAGATCGCCACCATTACCAGGAAAAAATAAAAAATAATAATAAAAAAGCCATAAACCAATTTCCATAGTTTGTAGGCGCTATGACTTTTGCACAGCCCAATCAAAATACGCTTATTGTGATTTTTTTTACCAAAAATATGTAGAAGAATATATGTCAGCCTAAACTGAGGAATAAATTTGTTTTTTTATTTTTTATTTTTGGATATTTATTACAGCAAAAAGTAAAAAAAAAATGTTCTTTTTTTTAAAATTGTCACTCTTTTTTGTTTATAGCGCAAAAAATAAAAACCGCAGAGATGATCAAATACCACCAAAAGAAAGCTCTATTTATGGGGGAAAAAAAGGACGTAAATTTTGTTTGAGTACAGGGTCGCACGACAGCGCAATTGTCATTCAAAGAGTGACAGCGCTGAAGATTGAAAATTGGTCCGGGCAGGAGGGGGTTTAAGTGCCCAGTAAGCAAGTGGTTAAGGAGGGAACTGAACATGAGTGGTGACAGTGTAGGGGAAAAAAAAAAGCAAAGTTGCATAGGATAGGGAAATTAGAGGTTTGTAGCAGTTTCTGGAGGAAAGGAGTGAGAAGCCCAGGTACTTAAAGAACACTAAGCTGTCCAGAGACAAGATAAAAGCCAGCTGAACAGTGACAGTGTAGAAGTAAATTCTGCATCCCATCACAATGTAGCTGATCGGGTGTGCCTGTGTCAGGGACACAGAATGAAGGGGGAGAGTGCAGGTAAAAATACAGTGGAACCTTGGATTACGAGCATAATCCGTTCCAGGAGAATGCTTGTAATCCAAAGCACTCTTATATAAAAGCATGTTTCCCCATAGGAAACAATGGAAACTCAGTTAATTCATTCCACAGTCACTGCTTGTCTATGGCCAGGTTTGCGGGGGGCGCTGGTAAGCCTCTAAGACGTCGGAATCACTCGGCAATGCTCGGCAAGTGTTTACACTTTCGATATTTCCGGGCACCTCTGAGGCTCACCAGCACCCCCGCAAACCTGGCCACATGCGGTATTGCATGCAAAACGGCTAAATTTTACTCGTTATGCGAGACACCACTCGCAAACTGAGTCAGAATTTAAAAAAAAATGCTCTTATTGCGAAACGCTCGTTAACTGCGTTACTCTCAATCCAAGGTTTTACTGTATATAGGCTGGGTAGTTGGAGCACTGGGATTGGCAGAGAGACAGGATGGTCTGATAAGAAGAGGACAGGAGTGAAGGACTGCAGGGAGACTAACATGGCACAATCAGTGGGACTGTGAAGACAGGAAGATCGGAGCAGGATTTCAGAGATGGAGTGGCGATATATAAGAGGGAGAGTGAGTGGAGACGAATCTGAAGGGAGGAGGGGAGTGGGATGAGAACCAAAGTTACAGAGAACCTGAACAAGTGTAGTCAGACTGAGCACAGCTCAGAGCAGAGTCACACTACGAGAGAATGACAGAAGGAATGGACTATAGTTTAGTGGCTGCAAATGTGCTTTTTAGCTGCCGGGGCCTCTCTGAACTATGGGACCCGGGCCACCTACGAAAGGACTGGTGCTACCCTCTTATTAGCAGCCCTGTCCCCCCGGATGTCCTAACTTCCAGTCTCAGGCTGGGATCTCTGCTAGTATGGTGGGAGAATGGCAGGCGAATATCCAGACAGAGGTGCTCTCTCTCTAACTCCCTCAGTGCCAAGAGGAAGAACTTCCCTGGGCAGTTTAATAAAAATCATCTCTTCACTCCCCCTACTGCGCAGTGCCTATTGGAATCTGTAGCGTAAAGAGTCTATTCCTCCCATCATATGGTTGACGTCTCAAACTACAACTCCCTGGAGTAGTCTCAGCACTCTGCATTGAAGTTTATGCACTTGCTTGGCTTTAGTTCTCTACCTGCTGGCCAGGAGAAGAATGGTGCAGCATAAGTCAATATCTCAGTAGAAACAGAAAAGCATAAAAGGCAATGTTCTCTACTCCATATTGCTGTAGCCCAGCACCTGGCTACTATTATATTTACATTCATAACAAGCTGAATTTGATCATCCATCTGGGAATTAAAGTACTTTATGGATTCATGCATACAGAATTTAACCACTTCAGCCTCGGAGCCATTTTGGGTACTTATTGTTTACAAGGTAAAATCAGTATTTTTTGCTAGAAAATTACTTAGAACCCCTAAATATTGTATATATTTTTTTCTAACACCCTGGCGGTCATTGCAATACTTTTTTTTGCACCGTATTTGCGCAGCGGTCTTATAAACGCCTTTTTTTTTTTTAAATTCACTTTTTTAAGTTAAAAAATAAGACAACAGTAAAGTTAGCCCAATTTTTTTCCATATTGTGAAAGATAATGTTGCGCCGACTAAATTTATACCCATCATGTTTCAAAATTGCACCTGCTCCTGGAATGGCGACAAACTTTGGCACTTAAAAATCTCCATTGGTGACGGTTAAAATTTTTTACAGGTTTCATGTTTAGAGTTATAGAGGAGGTCTAATGCTAAAATTATTGCGCTCTCTAACAATCACAGTGATACCTCACATGTGTGATTTGAACACCGTTTTCATATGCGGGCGTGACTTATGCATGCGTTTTCTTTGCTGCGCAAGCTCGCAGGGATGGTGGCGCTTTAAAATATATATATATTTTTTTCATTTTATTTTTTTTTTAGCACTGTCCTTTAAAAAAAAAATCTGATCACTTTTATTGCTGTCACAAGGAAGATAAACATCCCTTGTGACAGTAATATGTGGTGAGGCACTCTTTATAGAGGGATCGAGGGTCTAAAAGTATTCAGACTGCCAAAAACAGCGTTTTTTTAAAAATTGGCCGCCGAGTAAACCGTAAGTGACATTGTGACATCGCTTGCGGAAATACACGGAGACCCGATCGGAGCAGATTCTGGCTTCTATTGGGACTCCATACAGCCGGCGGATGCACCGGATGGACGCTCCAGTCTCCCGGGGGGTCGGGAGGCCAGGAAAGAGTGGTGGACAGCGGCGGGAGGGGGCGATTTGCATGAAGTGGTTAAACAATGCCACTGTTAGAGGTATTGAGTGTTTTTTCAGTCTGTAAAAGAACCTCTATGTAAGCCTATGGGGGAGATTTAATAAAACTGGAGCACGCAGAATCTGGGGCCATTCCAGCAGAGGAGTCGGGTGGAAGATGGAGAAAAAGTACTGAGGAGAGGCTGTCGGTGGCCTTTGAGGGGCTCCTTACTGGGGCGGGTACTACCTCAGGTTGGGAGCTCAGGAAAGCTAGCCTGGAAGGATCCTGACACGGGGGGCAGTGGAAGGATTCATTCCAGAGAGGCAGAGGGAAGGAGCAAGGAAAGACAGTGAGTAGATCTGCACGGTGCAGGGACAGACAAGGGGATAGACTGCCATCAGAGGCGTAACTAGAACCTTCAGGGCCCCGGTGCAAGAAATTATGAAGGGCCCCCTGACCCCTGGCCAGGGCCCTTTCATCTTCCCACTGATCCTGGGGCCCTTTACTCCTATCGTGGGTCCCTTTATTACGGTACTGCAGTGGGGCCCTTTCACAAGTTCTGCAGCAGGCCCCAGGGGGACCAGGGAAGCACACGGGGCCCTGGGAACAGCAGAAGACAAGTAAACTGGATAGAGGAAAATGGAAGAGATTGAGTGCTCTAAATGCCACCCCCGCCATCCCTCCTATTATGGTGTACAAGGGAGGCACATGGGCCCCCTGGACCATGGGGCCCGGTTGCAATTGCAACCCCTGCAACCCCTATCGTTACGCCCCTGACTGCCATCTGTAGCAGGCCTCTCTTGAAGACTGCGTAGTTTTCATTTAACTTTGCCCTGGGAGGTCTCCATATGGGTGTGCTATTCAGCAGGACTGGGGCATAAAGTCATTTAGGAGGAACTGGGAGGAAGATCAGCCAGGCATTGCTGGTGGCAGCCATGTGGGCTAGCATTTTATGCAAGTGGAGCCGGGATCAGTGGCCACAGGGAAGCAGAAGGAGGAATGTAATGCTGTTCACTCACATTGCACTACTTTCTCAAGGGTCTAAGAGTTCCTGCCTGTAATGGGCCCTTGCAGAACTAGTAATATCCTGCTAGTTCCCACAGGAGTGAGTAGCAGGTGCTGTGTACTGGAAACCAAGTCAATCCCTAATAAAACATCAAAAACAAGCCAAGGACTGTTTTCTGCATTGAAATGTATGAAGGGAATGCTGTGTGACTGGCTGTGCAGCACTGGGGACCCGGGACACTGAAAAAGGTGGCGGCACTTCCGACTAAAAACTTTGTTCATTGTAAATCCATTAAAAGCCAAAATACAGCAAGCACACATGTCCTTTGTGGCAATGACTAAACACAGGTGTGTGAAATGTGTCTGCTGAAGCCACAAAGGATGTGTGTGCTTGCTGTATTTTGGCTTTTAATGGATTTACAATAAACAAAGTTTTTAGTCGGAAGTGCTGCCACCTTTTTCTTGTCATGCCTTATATTTCAATTGCGGATTGAGGCTGGCATCATTGTTGCAGGAGAGATCCCAATACACCTGGAGAGGCGCAATCTCTGTTTTACCATTAGACCCAGGACACTAGCGACTCCAACAGGGGCAGTGCAATATTTATAAATATGAATAATAAAAATAATTATTGTATAGAGCATGCCTGTGTAAAAACAAGAAGCCAGTTTATTATAATTGCAATTAAAATTTCATATGTTTTTCACAAACCATTGTGCTTAAAGGAGAAGTACAGTCAGAGCTTGTTTGGCTGTACTTCTCCTGTGGATTACAGGAGTGCAGATCGTTCTGCACTCCTCTGACCCATTTTCAGCTGACATTGGGCTGAAGCCCACTGTCGGCTGACATCACAGAGCCAGTTCAGACTCAGGCAAGATCACAACAATGAAATTGGGATCTGCCAAAATGCCTGTGCCGGCCCCAGTGAGCTGCTGAGAGCCTGAGCTCCAGTAAGCAAGAAGGAGGCAGCGCAGACAGTGGTGACTGACAGTCCCTGAGAACCGAGCGATCGGTGGTGTTAGATCGATTGGTTCTCAGCATAAGAGACAGTGGGGGACAAATGCTGAATCCACCTAGGTAAACATGAATCTGAAATAAAAAAAAGTCCATACTTCTCTTTGAAGTTCCACAGAGTAACAATTGAATACCAAAACATTTTTTTTAAATTCACTTCATCAGGAGTAGATGCTACTGTCGATATCTGCAAACTAGGAAACAACATTTTTTTAAATGTAGAAATCATCATAGTACTAAAACACATATGTTCTTTCAAAAGGTGAGTACATGCTGAAATCCCATAACTGATCATGAGACCAATACTAACAAACCAGCTTTGAAAATGATTTAAACATTGCAGTACTTACAGATGATATCAGCCAGGGGTGTCTGCCCCGGGAGCTGTGAGAGTAAGGCCCACAACACCCCAGCAGGACAACAGAGGGGGGCAGATAGCATGCAGATGAAAGCTAATCACCACAGCACATAATAACACTAAAACATAGGTGTGAGAGGAACCTACAAAACGGTATACAATAAAATACATATGTAAATAAGTGTATGTGCTTAAAAACTCAAAAAACACATATCAATGACCCCCAGTGCGAACTTGTTACCACCAATCTTGTGCCTTACATGAAGAGTGTGATGACTAAAAGAATGAACCTTATGGTCCAGTGCTAAAAAAAATGTTACCTGAGATTGAGCAAAGTGAACACAAGTGAAAAGAAAATTTTGAAGTCCTAACAGCAGATGTGTCATGAAATAAAATATAAAGTGTCCAAGGAATCCAGCACCAGCCACTCTCCCAGTGTAATCCAGGATCTGTCCTGCACGATGCAGGAGACCATTGGGGAGCCATTTGCAATTGGCACATGAGCTTTGCCGTGAAGTGTTCTGCATTGAAAAAATGTGCATGGCTGATATTTAGTACTTTAAGGTGCACTGCCAAAAGGAATTCAACTTGTACTTAATTCAGCACACATGAATGCACAGTAATGCATTGTGTTAACGCAACACATCAAGTGAAGGGGGCCTTAAAGCCAAAGGACAAAATGAATTTGACTAACTATATACTAACAAAAGTTTTAAAATAAGTTTGTTGGGACTCTAAATAAACTAGGCTAAATAAAATGTAATTGCTACAATCAATTTCCAGAAAATTTGAAATTATGCTTTGTGATGAATGCTGTACGAAGCATGAGAGCTGTGTGATTAAAATATAGACGAGTGACACATTTTGTAATTGAACAGGTGTATATTTGAATAATGTTGTGAACGTTTTTTTTTGCTTGAAATCACAACTGCAGCAAAACTTGAAATATATCCTAAAATTCATAAATTCTTCTTGTAATATGAAACAATTGGACAGTTAATGGATCCTGTGCCTATTTATTCACCATGCTCAGATGCAGGCACAGATCCCTTAACTTAATTTCCCATAACACTCTGGGTTCTTAGACATGTCCAGGGAAGATAAATTCTTCAGGTTCCCTCCCTCTGGAGTTCAGAGTGGCCAAACCTGATCCGGCCGAGGTAGCTTAGCAAGTTATTTGCAGTCAGGTAAGCATCCCTCCACTGTCAAAACTAGCATGCAGGTGGTTGAGCAAGAGCCTCAGCTACTGTAGGCAGACTCTCCCCAGTTTCTAATAGTACTACAATTCAAATGAGGTTGGCCTTGGGCCATGGATCCCTCCAGGTGTTTGCCCATGTTACCAGAGCTAGCCTGGATTTCACTGAGAGGGATGCTTTTTATAAAGATAGTTGCAAATAGTTGTGCTTCGGTCTTATGCATACTGGGAGTTTAACATGAAGCTCCAGTGTTTAGCTGCGGGCAGAAAGCACAGATGCAACAACCAACGTTTCTGCCAACAGCCTGTCAAATTATATGAGAGACTGACACCTGCTATGGGAGGAATGCTGTTTCTGGACATTTGTCCCTGGGTGCATACTTCCCTAAACAAATTTAAGTAGTGCTAGATGTACAGTCCAGTCACAGCAGCTGTCAGTTTGGGCTGGATGGTGCACCTGTGCCCTCTGCCCGCAGCTAAATGCAGAAGTCTCATGCACCAGGGCTAAACGGCCAGCATGCATGAGGTCTTATGAAGAATATGCTATGCAGCCATGTTACCCTGATTGAACCTCAGTGACATGCTGTGTAGAGTTCACATTTGTGCAGCTTTTGTATTATTCTGCAGTGCATACATTCTTTTTGCTATCCTAAACCTTTTTTAACCACTTCCTTACTGGGCACTTAAACCCCCCTCCTGCCCAGACCAATTTTTGGCTTTCAGCGCTGTCGCATTTTGAATGACAATTGCGCGATCGTGCGACGTTGTACCCAAATAAAATTTGCGTCTTTTTTTCCCACAAATAGAGCTTTCTTTTGGTGGTATTTGATCACCTCTGCGTCATTTCTGATCGCCGCTATAAACAAAAAATGAGCGACAATTTTTCAAAAAAGAACAATATTTTTTACTTTTTGCTAAAGTACAAATCCATTAAAAAAAATTATTCATCAGTTTTGGCCGATATATATTCTTCTACATATTTTTGGTAAAAAAAAAAATCGCAATCGGCGTATATTGATTGGTTTGCGCAAAAGTTATCGCGTCTACAAACTATGGGAATTGATTTATGGCGTTTTTATTATTATTTTTTTTTTTTACTAGTAATGGCGGCGATCTGCGATATTGCAGCAGAAATGTCGGACATTTTTTACACATTTTTGGGACCAATGACATTTATACAGCGATCAGAAATTTAAATATCCACTGATTACTGTGTAAATGTCATTGGCATTGAAGGGGTTAACCTGCAGGGGGCAGTGAAGGGGTTAACAAATGTTCCCTGGGTGTGTTCTAACTGTGGGGAGGCGGGGCTGGCCGGGACATAACAGATCTAACTGATCCCAGTGACAGGGATCAGTAGATCTGCTATGTCCCCCTTCACAGAACGGGGAACCGTCATGTTTACAATGACGGTTCCCCGTTCTGCAGCTCTGTCAGGCGATCGTGAGTCTCGAGCGGACATCGAGTCCACCTGACCCACGGGCACGCCCGCTCAGTGTGCGGCGGGCGAGCGCCGCTGCTACCGCCGGGTGGCGCGCCGGGAGCGTGCACAGGGGACGACGTCCATGGACGTCGTCCCGGCATTTCAGATCCGCGCTGGAGCCGTACTTTGGCTATAGCGTGGATCTGGAGGGGTTAAATTATTGCTTCTAACTTTGCACCTGTTTGGAAAACTGTAAGTTACAGTTATTGGCTATTTGGTTTGGTTCATTAAAATAGAAGTATGGGAATTCTTTTTATTTTTGAATCATACTTACCTAGGTGGATGCAGCATTGGTCTGATGCTGCATCTGTCTCTCACCGGCTCTAAGGCTGAGAACCAAGCGATCAAACACAGCCGATTACTAGGGTCTCACAGCTCCTTGAGCAGAGAGCTGGTGACTGTCAGTTGCCTCTGTCTACTCTGCCCCCCCCCCTGCACTCACTGGAGCACTGGGCTGTGGAGGGGACGAGAGCGGCTGGCTCAGGCTCTCAGCAGCTCACTGAGAGGCTGAGCGGGGTGCTGGTCCAGGCGTGTGGGCGGATCCTGACCATATTGTCACAATCTTTCCGGAATCTGTACCAGCACTGTGGCATCAGCCGACAGCGGGCTTTAGCAGAACGAACTGCACTCCTGTGATCCACAGGAGAAGTACAGCCAAACGAGCTTTGGTTGTACTGCTACTTTAACTATTCTAGTAAACTACTCATGAACTAGAACAGGGTATGCTTATATATGAAGCATTTGCAGAAAAACTAGAACAGGAAGCTAGCTAGCTGCCTGTATTGAACATCTTCAAAAAAGTCTTCTATGCTGAAGAGAGTGTTCTCAAGTGCTTGGGAGCAGCTACTACTTGTGGACTTTGCATGGAGACCTCTTTGCACAACACTTTAATGTACATGTGACTGGCCACATAGGATTAAAGGGCCAATTATTATTACAAGGCTGCTCTCAAAGGGCCCCTATCAATTTTGCTGCTACTAAATGACATGAAATATTTTGCTATTTTTGGGGAACCTGAACTCCTGCTCCCGGTTCATTGCTTCTCTCTATGATGACATTTAGCCAGGATTATAGTTGTGCTCTTGGGTTGAGATTACACAGTACCCATAAATCAGTGCTGGGTGCTGGAACACAGAGAAAGCTCTAGTGCCTGGCAACCTATTGTCACTCTACAAAGTTCAAGTGTCCTGAGTTCTTCAGAACAGCCTGTGGGACACTAAAACTGCAGAACAGGGTCCAAAATGCTGAGATGGTCCAGGCAGAATCCAGGACATCTGGCAACTATGCTCTCCCACTGAGTGATGGGGTTGCTAAGCAACTGATAGGATGCTTAGTAGCTTTTGAAGGAAGAGAAGCACCCAGTACAGGACCAGTGCCAGAAAAAAGAAAAATGCACAGAAAAAAGTTGTGCATATATGTATTTCACCTGTATGTTTAGCTGCTTCCTTGGGGAAAAAATAAGTGCACAACTCAGAGAAAACATTCAGGACCCATTTAAATCTTTGAGTTGCTGCATAATGTGTTGGGTTGCTGCATAATGTAAAATATACAAAGTGCAGCACTTCAAAAAGATAAATAAAAAGTAAAAGTGTAAATAGACACTCCTTAAAAATGTATAATAATCAACCACTATAGTGAAAGAATAACATATTTATTACTTATACATCAGATATACACAAAATTACATGTAAACGAAAAAGTCCATATAAGTGCTCGAAAAAAATTAATAAAAGATATATAAAGTGTCCAAGTGCTTAAAATCGTGAGTGTATAAAGTCTCGTGTTATTAACAGTCAACCAGGAATGTATAAAAGCATGTCCACCAACACCAGTGAGTGAAAATCCTACACCAGAGACTGGTAATAAGCCAGCAAGAATAATCTTAATCAAGTAGCATCAATTAGGACAATCTGGGTCTTCAACCTTGGGGTCTCCGCCCATGTTCACTTAATGAATGGTATTCCTTAAATGTTAATAAGTTTCCCTTTCTCCAACATCCATCCACGGGAGTTTTCAACAGGTCATATAGAAAAACAGAATCCCACCATAACACAGATTTATTAAAACTGGTTAAAAACACTTACATCATCGTAGTAAACAATAAGCCCATCAAATGTATTGCAGTGGCATGGGGGGGGGGGGGGGGACAGGAACCAGACG
>BLSH010435886.1:649274-669503 GCA_018402905.1 Glandirana rugosa
AAATTTTTGGCCCTCCACCCCCCCCCCCCCCCCCAGCTTAAATCCTCTCCCTCCCCAAATCTCCCCTCCTAGACCAAATCACCTCTTTTCAGCTTTCTTCTGCTCTCTCAATTCCTCTTGTCACTTCCCACGCTGCTGTCCCTTCTCCTGTCTGGTTGTAGCGTCAGAACTTCCCAACATAGTGCCCCCCCTACCTCACATAACACCACACTTGTCCCGGCCCCGGAGAGAGGTAAAAGGTTCTGCTGATCAGTCATGCTGCTTCTTCTGTGTTCATGTGACTGCCCCCCTATGGAGACACATAAATACAAGAGATCTTGGCTTGAGAAGGAGAAGAGCGCCCCTGAGCGCAAATATTTATTGATGCAGTATAACGAACATAAAAGACTTACATAATAGATAATGCAGGTATGTCCCTTCAGGGGGGGGGGAGAGGTAGAGGGATGAAGGCAGATCTCCCGTGCCCACTGCGATCTCTCCAAGAGTGGTCAATCCGTGAAGAGACGCACATGCATTATCTATTATGTAAGTCTTTTATGTTCGTTATACTGCATCAGTAAATATTTGCACTTAGAGTCGCCCTTCTCCTTCTCTTTTTTATGACTATTGGAGCGAACTTCATGCCATAGAAGAGCCAGGACCTAGTGCAAACTTCCATTCACACACTGGTGACGGACTACTGCTCCCAGCCAAGTCTTCCATGTTTTTGGACTGTTGGCGCCAGCCCTCCTCCCCTTGGCTTGTCTGTTGGCTATTCAAGGGTGGGAACTGGAAAGGAGATTCTGCAGCTAAGTGATTGAACTCAGTGTGCTCTCACCTTAGTGGGAACCCAATTAGGATTCCCAGGATATGGACATTACAGACTTTAAAGGACTTTCTGCATTATGGAGATATGATAATTAATAGGGCAGAGGGCTACCAGAAGGCACCACAGTTAGAGAAGGTTATAGAGACTGTAATATATGCAGAAGGAAATGTAACATGCTGTGAGCTGTAATGGATGAACCTTGTACAAGAAAAAGAAAAGTTCTACTGGGATTTAACAATGTCTGGTTTAAAATTATTTAAAGGGGTACATCGCGGTGTATCCAAAGAACAGGGCTTAACAAAGGGATGGAGAGGAGTTAGTGAATATGCAGTGCAGAGGTCTAATAAGCAGAGAAGCTATCTGGAGAAGGCTATATTGATGTTGCTAAAGTCTACAGTAATAGTGTCATGTGCTTAAACCGCCAGCCATTTGAGAAGCAAGTGACATAGCAAGGGTGATGAAGGCCCTGGTAGTGAAAGTTCTTAGTGCTTAGGCACCTTCCTTAGCGACCAGTTTCTCACCCGACCTTGTGGCACGGGGCATCCTAAGGACTTACTCTGGGAGTCATTGGAGATTTAGTGAGGCCATGGGAGAAGAATAAGCACGGCATATGTATAATTGAGCTTCCTGGTATCCAAGTGAAACATATGGATCAATGTCCCTGAAAGTGAGGGGACAGGTTACTGTGTTGGTAGAGTTCAGTACAAGCTCTGCAGGACCAGCTCAGAAATGCTGCACAACTTATGTGAAAGAGGTATTCTAAAAGCGTAAAGAAGAATGATGTGTAGTGTTACAGAAGTTGGCCATGGATTACAAAGAATCAACTGTGTTTTTGTATAGGAGCCCCCCTTTTAAGCTGTAATTGTCAGCCTCAACCAACCTCTGGGGGCAGTAATGAGAGCTCGCTCCAGGTCCCACACTCTGGTGCAGTAAGCCCACCCAGAACTTGTAGTTGTAGTGCACAACACACACCCCCTACATGCACCTGAAACTAGCAGAGAACATAGTACTTGTAAAGGAAATGTGATAAGGCATGTAAAAGGAAGTGTAAACAGCTCATGAACAGTTATGTCAGAGAGCATGCTGGCCTGTGATTGGCCATTGCAACAGTAAGGAAAGAATAAATGTGTCCTGGTACAGAGTGCACAGTCCAAGGGTGCGGAGCATACAGAGTGCAGAGTTCAGGGGTGCGCAGTGTACAGAGTGAAGAGTTCAGGGGTGTGCACCATACAGAGTGCAGAGTTCAGGGGTGCGTATAGAGTGCAGAGGTGCGCAATGTACAGAGTTCAGCGGTGCACAGCGTATCGAGTGCAGAGTTCAGGGGTGCGCAGCGTACAGAGTGCAGAGTTCAGAGGTGCACAGCATACAAAGTGCAGAGTACAGGGGTGAGCAATGTACGGAGTGCAGAGTTCAGGGGTGCACAGCAGACAGAGTGCAGGGTTCAGGGGTGCACAGTGTACAGAGTGCAGGGTTCAGGGGTGAGCACTGTACAGAGTGCAGAGTTCAGGGGTGCGTATAGATTGCAGGGGTGCACAATGAACAGAGTTCAGGGGTGCGTAGCATACCGAGTGCAGAGTTTAGGCATGCGCAGCATACAGAGTGCAGAGTTTAGGGGTGCGCAGCATGCATAGTGCAGAGTTCAGAGGTGCGCAGTGTACAGAGTGCAGAGTTCAGGGGTATGCAGAGTACAGCATTCAGGGGTGTACAGGGTTCAGGGGTGCGCAGCATACAGAGTGCAGAGTCCAGGGGTGCGCGGCATACAGAGTGCAGGGTTCAGGGATTCACAGTGTACAGAGTGCAGGATTCAGGGGTGAGCAGCTTACAGAGTTCAGGGGTCAGCAGAGTACCCCCTCCTACCCCCACATCTTCAACAGGATTGGCCTCCTAATCCTAGCACAAGCCCCCCTATCCCTCCATCCACTGTAAATCATATTCTCCTGCCACCAACAAATCCCCCCAATTTCCCCTTCCAACACAGACTTCAGATACAGAACGGCTCAATGGGGGTGGGAGATATTCTTCCTCCCAGGCTCCTCCGTGTGGTCTGTGAGGTTAGAGCCGAGGAAAAGCCTAATGGAAGCTTCCTCGGCTCTTTTACTCTAATGTGATGGTCAGCAGGGTCAGGTGCTGTGGGTGCCGGCAATTGCAGCAGGGCAATGTCTGGATGCCCAGCACTAGCTATGCCATCGGTGCCACTCCCCTCCTGTATATTACAGCACAGTGCCGGGGAATGGCAGGGAGGGTTTGATTTAGCTGTTCAGAGAGGAGCGCTGTCACTTCTGAATACAGAAGCCGAACGTATAATTACGTGTAGCACCCTTGTCCTAAACAGGGCTGCTAGTAACTTTAGCTGTGCTCGGTGGTAGCTAGCCTGGCTAATTTGTAGTCTTTTGATCAAATGGGCTTCTCCTAAGCCTGGAGTTAACTGTGATTTCTCCCTTTTGTCAATAGGTGGCACTGTTACCTTTGTCATCAGTGTGATGGATTACAGTGGATTCAGGTTATGAGTGTATATACTTCTCTCAGCCAATTGGCGGGAGTTTCTTTGGCCGCGGAGGATGCTGGAAGAGGGTATTTATTCGGAGGAGGTCAGATGATTGGGGTTCTTTCCACCTGAACTGCGGTCTAGGTGGGTGCATGAGGAGCAGCTGTTGCGGTGTAGGCCTGAGTCCGAACCACGTGTAAAGGGGTTCGGCCTGAGGGGAGCCTGATCGAAGGTGGGAGGCATGAGAGAGGAAGTTGCTAGAGGGTCAATACCTCTTGTTGCCAGTGGCAGGTTGAGAGGGGGAAGAGTTCTGAAGGAGTATCGGAAGAGACTTTTTATAACTATGAAGTGGCCGGGAAGAGGAGAGAACTCATCCATGGAACTACAGTGGGATACTGTGAGTTAAGTTGTTGCTACAGGAGACAGCTGTTGCTATACAATACAGATCACTGGATTCAGCTTGAAGGCACTTTTTCTGCATTGCTGTCAGTCTTGTTCTACTATTTGCCCGAGGAATCTGCCAATTTGCTATTGCATTTGCCTAAGGGCGTCCTGTGCCCTACCCCTTTCTCCCGCATTTTCCTGTTAAGAGAAATAAACGTCTCTTTGTTTCATTTTTAAAAGTGATTTAGCGCCCATCTTTCCACCTTGCACAACACTCGCCATGCCTAATAACCTGCACCCTGAGGAGGAATGTCAGCCCTCCCTGTCTATGGGGGTCACCACCAGGCCTCTGGAGGTCGGGGAGAGCGCTACATACGTCATGATTTTTTTTGCCGTTTTGGCACCAATGGCGGCCACTTTAAGTATATTTACAAACATTTCTCACATGGATGGGTGACAGTTACTTCGGAAGCAGCCAACGTGACCGGCGAAACCAGTCAGGCTTCCAGCCTTGCTCCCATGCTGCCAGCTTCTGGGATAACTTGTCCCTTATCTCCTCCATTTATGTAGGGGACTTTGACCTCTCTGGATATGGACTCATAAACCGTCACTTGCTATAAGTACAGCTTGGACCTCTTAAGATCCACATGAATGGCTAAGTACATCTTCTCTACTTGCGTGTTACATGGCTTGCAAATGCTTCCTTGATCTAAACTGAGGGTTCCCACACTGGGAAATTATGAATTAAAAACCACACAGTTGGAGGACAGAAGATGCCATGCTATAAGCTAGACGAGTGCCATATGTTACGACAGGGGCACCTCTCCCTGGAAGTTTTCCAGTTAGGCCTGATGTTTGATACATATGCAATTATTTACTCTGACTTCATGCCGCTTATACGGAGGCTGGCCTTATAACACATTTTATTGAAGGACACCCTAATGAACTTTAAATGCCATTAACCATATGTAGTGGCCCATGACATCATTCATATGCGGGTTGATCTCATGCTACAGCCCAAAGGCATTTAAATATCACTGGCCATATGGAGTTAATATTGTCTGTATGTGCATTGGATTCCCTTACAATCCATGAGAAATTCCTTTAATGGACTTTGAACAATATCCAACTATATACTAGTTCTAGAATATATCCTAGCAAAGGATCCCTTTTAGGAATCCTGAAGAACATCAAGCTACAAACAATATATTATGATATGGAGGAGAAATTTTAATGTGTTTGATCCGGTTTATGTAGACTGTGCCCCCCACTAGGGCACACACATTTATGAACATGTGATATCACATTGTCGCCCCCCCCCCCCCCGTTTTTTGGGAGAGGGGGAGATGCATACACAATTTCCCTGCAACTGCCATGGTTGTGTTTTTAATAATTGGCCAATTAGGATTTAATTTTATTTGTTGGATAGTGGGTTTTGTATTATCCAGATTATTAGCGTTCAATTAAATCATTTTCTATATTGTTACATGTGTCAGACTACTTTGCTAAGTCCTCTCATAATATATTTATCTAGGGATACACTGCACATTTTTTCACACCGAGGTTGAGCTCAGTTTGGTTTTTATTCATTTTCTCTTTTTTTCATACATGAATGCACTGATAGTTCCCTCACAATAGAACTTAATCTAAGTTCATAATTTAATTACCAAAAGGGAGATGTTTCCCCCTTTCTCTCTCCATATCAACTAGACTTGTGCATGGCTAAAAAATTAGTTTTTTTTGTTTTTCGGAAATTCGGAAATTCAAAAAATTCGGAATTCGGAAATTCGGAAATTAAAAAATTCGGAAATCCGAAATTCGGAAATTTGTGGTAATTTGGCAATTGCGGTAATTCGGAAATTTGCGGTAATTCGGCAATTGCGGTAATTCGGAAATTCACGGTAATTCAGCAATTGCGGTAATTCGGAAATTCGCGGTAATTCAGCAATTGCGGTAATTAGGAAATTCGGCAATCAGAGCAGACGAAAATCCGAAATTCGGAAATCCGAAAATTCGAAAATAGCCAAGAACATTTGAAATAATAACTAACTAATAACTATTAAATTATAGGTATTGGAATTTCCTTGAAAGTATGGCTGTTAGTGTACTTAACCACTTCCCGCCCGGCACATTGACAAATGACATCCGGGCGGGTGGCTCATTATCCTGACTGGACGTCTATTGACGTACTCAGGATAATCCGCATCGCGGCGATCGGTGGTGCCGTGGGTCAGTCTGACCCACCGCATTACCGACCGAGGTAAAAGGCTTAGATCCGAAGCCTTTTACCATGTGATCAGCCGTGACCAATCACGACTGATCACAGTGTAAATAGGAAGAGCCGTTTATCGGCTTTTCCTCTGCTCAGGTCTGCAGACCTGAGCAGCGGAGAGCCTATCGGCTGCTCTCCTGACAGGGGGGGGCTGCGCTGAACATTTATCAGCGCAGCCACCCTCAGGATCACCCCACTGGACCACCAGGGAGCCGGATCAGGACCACCAGGGAGCCTCCCCCGGACATCGCAAGGAGGCCGCCCAGGACCACCAGGGGAATCACACAGAGGCCACCCAGGACCACCAGGGAGCCCCCACTAGACAACCAGGTAAAGGCAATATTATGCACTGTAGGGATGGCACTGTGCCCATGTATGATGCCTGCCAGTGCCATCCCTAACAGTGCTTGTTGCACCAGTGCCCACCACTACCACCTATAAGTGCCCACCCGTGCCACCTAAAAGTGCCCACCTGTGCCACCTAAAAGTGCCCCCTATCAGTGCCCATCAGTGCCCAGTGCCACTTATCAGTGCCGCCTAGGAGTGTCCATCAGTGCCATGTATCAGTGCCCGTCAGTGTTGCTTGTCAGTGCCGCCCATCAGTGCTGCATATTTGCCCCATCATCAGTGCAACCTTATCAGTGCCACCTCATCAGTGCCAATCTGTACTGCCTCATCAGTGCCCGTCAGTGTAGCCTCATCAGTGCCCATCAGTGTAGTCCCATCAGTGCCCGTCAGTGAAGGAGAAAATGTACTTATACAAATTTTTGTGACAGAAACAAAGAAAAATGTTTGTTTTTTTTCAAAATTTTCGCTCTTTTTTTGTTTATAGCGGTGATCAGAAATGACGCAGAGGCGATCAAATACCCCCAAAAGAAAGCTCTATTTGCTCATTCGAATCACAACAGCACTGAAAGCTGACAATTGGTCTGGACGGGAAGTGTTCTAAGTGCCCGGTATTGAAGTGGTTAAATATGAAATTCATCACTAATAGCCATATTTTCAAGAAAATTCCAATACATATTTAATAGTTATTTATTATTATTTCAAATGTGTTTCTTATTTCCGAATTTCGGAAATAAGGAAGATCATTTGAAATAATAAGTTATTAATGTATTATTTTAACTTATTATAAATAATAAGCTATTATTATTTCATGTGTTCTTTCTTATTTCCAGAATTTCGGAAATTCGGAAATAAGGAAGAACATTTGAAATAATAAGATATTCATTTATTATTTTAACTTATTATAAATTATAATAAGTTATTATTATTTCAAATGTTCTTCCTTATTTCCAACTTTTGCATTGTGTGACTGTACATATGCATACTGTATGTTTGTATGTATGTGTGTGTGTATACTGGGTGTGTATATACTGTGTGTGTATATACTGTGTGTATATTGGATGTATATTGAATGTATATATTGAATGTATACACACAGTATACATACAATATACATCCAATATACATACAGTATATACACACCTAGTATACACACACACATACATACAGTATGCATATATACAGTCACACACTGCAAAAGTTGGAAATAAGGAAGAACATTTGAAATAATATTAGCTTATTATAATTTATAATTTAAAATAATAAATCAATAACTTATTATTTCAAATGTTCTTCCTTATTTCCGAAATTCCGAAATTCAGAAAATAGAAAGAACATTTGAAATAATAATAGCTTATTATAATTTATAATAAGTTAACCAGTTCAGGACCCCGCTATAGCCGAAAGACGGCTACAGCGCGGCTCTGAAATGCCCGCAGGACGTCCATGGACGTCCTGCCTCGTGCGCACTCCCCGTGCGCACTCGCAGCCTGTGGCGGCACGCTCTCACGGCCGCCACAAGCTGCGTGGCCGTGCCCGCGGGTCGGGCAGACTTGATGTCCGCCCGAGACCCGCTGATCACCTGTAGCAGCCTCAGAACGGGGAACCGCCGATGTAAACACGGCGGTTCTCCGTTCTGTGAATGGGACATGACAGATCTACTGATCCCTGTCACTGGGATCAGTTAGATCTGTTATGTCCCGACCAGCCCCGCCCCCCCACAGTTAGAACCCACCCAGGGAACATTGTTAACCCCTTCACTGCCCCCTGCAGGTTAACCCCTTCACTGCCAATGACATTTATACAGTAATCAGTGGACATTTAAATTTCTGATCGTTGTATAAATGTCATTGGTCTCAAAAATGTGTCAAAAATGTCCGACATGTCCGCTGCAATATCGCAGTACCGATAAAAATCGCAGATCGCTGCCATTACTAGTAAAAAAAAAAAATTGTAAAAACGCCATAAATCAATTCCCATAGTTTGTAGACGCGATAACTTTTGCGCAAACCAATCAAAATACGCTGATTGCGATTTTTTTTTAACAAAAATATGTATTAGAAGATATATCGGCCAAAACTGATGAATAATTTTCTTTTTTATATTTTTTTTGGATATTTAATATAGCAAAAAAGTATAAAATATTGTTCTTTTTTCAAAATCATCGCTCTTTGTTTATTTATAGCACAAAAAATAAAAACTGCAGAGGTGATCAAATACCACCAAAAGAAATCTCTATTTGTGGGAAAAAAATTATAAAAATTTTGTTTGGGACAATGTCACACGACTGCGCAATTTTCATTCAAAATGCGACAGCGCTGAAAGCCGAAAATTGGTCTGGGCAGGAGGGGGGCTTAAGTGCCCAGTAAGGAAGTGGTTAAAATAATAAATTAATAACTTATTATTTCAAATGTTCTTCCTTATTTCCGAATTTCTGAAATTCGGAAATAAGAAAGAATATTTGAAATAATAATTAATAACTATTAGGGCCGGTTCACATTGGAGCGGCGCGGAGCGGCGCGATGCGGCGCTCCAGGCGATCTCAGACGGCTTGCGAGGAGACTTTTATCATAGAAGTCAATGCAAGCCGCCTGAGATCGCCCTGAAAATAGTGCAGGGATTTTTCTAAGGCGGAGCGAAGCGATTTGCTCCTATTAGAACGGTCCCATTTGCACAGCATTGAGGCGAATTGTCAGGCGACTCAAGTCGCCTGACAATTCGCCTAGATGTGAACGGGCCGCGGAGTCGCGCCGATCCGCGCCGCTCCAGTGTGGACCGGCCCTTAAATATAGGTATTGAAATTTTCTTGAAAGTATGACTATTAGTGCTAAATTTCATATTTAAGTTCATTAACAGCCAAACTTTCAAGGAAATCCCAATACCTATAATTTAATAGTTATTAGTTAGTTATTATTTCAAATATTCTTAGTTTTTTGCAATTTTCGGATTTCCGAATTTTTGAATTTCCGAATTCCGGATTTTCGGCTTGTCCAATTGCCGAATTTCCGAATTACCGCAATTGTCGAATTACCGTGAATTTCCCAATTAACGCAATTGCCGAATTACCGCGAATTTCCGAATTACCGTGAATTTCCGAATTACCGGGATTCGGAAAAACGAAAATTCGGAAATTTAAAATTCGGAATTCGTCTGAATTGCCGAATTTTGCAAAATTCGGTAAAAACGAAATTCGGAAGGAAACAAATTGCACAAGCCTAATACCAACCCCCTCCCCCTTCCCTCGAAAATCTTCCAAGTGTACACAGAGATCCAGAGTGACAATTTCGTGGACTAAAACCGACTAAATCATTTTAGTCGACTAACTTAATACCATTCTTGTCATCTAAAATACGACTAAAGCGAACACAATTGAGATGACTAAAATACAAGTAAAACTAAAAGCCATTTTAGTCAAAAGACTAAAATGGGACTAAAACTAAGCTGCCATTTAGTCAAAAGACTAAAACTAAATTGAATTTTGACGTCTGTAACGCATGTTCATCCCTCAATATCATAAATAATAATATATTGGATTTTTCACTCTAGCTGTATATAATGAGTGTGGAAATTGTAGAGAAATGCTTAAATAAGACATTGCAATTTAACTACACCTATTAGGTTTTAATCGACTGAAAAGATTTTAGTCGACTTAAATGTACTGGAGATTTTAGTCGACTAACTATGACTAAAACTAAAACAATTGCAGAAGACTAAATTGGGACTAAAACTAAAATGCCATTTTAGTCCTAAGACTAAAACTAAATTGAAATTTGCTGCCAAAATTAACACTGGACAGCAGGGGCATTTCTAGGTGGGAAAAAGACCAGGGGCTCTGGCCCGAAGAAATGCAGCGTGTGAAAAACAGGTGTGGTCTAAACAAAATAGTGGGCGTGGCTTAAATGGTGTGGCTTTGGGGGTGTGGCTCACGTCTGAGATTGAAGAGGGATGGAGGAAGGAAAAAAGAAAGAGATAGGGAGGGAAGGAAAGAGAAGAGAAGGAAGGAAAGAAGTCGGGATGGAGGGACAGTAGGCCCAGATTCTACACCACAATAGCAATATGTGTATTCCAGAAAGTTTAACAGTCTGCAGATAAAGATACTCCAAACACCTGGTGTTGACGCTTCAATCATCCCGGCACCATGGTTGTTATGGTCTCAGGATGATTGAAGCTCATTATTTCTATTATTGCATTGTGATATAAAATGAAATCGTTCAACTCACCATAATGCAGAATCAGTGGGAGCCCCGAGTGTGTCACTTGCCACCGTCGCCTACTACCAGATGCCATCAGGTGTCCCCAGCGGAGTGCCTCCTTACACCACAGGTGCCCCCAGTGGAGTCCCTCCTTCCATCACAGGTGTCCCCCAGCGGAATCCCTCCTTCCATCAGATGTCCCCCAGCGGAGTCCCTCCTTCCATCAGGTGCCACCAGCGGAGTCCCTCCTTCCATCAGGTGCCTCCATCGAAGGCCCTCCTTCCATCACAGGTGTCTCTCAGCGGAGTCCCTCCTTCCATCACAGGTTCCCCCAGCGGAGTCCCTCCTTCCATCACAGGTGTTCCTAGCAGAGTTCATCCTTCCATCACAGGTGCCCCCAGCATAGTTCCTCCTTACATCACAGGTGCCCCCAATTGGAGTGTCCCTCCTTCCATCACAGGTGCCCCCAGCGGAGTCCCTCCTTCCATCACAGGTACCCCCAGCAGAGTCCCTCCTTCCATCACAGGTGCCCCCAGCGGAGTTCCTCCTTACATCACAGGTGCCCCCCCAGCGGTGTTCCTCCTTACCTCACGGGTCCCCCCAGCGGGGTTCCTCCTTACATCACAGTTGTCCCCAGTGGAGTCCCTCCTTACATCACAGGTGCCCCCAGTGGAGTCCTTCCTTCCCTCAGGTGCCCCCAGCGTAGTTCCTCCTTACATCACAGTTGTCCCCAGTGGAGTCCCTCCTTACACTACAGATGCCCCAGCGGAGTTCCTGCTTACATCACAGGTGCCCCAGCGGAGTTCCTCCTTACATCACAGGTGCCCCCAGTGGAGTCTCTCCTTACATCGCAGGTGCACCCAGTGGAGTCCCTAGTTACATCAGGTGCCCCCAGCGGAGTACCTCCTTACATCACAGGTGCCCCCAGCAGAGTCCCTCCTTCCATCACAGGTGCCCCCAGCAGAGTTCCTCCTTCCATCACAGGTGCCCCAGCGGAGTCCCTCTTTACATCACAGGTGCCCCCAGCGGAGTTCCTCCCCACATCACAGGTGCCCCCAGCAAAGTCCCTCCTTCTATCACAGTTGCCCCCAGTAGAGTTCCTCCTTACAACCCAGGTGCCCCCCAGCGGAGTTCCTCCATACATCACAGGTGCCCCCAGAGGAGTTCCTCCCTACATCACAGGTGCCCCCAGTGGAGTTCCTCCTTCCATCACAGGTGCCCCCAGCGGAGTTCCTCCTTCCATCACAGGTGCCCCCCATCGGAGTGTCCCTCCTTCCATCACAGGGGCCCCCAGCGCAGTCCCCCCTTCCATCACAGGTGCCCCCAGCAGAGTCCCTCCTTCCATCACAGGTGCCCGCAGCGGAGTTCCTCCTTACACCACAGGTGCCCCCCAGCGGAGTGTCCCTCCTTCCATCACAGGTGTCTCCAGCGGAGTCCCTCCTTACATCACAGGTGCCCCCCAGTGGAGTCTTTCCTTCCCTCAGGTGCCCCCAGCGGAGTTCCTCCTTACATCACAGGTGCCCCCAGGGGAGTTCCTCCTTCCATCACAGGTGCTCCCAGTGGAGTTCCTCCTTACATCACAGGTGCCCCTTGCGGAGTTACTCTTTACATCACAGGTGCCCCCAGCGGAGTCCCTCCTTACATCACAGGTGCCCCCAGTGGAGTTCCTCCTTACATCACAGGTGCCCCCAGAGGAGTTCCTCCTTACATCACAGATGCCCCATCGGAGTTCCTCCTTACATCACAGGTGTCCCCAGCGGAGACCCTCCTTACATCACAGGTGCCCCCCAGTGGAGTCTTTCCTTCCCTCAGGTGCCCCCAGCGGAGTTCCTCCTTACATCACAGGTGCCCCCAGGGGAGTTCCTCCTTCCTTCACTGGTGCCCCCAGTGGAGTTCCTCCTTACATCAAAGGTGCCCCTAGCGGAGATCCTCCTTACATCACAGGTGCCCCCAGCGGAGTCCCTCCTTACATCACAGGTGCCCCCCAGTGGAGTCTT
This sequence comes from Glandirana rugosa, assembly GCA_018402905.1. Lineage (NCBI taxonomy): Eukaryota > Metazoa > Chordata > Amphibia > Anura > Ranidae > Glandirana > Glandirana rugosa. The sequence goes on from BLSH010435886.1 coordinate 661,759, forward strand.
TCCTTCCCTCAGGTGTCCCCAGCGGAGTTCCTCCTTACATCACAGGTGCCCCCAGGGGAGTTCCTCCTTCCTTCACTGGTGCCCCCAGTGGAGTTCCTCCTTACATCAAAGGTGCCCCCCAGTGGAGTTCCTCCTTCCATCACAGGTGCCCCCAGCGGAGTTGCTACTTACATCACAGGTGCCCCCAGCGGAGTCCCTCCTTACATCACAGGTGCCCCCCAGTGGAGTTCCTCCTTCCATCACAGGTGCCCCCCAGCGGAGTTGCTCCTTACATCACAGGTGCCCCCAGCGGAGTCCCTCCTTACATCACAGTTTCCCCCAGCGGAGTCCCTCCTTACATCACAGGTGTCCCCCAGCAGTGTTCCTCCTTCCATCACAGGTTCCCTCAGCGGAGTCCCTCCTTACATCACAGGTGTCCCCCAGCAGTGTTCCTCCTTCCATCACAGGTGCCTCCCAGTGGAGTACAGTATGCAGCCAGTACAGAGCCCTCCCCGCTTCCCGGGAGTCAGCGGCTCTGACAGCCCCCCCTCCCCCACGGCACTCAGGTCTGTGGAGAGAGAGGATCCTTCACTCACCTCCACAGTGTGGCTGCATCAGTGGAATAGCAGTGATGCAGGCGAGCAGAGAGAGATGATGTCATCTCTGCTCGCCCGCCCCTCTCTCTCTCGGCTCCCTTCTAATGCAGGCCGCTCGGCGGCTCTGTAGCCTATCAAGCTGTTCACCTGCGGCTTAGTCAGGTCACCCGCACCGCCATTAGGGGCCCCTTGGGAGGCGCGGGGCTGAAGGCACGACATTTGGGGCTGAAGCCCTGATAGCCACCCCCTTGGCGACGCCCCTGCTGGTCAAAGAACAGTGCATGTCCTGCCACATGTGTACTCACAGGTACAATCAGGGACTGAGTAAGGCTGGATTCACACCTATGCATTTTTAGTGCTTTTTTGCATTTTGCGGATTTGCACTACAGTCCATTTAACATGGTCTCCTATGGAACACGTTCTGTAGTGCAAATCTGCAAAAAGCACTTAAAATGCATAGGTGTGAATCCAACCTAAGGACCAGTTCACACCACATGCAGTCCACTGCATTTTTTTTCTGCATCAAAAACGCATGGAAAGTAGGTTATATGGTTTTTAATGGCATAGTTCACACCAGTGCAGTCAGTTGCAGGGCTTTCCAGTTCCAGAAAAAAAGTAAAACATGCTGCATTTGTCTTGCACTGGACTGTACTAGAATGCTGGAAAAGCAGCAAAAACATACTGGAATGCCTTATTTAACCACTTCCGGACCTTCCGCCGTTGATATACATCGGTCCTTTGATGTTAAATACCAGGGTTATGGCAGCAGATATCTACCATAACCCAGGTATTTTTCTTAAATGGCGGGCAGTCCGCTTTGAGATAAAAGGGAACTCTGCAGTGAGGGGGGCACCTCTTCCGCCGCGTCCCGGTAGTCTCCGCCACTTATCGGATCCATTGGTAGTGGCAGAGACGATCCGATCCTCTTCCCTCTTGGGCAGGAAGTCGAGTGAGGGCATGATAGCCCCCACTAAACTCTATGCCCTTGGAGGACCGGAGTTGTGTCAATCGTCACTTCCGCCCTCCGGCCTTAAAGGGACGATTTTAAAAAAAAAACATTTTTTTTGTTGGTTTTATTGCTTTTAAGTGTAAATGTAAGATCTGAGGTCTTTGATCCCACATCGCACTGTTCTGCTTATTTCTATTACAAGGGATGATTACATTCCTTGTAATAGGAATAAAAGTGATTACATTTTTTTTTAAATGACAGTGTAAAAATAAAAAGTAAAATAAATAAGAAAAACATTTTTTTTAAAGCGCCTTGTCTCTCCGAGCTTGCGTGCAGAAGCGAAAGCATATGTAAGTCACACCTACATATGAAAACGGTGTCCAACCACACATGTGAGTTATCACCGCGATCATTAGAGCTAGAGCAATAATTATAGCACTAGACCTCTTCTGTAACTCAAAACTGGTAACCTGTAGACATTTTCAAACGTAGCCTATGGAGATTTTTAAGTGCCAAAGTTTGTCACAATTACATGAGCGGGTGCAATTTTGAAGCATGACATGTTGGGTATCAATTTACTCTGTATTACATTATCTTTTACAATATGGAAAGAAACTGGGCTAACTTTACTGTTCATTATTTTTTAATTCAAAAAAAGTGTATTTTTTCCAAAAAATTGCATTTGTAAGACTGCTGCGCAAATATGGTGTGACATAAAATATTGCATTGACCACCATTTTATTCTCTAGGGTGTCTAAAAATATATATATATATATATTGTTTGTTCTAAGTCATTTTCTAGCAAAAAAAAAAAAAATTCAAACTTGTAAACAACAGATGTCAAAAATAGGCTCGGTCCATAACCTCTTCACCCCCGGAAGGATTTCCCACTGTAGGACCAGAGCACTTTTTGTGATTGGGCACTGCATCGCTTTAGCTGACAATTGCACGGTCATGTGACGTTGTACCCAAACAAAATTTGCATCCTTTTTTCCCCATAAATAGAGCTTTCTTTTATTGGTATTTGGTCACTTCTGCGTCATTTCTGATCACCGCTATAAACAAAAAAAGAGCGCCAATTTTGCAAAAAAACCCCAAATATTTCTTACTTTTTGCTAAAATACAAATTGAAAAAAAATATAAAAAAAACAAATTTATTCATCAGTTTTGGCGGATTTATATTTTTCCTCATATTTTCGGTAAAAAAAATCGCAATCAGCGTTTATTGATTGGTTTGCGCAATTGTTGCAGCGTTTGCAAACCATGAGAATTAAATTCTGCCGTTTTTACATTTTTTTTTCTAGTAAGCGCGGCAATCTGCGATTTTTTATCGGAACTTTGATATTGGGGTGGACATGTCAGACATTTTTGACACTTTTATGGGACCAATGACATTTATACAGCGATCAGAAATTTAAATATCCACTGATTACTGTATAAATGTCATTGGCAGTGAAGGGGTTAACCTGCAGGGGGAGATCTAGGGGTTAACTGTGTTCCCTGGGCGTGTTTTAACTGTGACGGGGCTGAGATACCTTGGCAGTGACAGGGATCAGTAGATCTCTTATGTCCCCACTGACAGAACGGGGAACCGCCGTGTTTGCATTGGTGGTTCCCCGTTCTTCCCCTTTGGCAGCTCATCGCGGCTGCCCGAGCCACGGGCACACTCCTCCGGAGTGCGGCGGGCACGAGCGTGCGCCGGCGGCGGTGCGCTCACGCCCCCTAGCTGCCGGTTCATAAATCGCCGCCTATTTACGGCGATTCACAGAATAGAGCCGCGCTGTCGCCGTAAATAGGCAGCGTGCGGTCGGCAAGTGGTTAAAGTGGATGTAAACCCTAAATAAAAAAAAATTTACTGACACTTCTACCTTGTACAGGAGAGGATATCATGTCATCTGTGCCGTCTTGCCACGAAGAGTTAATCCAACTCTGAGCAATGCTCTTTTTTCAGTAAGAGAAAGACCGACTAAGGGAGAAAAAGGAGTAGTTTCATCATGTGCTGTGTGAGTGACAGATCATGTTCTTATCTCCTGCACAGAGCATACAGAGCTTCACACCCTCCCCCCTCCCATCTCCTCCAGCTCTCAGTATAGAGCTGGGTTGGGATTCTTGTGACATCACAACTTCATCCACCGAGCTTCAGAAAAGAGAGACACTCACTGATTCCAGTGTTTTGCAATGCTGCTACTGCTGAAAGGGGTGACATTTGCAAGGTATGGATACATGCAGGAGGCTTGCATGTATATATACATTAATACTGTACTATTCATTTATACTGGGTGAATGGTGGGTTTACATCCACTTTAAGTGGTTAAGGTTTCTATGTCCTTATTTAAGGAAAAAAGAGGGGGAAAAAATACACTGGACTGAATCAAAAATGCACCAAAAACAGACAGATCCGGACTGCGTTTCTATGGTGTGAACTGGCCCTAACTCTGTAGCCAATAATAAATAAATGTAGGTGTAAACTGTCTGTCCCTACGTTCTGTGCCTCCTACTTACCCCCTCCGTAATCCCCTACCTCATCTGTCCTCGTGTTCAGTCTGCAGCCAGTTCCATTAATCAATTATTCAGCAGTCAGTCAGCCGTTTAGTATGTGTACCCCATCATTCTAACTTGTAACCATTTAAACGTTCTGAAACTGCAGCCAATCAGGAAGGAACTGGCACTGCCACATGACAATATCAGTATCTCCTGAGTGGCTGCAGTTCAAGAAGATTTAAATAGTTACAAGTTAAAATGATGGGGTAGAATTACTAAACGGCTGTCTGACTGCTGATTAATTGATGTAGACTGTCATTTCTCCTGTCCTGCACCATTGTGCAAAAGAATAGCAATGCTAGGCAGGAGAGTGTTGCAAGACCATGCTTGGAACTACAGGACTGCAGGATTAACATTGGGGGCAGTCCTTTAAAATTCAAAACTGTTGGGAGGTATGCAATAATGATAGCCTAACAACTGGGGAAAAGAGGGGGTGACATAAGTTAGATCTCCAGAAAGCACTGAAGCAAGGTGAAAAGCATGACAGCCAAGAGCAAAATACACTATTGGAATATTTACTGAATATGGTTACTGTTTTACCAGCTTTACAATTTTAGCCAAAAACCAACACTTAGTTGCAGCCTACTTTGCTACTTCCAAATCTGCTTTACTGCTTTCTGGGTTGGCTCCCAGCTAACCAGACAGATGACAATGATCAGTGGTAATATTACCCCCCAAGCATTGGTAGTCAGTAGCAGACTATAATAAAAAGAAACATTCCTACATTGGTGGTCAGTGGCAGACTGTAAAATAACTCCCCCCTTCCTGCAGAATCGGTGGCTAGTGGCGGGTTGTAAAAAATAACCCCCAGTATTGGTGGTCAGTAGCTGTCTGTACAACGATATACAATAAAACCTCCTATTGTCACAATATATTTTAATGAGAACCACATAAAAATGCAGAAGTGCAGGCATAATCATTTTTAGCACAGGGGCATGAGTGTTGATCTCTGATGCATTTGCAATAATAGTGGCCATAGTCATTTGGTGGGGACATTTATGGCCTTGTACCAATCAAAGAAAAGCTATAGGGTGAAGATACGTGGGGAGCATGACATACCAGGGACCTCTTAGCTTCCTGATGAACAGGAAGGATTTTATCACATATCACTGTACATGTTGCATATTTACCAGTAGCACCTAAAAAATACCACTGTCCTTTTCTCTTGGTGGTATTATTGATAAATTGGAGACCTGGTGCAATCACTGTATTCGAAAGGTCATCTATTTACAGTAGTTCAAATTGATTTGTTTCCCAACATAATAATGGCAGGACATGCTCTAGATGGGTAGAGTTAGGTTTAGGGTTAAGTTGCGGCAATACCTTCACATTTACTTTAAAGCCTGGTACACACTATTGTTTTTTTTTTTTTTTCATTCAACCCAGCAGGCTGAACAAAAAAAAAACCTGAAGATCTCGAGAGGAGCCGCTGTACTAACTGTGCAATGTTAATACATAGATCTCCCCCACTGAGCTATTGTGTTCTGACAAGGGGAAGGCCCCCCTACCAGAACAAACCAGTCAGTGCTCTCAGCCATTGATTGGATCCCGATCGGTAGACCTTTTTTGGTCATGCCCCTTTGACAGAAGCCGGCTGAATGGACGGCTTCTGTCGGACCAGCTGCCATTCACACAGGCCGAATTTCATTCAGTTTCTATTGATCCGGCTGATGCTGCCCAATATTCAGCCTATGTGTACGGTCCTTCATACACAAAAATTAGTTGGTTAAAGTGCTTTATTTCCACCATCATTTTTTACTGACAGTAAACCCTCATCCCAAACCAGGATAGCATTAGCATGTGGCCCAGCAGAAGACTGTCTTACAATGCAGGTGTAAGCATCCCTTGTACTTACTGTATATCAAAGGTGTTTGACTTTTGCACATCTACTGTGCAGTTCTCCTACCAGTCAACTGATCAATATATTTTTTTTAACCTTCAACAGATGTAGCAAGGAATGGCAAACAATGTGCTCTCAGGAGTTAAATGTAAGCTGTGCCTATGCTAGGACTGTAGTAGCTAAAATTCACTGACTGTGCAATTCCAGAAAACATTAGGAATAATTTAAGACTGTTGAGGAAGAAAGTATACTTAGGTTCAGGGTAACTTTATTATTTTCAGCTCTTTCTGGCATAGTTTGTTTTTTCATGATAAATATTTAAACTAGACCTTCCAAAAGTTAATATTAAGTTGGGATTTTGGGAGCCATGAAAAATATGGATTATTTCCAAACTATTCAGCAGGAAATATAATATTCGCGTGCCGCTCAGACAATTCGAGGCTCAAGCCACATTCAACTACCTATTGTCTTTTACCGTGAAGCGCGAACACAATACAAACTATTATACCCCTGAGTTCTCTATTCTGTTGCTACAGCAGGAGTTTGAAAATCATCAGATAATCGCCACCTCTGTGCCATTCAACCATCTTTAAATACGCCACTTTTTTTTTTCTTCCAAACTGAGAGCAGAAAACTTGTAGGAAAGAAATAATCTGTTGTGCTAAATGGGCTTTTCTGATGTGAAAGGTATTAAAAGAAATTGAAGGAGTTTTGCCTGTATAAATGAGAAATAAAAATTGATTTTAAACCAAATTCATAGCCATGTTATTAAATGTGCACTTTCAGGTGCCCAAAATGTGGTTGTCTTTTATATATGTATGTAAGAAACTTAGTCTGGGTTTTTAATATTTAACCACTTCCTTACCGGCGTATAGTAGTTATATGTCGGCAAGGAGCACTCCCCATATTAAGTGGACGTCACATGACATCCACTTGTTTTCGCCAATTTGCGGGCATCTAGGCGATCGGGGACCGGCCGTGTCCCTCGGGACTCCGGCCTTCTGTGATTGGGGTAAAGAGCCAATAAAACCACGTGACTGGCTGTGTCCTATCACAGCCGGTCACTTCCGACAACACACACAGAGCGGTGTGCACGCTGCTCGTGCGCGCCCCCAGACAAAGCCCAACCCCAATCACGGTAAAGAGCCAATGATATTGGCTCTTTACCACGTGACCGGCTGCGTCCAATCACAGCCGGTCACAGAATGGCGAGAATCCGTGGTAACGAGCTGTTACCGGGTTCTCCTCTTCACACACCGGTCGTGTCTTACTATCAGCCCCAAGCACACTGATTGCCTCCCCTTCCAATAAAGAGTACCTGTCACAGCCCATCAAAGTACCTGTCACCTGCCCATCAGAGTACCCAAGTACCTGTCACTTGCCCATCAAAGTACTCGAGTACCTGTCACCTGCCCATCAGAGTACCCGAGTACCTGTCACCACCCCATCAGAGTACCCGAGTACCTGTCACCTGTCCATCAGAGTACCCGAGTACCTGTCACCTGCCCATCAGAGTACCCGAGTACCTGTCACCTGCCCATCAGAGTACTCGATTACCTGTCACCTGCCCATCAGAGTACCCGAGTACCTGCCACCTGTTCATCAGAGTACCCGAGTACCTGTCACCTGCCCATCAGAGTACCTGTCACCTGCCCATCAAAGTACCCGAGTACCTGTCACCTGCCCATATGAGTACCCAAATACCTGTCACCAGCCCATGAAAGTACTGATTACCTGTCACCTGCCCATCAGAGTACCCGAGTACCTGTCACCTGTCCACTGTCCATGAGCCCATGAGACTACTTGTCCACCGTCCATGAGCCCATGAGACTACCCGTCC
>BLSH010435886.1:669513-680155 GCA_018402905.1 Glandirana rugosa
CCTGAATACCTGTCACCAGCCCATCTGAGTACCCGAGTACCTGTCACCAGCCCATCAAAGTACCTGAGTTCCTGTCACCAGCCCATCAGAGTACCCGAGTACTTGTCATCTGTCCATCAGAGTACCCGAGTACCTGTCACCACCCCATCAGAGTACCCGAGTACCTGTCACCTGTCCATCAGAGTACCCGAGTACCTGTCACCTGCCCATCAGAGTACCCGAGTACCTGTCACCTGCCCATCAGAGTACTCGATTACCTGTCACCTGCCCATCAGAGTACCCGAGTACCTGCCACCTGTTCATCAGAGTACCCGAGTACCTGTCACCTGCCCATCAGAGTACCTGTCACCTGCCCATCAAAGTACCCGAGTACCTGTCACCTGCCCATATGAGTACCCAAATACCTGTCACCAGCCCATGAAAGTACTGATTACCTGTCACCTGCCCATCAGAGTACCCGAGTACCTGTCACCTGCCCATCAGAGTACCCGAGTACCTGTCACCAACCCATCTGAGTACCCGAGTACCTGTCACCAACCCATCTGAGTACCCGAGTACCTGTCACCAGCCCATCAGAGTATCCGAGCAACTGTCATCAACCCATCTGAGTACCCGAATACCTATCACCAGCCCATCTGAGTACCCGAGTACCTGTCACCAACACATCAAAGTACCCGAGTACCTGTCACCAGCCCATTTAAGTACCCAAGTACCTGCCACCAGCCCATCACAGTACCCGAGTACCTGTCACCATCCCAAGAGAGTACCGAGTACCTGTCACCAGCCCATCAGAGTACCCGAGTACCTGTCACCATCCCATGAGAGTACCCGAGTACCTGTCACCAGCCCATATGAGTACCTGTCACCAGCCCATCAGAGTACCCAAGTACCTGTCACCAGCCCATCAGAGTATCCGAGCACCTGTCATCAGCCCATCTGAGTACCCGAATACCTGTCACCAGCCCATCTGAGTACCCGAGTACCTGTCACCAGCCCACGAGAGTACCCGAGTACTTGTCACCAGCCCATTAAAGTACCCGAGTACCTGTCACCAGCCCATCAGAGTACCTGTGTACTTGGCACCAGCCCATCAGAGTACCCGAGTACCTGTCACCAGCCCATCAGAGTACCTGTGTACTTGTCACCAGCCCATCAGAGTACCCGAGCACCTGTCATCAACCCATCAGAGTACCCGAGTACCTGTTACCAGCCCATTTGAGTACCCGAGTACCTGTCACCAGCCCATCACAGTACCCGAGTACCTGTCACCAGCCCATCACAGTAACCGAGTACCTGTCACCAGTCCATGAGAGTACCCGAGTACTTGTCACCAGCCCATGAGAGTACCCGAGTACCTGTCACCAGCCCAAAAGAGTACCCGAGTACCTGTCACCAGCTCATCAGAGTACCCGAGTACCTGTCACCAGCCCATCAGAGTACTCAAGTACCTGTCACCAGCCCATCTAAGTACCCAAGTACCTGTCACCAGCCCATCACAGTACCCGAGTACCTGTCACCAACCCATCAGAGTACCCGAGTACCTGTCACCAACCCTTCTGAGTACCCGAGTACCTGTCACCAGCTCAACAGAGTACCTGAGTACCGGTCACCAGTCCATCTGAGTACCTGTCACTGGCCTATCTGAGTACCCTAGTACCTGTCACTAGCCCATCTGAGTACCTGAGTACCTGTCACTAGCCCATCTGAGTACCCGAGTGCCTGTCACTAGCCCATCAGAGTACCCAAGTACCTGGCACCAGACCATCTGAGTACCCAAGTACCTGGCACCAGATCATCTGAGTACCCGAGTACCTGTCACCAGCCCATCAGAGTACCCAAGAACTTTTTACCAGCCCTTCAGAGTACCCGAGTACCTTTTACCAGCCCATCAGAGTATCCAAGTACCTTTTACTAATCCATCAGAGTACCCGAGTACCTATCTGCAGCCCATAAGAGTACCCGAGTACCTATCTGCAGCCCATGCCTCATAAAATATACATTGGGGTGTTTGCTTTCCAAAATGGGGTAATTTTGTGGGTAATTCCACTGTCCTTGTGCTCCAGGACCTTCAAAAGTGTGATAGGTAGGAATGAAATTAGATGTGTAATTTATGCTCATAGAACGCCTGAAGGTACTACTTCAATGTTGGACCTCTCTATGTGGCCGAGCTGTGTAAACGTCTCACACATGTGGTATCGCCATACTCGGGACGAGTAGTAGAATATATTTTGGGGGGTCATTTTTGCTATGTACATGCTATGTGTTGGAAATATCATATAAATTGACAACTTTGTGTAAAAAAAATACGTTTTCAATTTTCTTTCCACGTTTTCCGAAGACTTGTGGAAAAAAATGAACCGTACAAAAGACTCATAATGCCTCATGGAATATACGTTGGAGTGTTTGCTTTTCAAAATGGGGTCATTTTGTGGGTAATTCCACTGTCCTGGTGCTCCAGGACCTTCAAAAGTGTAATATGTCATTAGGATATTTTATGTGTAATTTATGCTCCTAGAACGCATGATGGTGCTCCCTGCATGTTGGACCTCTCTATGTGGCCAGGCTGTGTAAAAGTCTCACACACGTGGTATCGCCATACTCGGGACGAACAGCAGAATGTATTTTGGGGTGTAATTTTTGCTATGTACATGCTATGTGTTAGAAATAGCTTAAAAATTGGCCACTTTGTGTAAAAAATAATAGAGTTTTTATCTTCTTTCCGTGTTTTTCAATGACTTAACCGTACAAAAGACTCATAATGCCTCATAGAATATACCTTGGGGTGTTTGCTTTCCAAAATGGGGTCATTTTGTGGGCAATTCCTTTGTCCTGGTGCTCCAGGGCCTTCAAAAGTGTAATAGGTGGTTGAGAAATGAGATGTGTAATTTATGCTCGTAGAACGCCTAAAGGTGCTGCTTCAATGTTGGGCCTCTGTATGTGGGCAGGCTGTGTAAAAGTCTCACACATGTGGTATCGTCATACTCAGGAGGAATAGCAGAATGTGTTTTGTGGTGTCATTTTTGCTATGTGCATGCTATGTGTTGGAAATATCTTATAAATGGACAGCTTTGTGTAAAAAAAAATGCGTTTTCATTTTTTTTCCACATTTTCTAAAAACTTCTGGAAAAAAAGAACAGCTCAAAAAACTCATTTTTCCTGATAGATTATACGTCGGGGTGTTTGCTTTCCAAAATGGGGTCATTTTGTGGAAAAATCCATTGTCCTGTTGCTTCAGGGCCTTCAAAATGTAATAGGTGGTTGAGAAATGAGATGTGTAATTTATGCTCGTAGAACGCCTAAAGGTGCTACTTCATTGTTGGGCTTGTGTATGTGGCCAGGCTGTGTAAAAGTCTCACACATGTGGTATCGCCATACTCAGGAGGAGTAGCAGAATGTATTTTGGGGTGTCATTTTTGCTATGTACATGCTATGTGTTGGGAATATTGTATAAATGGTCAACTTCGTGTTAAAAAAATGCATTTTCATTTTTTTCCCCACATTTTCCAACAACTTCCGGAAAAAAAATGAACCGTTCAAAAGACTCATTATGCCTCAAAGATTATAAGTTAGGGTGTTTGCTTTGCAAAATGGGGTCATTTTGTGGGCAATTCCATTGTCCTGGTGTTCCAGGGCCTTCAAAAGTGTAATAGGTGGCTGAGAAATGAGATCTGTAATTTATGCTCGTAGAACGCTTGAAGGTGCTACTTCAATGTTAGGCCTTTGTATGTGGCTAGGCTGTGTAAAAGCCTCACACATGGGGTATCGCCATACTCAGGAGGAGTAGCAGAATGTATTTTGGGGTGTCATTGCAAGTATGCATATGCTGTGTGTGAGAAATAACTTGTTGTTTAACAATTTTGTGTAAAAAAAAAAAAAAATCTTCATTTTGCAAAGAATTGTGGGAAAAAATATAACTTCAAAAAACTCACCATGCCCCTTACTAAATACCTTGGAATGTCTACTTTCCAAAAAGGGGTCATTTGGGGGGTATTTGTACTTTCCTGGCTTGTTAGGGTCTCAAGAATTGAGATAGGCCGTCAGTGTATCAGGTGTGATCAATTTTCAATGATTTGCACCATAGCTTGTAGACTCTATAACTTTCACAGAGAATAAATAATATCCACAAATTTGGGTTATTTTTACCAAAGATATGTAGCAGTATAAATTATGGCCCAAATCTATGAAGAAAAATTTCTTTTTTGCAAAATTTTTCAATACAAACTAAAAAAAAGTTTTTTTTTCAAAACGTTCGCTACTTTTTCACTTATAGTGAAAAAAATAAAAAACCCAGCAGTGATTATATACCACCAAAAGAAAGCTCTATTTGTGAGAAAAAAATGATAAAAATTTTGTTTGGGTAAAGTGTAGCATGACTGAGTAATTGTCATTTAAAGTGTGAGAGCGCTGAAAGCTGAAAATTGGTCTGGTAAGGAAGGGGGTGTAAGTGTCCTGTAAGGAAGTGGTTAAATAAAAAGTAGATAGTTTATTTTTAAACAACATCCGGTCTTAAAGGTATTTATGGATTAGTGACTTGGGAACATTTCTTAAAGAGCTAGGCAGTCCCTAGCCACAAATGGCTCATATTTAGTATGATTTATCTAGTGATCTTGGAAAACATGGCAGCTTTTAACCTAATGTCATGAACCTGTATCAGGAACCTGACGTGGTGGCTTATTGCACAATTCTTTCCTGAGCACCCTTGAAAGTTGAGACTGTCTAAACTAAACAACACAAAAAAAAAATTTGAGAATTTTCAGAAGGATTGTGTTGAATACCACTAAGCCACATGTGTCAAACACACGGCCCGTGGGCTGACATTGGCCCTTTAGGCCATTTCATGTGGCCCTCCACCTCTCCTGCAGCTACAGCACCCCCCTTGTCTTTACCCCCACCTTGTCTCAGCAGTCAGCAGCAAAGAGCAGGACAGAACTCCTCTGCCAGATCCTGTGCTGCTCCATGCACCCTCAGAGAGGCTTTTCTCTGCCCCCCACCATCCCCTGTCTCAGCAGTTGGCAGCAGAGATGAGAACAGAACTTCTACAGATCCTGCACCTCTCTGTGCAGCCACCTCACCCCCTTGTCTCTGCCTCCCCTGGTCTCAGCATTCAGCAGACTCCGGCAGCTAACTTCAACCTTCCTCCAGACCCTGCATTTTCTGCTTCCAAGCTCTGCCCCCAGCTTCCTACCAGCAGCAGCACAAGGTAAGGGGGTGCATTGTGCTATTAGGGAGGGTGAGGGACTCTTGTCTTCTGATGGTGGGGTGCTCTTAACATCTGATTTATGGGGGTCGGGGTGCTCTGAACATCTGCTTATAAATATTATGAAAATAATACAGTCCTGTGCCAGTTGAAAAGGAGGGTTGCACACTACTGGTATCATCTAAAACTTTACTGGAGACTGCTCAGGCAGAACATCATTTCAGAACCATGTTTTGTCTGAGCAGTCTCCAATAAAGTTTCTTAGGGCTAATGCACACTGCAGCTCAAAAAAGCTTCGTTTACAGGTATTTGAGTTTTTATTTCAGCTTGAAGAAGCTTGTATTTTTTTGTTCTCTTGTGCATGTTTTTATTGGGCTTCTTCAAGCTCCTTTGAGCTCTTTGAGCTTCTTTGAGCATAAGCGTTTTCACAAACCCTCCAAGATAGTATTTTCTTAAGTACTGTATAAACAAAACAAAAAACTGGAACAAAAGTCGCATGTTTTCAATCTTCTTTGAGCTTTTTTGAGCTCTTTGGGGCACTAACACCTCTCAAAAACTCGAGTTTGGTGGGGTTTTTTTCTGCCCGTAGGAGCATTTGCCTGGAAATGCCTGAAAAAGTCATAATGTGCATGGACACATTGGTTAACATGGAGGGGAGTTTCCAGGCAGAAAAAAATAAGAGCTCAAAAGCCTATAGGAGCCGCTTCTTTGAGCTCATTTGAGCTGCAGTGTGCATGAGCCCTTATGGATAATACCATCGGTCTGTGACCTTCCTTTTCAGACTTGCATCATCTGCTACAGGAGTTAAGTGGGCTCCATGCTGGTCTGCACCTGCCCTTCACAGCTTAAATTGTAACTATACTTTCATGGGAAATAAAATAGCATACAAAAAATAATATAGCATTAACAATTGTGGCACAATTCATATTGTAATTGAATGTTGTTAAAAATGACCTTTCCTTTTCAATCTGCAGCTGCTGTCACTTCCTGTAAATACAATGCAATGTGGCTACCTGGAGGTGTTCTGTACACAGAATATTTACAGTACACCCCCCAGAAACCTAATTTCCTGCTTGTGTGATTGGCTCGCTGTTTTTCCCAGAAGTCAGATTTTTCATCCCCTGCAATAAAATGTATTTTTTGGTAAGATACTCCCTATAGGAAATCATGTCTAAAGGGATGTAGACCTTACAGTTTTCCTCATTAGAGCTCTACAGCTGCAGCAGCTGGTTGCTAATTATGAAACCACTCCCATAAGACTCACTCAGCACAAGGGCACAGAGGAACAAACAGGGATTTCTTCAGAATAACAAAAGGTAGGAATCTGAAACAAAGTTTGTTATCATCCGTGCAATGTACATAGATCACCCAGAGGGGAATGCTTTTTTCTCAACAAAAGTGGGGTTACACTTTAAGTATTAAGTTATTACTATACTTGAATGCAAAAGCAAATATGCAATATGATAAAGAGTAAATACATTACTACAGTCTTGCAGATACAACCAGCCCTTTGAGGGCAATCCTAATGCGGACCTGAAATTGAGTTTGACACCCCTGCACTAAGCCATATACTCCCTTAGAACAATTGTGTTTGTGAGTTCCAAGAGGTCGGTGCCACTGCATCATCCTTTTATTGGTATTTCAATAAAAACCTTTGTAAACCGGATGTTGAAACAGGGACTGCAAGGGCAATAGAAGGGCACAAGTGCCAGGGTGTAGAAACTGAAGACTTGAACTGGGAGCATTTGTATCAGACGAGCAGAAGTACAGCTGGTAGTACCCCCAGAATACACTAAGATCGGTTATGAGTGGAGTCAGGACACAAGCTGGGTTCGGTAACAGCCGAACAGGAAGGCACCAAATCAAAGGCAGACTCAAAGCCAGGAACAAGCATTGATTGGCAAAATCCAGGCAGCGAGGTACCAAGTCGATAGGCAGAATATTGGTCAGGACTCTAGACTGAGGTTGATAACAGAGATAAGAAGCAATCATAGACAGAAAAGGATAATCCAGATGCAAGACAGGTGTAGGCCGGGTCAGTAACAAGGTCAAGCATACGTTTCAGGATCAGGAATCACAGAATTAAAGACTGAAAGACCTTTCAGCAATGATCTTTTGCAGAATTCAGATTTAAATAGACTGCTGAGTGTCACATACCCCCTCCACATAGGCAGAGGAAGAAAGAAACATGCAGAGCTGTGCTGTGAATAGACCAGCTCTATGCTAATCTATTTTGAACAACCTCCCCAACACAAATTTCCAGCTGCTTTTATCTCATGTGTCAGAGAATTGTCAGAAGTTATCATGCTGATAACAGAGGAATGAAGCAGCAGAAAGACTGGGGACTTAGAGCCTTGGAGAGAGATAAGTAAACACTACAGATATTTGTGCCCAGGTCAGATTTCATGTCTACATCCACTTTAACTATAACTTAGGAAAAGTGCACAGGCAACAGGACAACTCTAAATTTCTGACAAAATCAGTAGTTTTTTCTTGCACATCTGGTATTTTTTTCATATTAAAAGTATACCAACATACTGTCAATGGTATATTTAACAGACCAAACGAAATAACAGATAAGAATTAATAACAGAAATTCATTGATGGTATTTACAAACCCTTTAAGGGGAAACCAAATTACTTTTCGCCATCTTCAATTTACATTGTCTGCGAAAGTTTGCACATGTAACAAATGTATAAAGGATAAGGAAAGTGAAGGTAAATAGAACCCCTTCCATGTTGGAGTAAAATGTTTTGAACATGTTAGCTTTGTTTTGCAGAGACAATTCTGTCTAATGGTGGCCATGCACACTTCAATAAATGATTGATTTATTTTATGATTGATGTTTTCTGTTTGAAATAATCAGTCTATAGTGGACAACCTATTCAATTGATATGCCACACAACAGGGAAGTGGATTTTAAATGATAGTTAAGGCTATATATTTTACGATCATAAATGATTGATTGCGTTTCTGTTTCCACCATGTAATCTCATAATCTGATTTATGAGGAATACTGGTTCCTTTCAATTGCAGTGTCCCCGCGGCCCAGATATGCTCAAGATCCGCCCAAACAAATTCAACTCAGATCAATGGTATACTTACAAATTTACTCGATCAATCATGATTAATTCAACATTATTATGCGATAATATATCCTGTGCATATTTCAGCCAAATCTTAACATAAAGTAATATGCAGAACAATGCAAAAAAGCTATAATTAATCACATATTCGTTTTAACCACTTCAGGATTTCACACTTTAGTAACAGAGCACTTTTTGCAATTCGGCACTGCGTCACTTTAACTGACAATTGCGCGGTCGTGCAACAAAATTTGTGTCCTTTTTTTTCCCTTTCTTTTGGTGGTATTTGATCCCCTTTGCGTCACTTCTGATCACCGCTATAAACAAAAGAAGAGCGACAATTTTGCAAAAAAACCCAAATTTCGTACTTTTTGCTAAAATACAAATCCAAAAAAAAAATATGAAAAAACGTTTTTTTTGATCGGTTTTGGCCGATTTATATTCTTCCTCATATTTTTGGTAAAAAAGTCGCAATCTGCGTTTATTGACTGGTTTGCGCAAAAGTTGCCGCATTTACGGATGATGAGAATTCATTTCTGGGGTTTTTATTTTTTACTAGTAATGGCAGTGATCTGCAATTTTTAGCGGTACTGCGATATTGCAGCGGACATGTCGGACCATTTTGACACCTTTTTGGGACCATTGGCATTTATACAGCGATCAGTGCTATAAAAATGCAATGATTACTGTGTAAATGCCATTGGCAGTGAAGGGGTTAACCTGCAGGGGGCGCTCTAAGGGTTAACTATGTTCCCTGGGTGTGTTCTAACTGCATGTGGGCTGGGCTGGCAGGGAGAGGGGAGGGATCACAGCTTCCATATACAGGGAGCCTGTGATCACAGCCCTTCCCCATCTGTCAGAACGGAGATCCGTGTTTACTTACACAGACCTCTGTTCTTTCACTGCAGGGGGGCCATCGCGGGTAGCCGGCGGTGATCGAGTCTGCCCTACCCGCTCCCTGGCCCCCCCGGAACATAGTGAGCTCACAGTCCAGGATCTCGCAGCCGCCGTCATATGACATCGTGCCAACTTGCCGCCATCAGACTGCGGTCAGCAAGTGGTTGATATGTACTCTCCTCCTCATTAATTGTATATAAAATTACATATCACCAATATAAAATCACCATTTTAACCCAAACCTACAATATTTACTGCAAATCACTGGTTCATCTTATCTTTAATTAAAAATCATTAATAAAACAATTTAAATCCAACTCAACGTTTAAACCATAAGGTGCCAAACTTTTCATAAGATAAATATACTTTGTTTCACGTTGTGACAGATCGAGTACACGATTAGACCCTCTCCAGGATGTGTGCACGCGATCAATCCCACAAAATCGTAACAACAAAGGGTCTCTATTGTGTTTACCTCTAAAATGGAGTGACAAACTGTGTGCTTTAAAATCTTTAATTATATTTGCCACATGTTCCGCTATCCTCACTTTCAATTGTCTCTTAAAACATCCAATATAAGTGAACCCACATGGGCACCAAATCAAATATACCACATATGGAGTGTTGCATGTGACATATTCATTAATCATAAACGATCTGCCTTCTGGTCCAGAAGATTCATTATAAACTCTGCTCCCTCTCCTTATGGTTCTACATGTTCTACACTTTTTACATGGAAAAAAAAACTTTTTAGCAATCTCAAACTTTTGTTGGCCTGGAGCATTAAGAACTTTTTTCACAATACGGTCCCCAAAATTGGGTGCCTTCCTATGAATGAACTTGGGACGCTCAGGTAGTGTTGGTCCCAAGTCCTTATCTCGACGCAAAATATACCAGTATTTATTGAACATGTTTTCTACTTCTTTATACTGGCAATGGAAGTCAGAAATGAAACCAAACTGATGAATGTCAGATCCAGTGTTGGTTTCCTTAACTCTTAAATAGAGTTGAGTGAACACCTGGAAGTTCGGGTTCTGCTGGTCCGTCCGAACTTCGGGACAAAGTCCGGGTCCGGGTCCGGACGGAACCCGAACGATCGCACGGACAACGAACCCCATTGAAATCAATGGGGACCCGAACTTTTAGGCACAAAAATGGCTGTAGGAAAGTCCTGGAAAGCCCCAGAGGGCTGCAAAAGGAAGTAAAATGGGGGTAAGGGTAGGGCAAGTGCCCTACAAAAAAATGGGGACAGGGAAATAACTTTAAATATTTTTAAAAAAATAAAAACTTAAAAAATGCAAAAATGGAGGTGAATGTGGATCATCTTCAAACTGTGTCTGAAAAGTATTAATTAACGGTAGAAGCCATATAACTGTTCTAAAATCATCTTCAAACTAGGGCAAGTGCCCTACAAAAAATGGGGAGAGGGAAAATAAATTAAAATCAAATTTAAAAAATGGG
>BLSH010435886.1:688915-706318 GCA_018402905.1 Glandirana rugosa
TTTTAGTAACGGATGAGGATATCCCGGTCCAAGGTCGACAACGACATTCACTGTGTAATAACAAGTTTTTAGTAGAGGATCAAGATTTCCCTCTCGAAGGTCGACAACGAAACAGCTGGAACCTGGCCCTATAGGAGTAGGCAATGATTTTTTAACAATAATCTGTCCCTCTAAGCAACAGCTGGAAACTCTCCCTTTAGAACTAGGAGATGATTTTTGAACGATAATGTGTCACTTACAGCAACAGCTGGAACCTGGCCCTCTAGGAGTAGGCAATGATTTTTGAACAATAATCTGTCCCTCTAAGCAACAGCTGGAAGCTCTCCCTTTAGAACTAGGAGATGATTTTTGAACAATAATGTGTCACTTACAGCAACAGCTGGAACCTGGCCCTATAGGAGTAGGCAATGATTTTTATACAATAAACAATCCCTCTAAGCAGAAGCCTCTACCTAGTGCAGTCAGATCGTTGTGTAATGCAGGGTTTGATCTGCAATCTGTCACTCAAAGCAGCAGTATGTGAAATCTCAAATTACTCCCACAATCTGATTGTTGTGTACGATCGTAACGATCGTTGTGTTATGCAGGGTTTGATCTGCAATCTGTCACTCAAAGCACCAGTATGTGAAATCTCAAATTTCTGCAATCTGTCCCTCAGAGCAACAGTAGTAGTAATCTCAGGGTGCAGGATCAGATGTTAAAATGTCTGCAATCTGTCCCTCACAAAAACGCTGGCAGCTTCCTCTCCCTATACTAGTCAGAGTCTCAGAGAGCATGTGACTGCAGCATCAAGTGACTCCAGCTTATATAGAGGCTGGGTCACATGATGCACTGGCCAATCACAGCCATGCCATTAGTAGGCATGGCTGTGATGGCTTCTAAGGGCAAACCAGTGAAACACTTGTTGATTGGCTGCCCTGCAGCTATTCAACATGCGTGATCAACTACCAGAACCCAGAACCCGAACGTTTTTTGAAATGTCCGTGTTCGGGTCGCGGACACCCCAAAGTTCGGTACGGACCCGAACGTTATAGTCCGGGTTCGCTCAACACTAATTTCCACATCTTTATTACATTTTGTTAATAAGCACTGCCCCCTCACTCCCAATAATGTCCGGGAAGGCAACAAGGAGAGGCAGGCATTCCCATGGCACTGTAAGGGGGCCAGAAGTGTGTGTGTCCACAGACAAAGGTGGATGTGGTCAGTCCACCTGAGGTGATGGACTGGCTTACTAAACCATTCTTATCCTCCTCATCCTTCGTCACACAAGCAGTCCCCTACAGCTGCCAGAGTGGCTAAACTTGCCTCCTTGTCCACATATATTCCTGCCATAGCCCCAGCATCAGCCATGGAGGAGTCAGCTAAGTTATTAGAACACAGCATCAGCCACTTGCTCCTTGACGATGCATAGCCATTACTGAATTCAGATGTTGGTTCTGAGGTTGTGGAAGGCAGGAACTTGAGCCCACAGAGAGGGGAGAACACTGTTACACAAATTGGCATCCATGTTCCCCCAGCTGCAGTACATTGCCAAGTTGTCTCCACAGTGGCGGCTGGTGAAATTTTAGGATGGGGGGCGCCAGACCCCGCCCCTCATTTTGACCCCTCTCACTTCTCATAAGCCCCACCCCTTATAATTTCCACCCCTTATTCAAGTGTATACAGCCCAACATCACCAGATATAAGTATACAGAGTCACCATATAGCAGTATACAGAGTCACCATATAGCAGTATACAAAGCCCCAGATAGCAGTATACAGGGTCCCAGATAGGGTATACAGAGCACCAGATAGGGCATACAGGGCACCAGATAGGGTATACAGGGTCCCAAATAAGGCATACAGAGCACCAGATAGGGCATACAGGGCACCAGATAGGGCAGGCAGAGCACCAGATAGGGCATACAGGGCACCAGGTAGGGTATACAAGGTCCGAGATAGGGCATACAGAGCACCAGATAGGGCATACAGGGCACCAGATAGGGCATACAGAGCATCAGAAAGGGCATACAGGGCATCAGATAGGGCATACAGGGTCCCAGATAGGGTATACAGAGCACCAGATAGGGCATACAGAGCACCAGATAGGGCATACAGGGCATCAGAAAGGGCATACAGGGCATCAGATAGAGCATACAGAGCACCGGATAGGGCATACAGAGCACCGGATAGGGCATACAGGGCATCAGATAGGGCATACAGGGCATCAGATAGGGCACACAGAGGGGCATTTCGGTGCTCCCCTTCCCTCTGAAGTCAGGACAGGTCCCGCACTTTCCCCATCTAATAGCAGGCGGGCCAGGTGTATGCAGAGATCGGATAGCAGTCAGCATGCTGAGCAGCTCGGGACTGAAACCCCGCGGAGTGCTGTGCCTGTGTGAGTAATCACACAGGCAGCACATCTGCCACAGTCCCGCCTCCACCCACAGCAGCCAATGATAGAGAGTCACTTGCTCTGATGGCTCAGGGGGCAGCCAATTAGTCTATGTGTGTGCGCTTATTCAGCTCACACACATAGACTTTAATGACTGGCCAATCGGCTCACTACTTGCTGTCAGCTGATAGCAAGGAGCCAAGGAAAATAAAAAAAAGAAAAGTCAATGTACCGGCGCCACCTGCAGGGGGGCCGGGCTGACTTTTTTTTTTTACTTGTCAGCGGCGGAGAGGCAGCGCCCCAGCGCCCTTATGCAACAGCCACCTCTGTGTCTCCAGTGGTAATGAGGATGGAGGAGATGATGATGAGGTCACGGACTTGACTTGGTGCCAGATAGAGCAGAGGAGGAAAGTGAGGATGAGGCAAAACCCCAATGAGGCAGCCATCATGAAAGAGTAGAGAGGAGCCACCCAATTCCATCACAGCTCAGCTGTCTAGGCCTTATCCTCCTCATCCTCCGTCACACAAGCAGTCCCCTACAGCTGCCAGAGTGGCTAAACTTGCCTCCTTGTCCACATCTATTCCTGCCATAGCCCCAGCATCAGCCATGGAGGAGTCAGCTAAGTTATTAGAACACAGCGTCAGCCACTTGCTCCTTGACGATGCATAGTCATTACTGAATTCAGATGTTGGTTCTGAGGTTGAGGAAGGCAGGAACTTGAGCCCACAGAGAGGGGAGAACACTGTTACACAAATTGGCACCCATGTTCCCCCAGCTGCAGTATATTGCCAAGTTGTCTCCACAGTGGCGGCTGGTGAAATTTTAGGATGGGGGGGCGCCAGGCCCCGCCCTTCATTTTGACCCCTCCCACTTATCATAAGCCCCACCCCTTATAGTTTCCACCCCTTATGTCAGGCATATATGGCCCAGCATCACCAGATAGAAGTATACAGAGTCACCATATAGCAGTATACAGAGTCACCATATAGCAGTATACAAAGCCCCAGATAGCAGTATACAGGGTCTCAAATAAGGCATACAGGGCACCAGATAGGGCAGGCAGAGCACCAGATAGGGCATACAGGGCACCAGGTAGGGTATACAAGGTCCGAGATAGGGCATACAGAGCACCGGATAGGGTATACAGAGCACCGGATAGGGCATACAGGGCATCAGATAGGGCATACAGGGCATCAGATAGGGCATACAGGGGGGCATTGCGGCGCCCCCCCTTCCCTCTGAAGTCGGGACAGGTCCCACACTTACCCCATCTAATAGCAGACGGGCCAGGTGTATGCAGAGATCGGATAGCAGTCAGCATGCTGAGCAGCTCGGGACTGAAACCCCGCGGAGTGCTGCACCTGTGTGAGTAATCACACAGGCAGCACATCTGCCACAGTCCCGCCTCCGCCCACAGCAGCCAATGATAGAGAGTCACTTGCTCTGATGGCTCAGGGGGCAGCCAATCAGTCTATGTGTGTGCGCTTGTTCAGCACACACACATAGACTTTAATGACTGGCCAATCGGCTCACTACTTGCTGTCAGCTGATAGCAAGGAGCCAAGGAAAATTAAAAAAAAAAGAAAAGTCAATGTACCGGCACCACCTGCAGGGGGGCCGGCATTTTTTTTTTTTGTTACTTGTCAGCAGCGGGGAGGGGGCGCCCAAGTGCCCTTATGCAACAGCCACCGCTGTGTCTCTAGTGGTAATGAAGATGGAGGAGATGATGATGATGAGGTCACTGACATGACTTGGTGCCAGATAGAGCAGAGGAGGAAAGTGAGGATGAGGCAAAACCCCAATGAGGCAGCCATCATGAAAGAGTAGAGAGGAGCCACCCAATTCCATCACAGCTCAGCTGTCTGGGCCTTTTTTAGTACATGTGCAGCTGATCGCACTGTTGCTATTTGCAAACTTTATCTCAAGCACATCAAACGTGGCAAAAACACCAGCCATTTGGATACCATATGCTTAACAAGGCATCTAACCTCCCACCACTTGTTGGCAAGAGCACCTAAACCTAAAGACTGCCTAGCGTTGTGGATGTTGATATCATGTGGAAGAATGTTTTTGGAGTAGGCTTTATGGCCACAAAGACAAATTTTTCCACAACTGTTTGACAGCTGCATCAAATTTAATTTTATTACAGCAAAGCCAATTCTTACTTTCATTAAGAGTACCCCTATAGCAGGAATTTGCAATTAGCGGACCTTCAGCTGTTGCAAAACTACAATTACCATCATGCCTCTGGGTGTCATGCTTGTGGCTGTCAGAGTCTTGCTATGCCTCATGGTACTTGTAGTTCTGCAACAGCTGGAGGTCCGCTAATTGCATATCCCTGCCCTATAGGTTTATAAGGCACCACCGACACCCAAGGACCAATTTTTCCACACCTGTTTGACAGGTGCACATCATTGCAATTTTTGACAGCGAGGCCAATTCTTGTTTTCATCAAGAGTACCTCTACACGGTTATGGTGTGAAGGCACCACCGACACCCAAAGACCAATTTTTCTGCAACTGTTTGACAGGTGCATCAAATTAAATTTTTTTACAGCAAGGCTAATTCTTGCTTTCATCAAGAGTACCTCTAGAGCAGGGATAAGCAATTAGCGGACCTTCAGATGTTGCAAAACTACAAGTCCCATCATGCCTCTGCCTCTGGGTGTCATGCTTGTGGCTGTCAGAGTCTTGCTATACCTCATGGGACTGGTAGTTCTGCAACAGCTGGAGGTCCGTTAATTGCATATCCCTGCTCTAGAGGATTAAGGTGTGAAGGCGCTACCAACACCCACACCAATTTTTCTGCACCTATTTGACAGGCATTGTTAATTTAGCGGTATTTACACTAAATTACATATTTCCTTTTGTTGACCTACAAAATGTCCAGGTTTGACTAAGGGCCCATTCACACCTGAGCGTTTTCAGCTCGTAAAATGCTCAGAAAACGCTTGTCTCAAAAGTTCCAAAACGCCCAACAAGCAACATCCCATTCATTTAATTGGCCCCTGTTCACATCTGAGCGTTCAGTCGCCTGAATCAAAACACCTCAAGCTCAAAAAAGTGCATGAGCTTCTTTTTAGGCAGATTACAGGAGTTTTTTCTGCTTTTTACATTGGTGACTTTTTGACCTGTACAAAATCGTAGCAAAATTGCGGTAAAATTGCGCGACTTTCCGTCTGAAAACAATACGGTCAAGTGTGAATGCAGCCTAAAGTAACGTTTCCATACATGTTTTAGATCAGATTGACGCTTTGTTCTGTTGACTTTCTGTTGTTTGTTGACCTCTTGCCAACAAGTGTATACACATATGTCCTCACTAAAGTGGGTCTTCTTCCATGGGGCCGCATATGTGCTTACCTGTGTTTGATGCACAGCGTGCTGCCAGCACAGAGACCAAGCCTTCACTATCAGCTTTGCATCTTTTACTAAGGATTAGGCTTCTGGAGGACCGGCTCGCCATGACATGATCGCTGTGATAAAATGTGATTGACTATCAGTGTAATCAGCTACTGCACAGTCCATCCCTTAACTCTTTCTCCTCTTGAATGGAGTAAAAGCTAGTGCCTGTTCACAGGGGCAGCTTCAAAGTTGCGCAACTCTGAAGCGCGGCTTGCAAACGACTTCTATAATATAAATCAATGCAAGCCGCTCCAAAGTCGTCCCGAAAAGCTACAGGAACCTTTTTCTAAGTCGGAGCGACTTGAGTCGCTCCTATTAGAACGGTTCCATTGTACTGAATGGAGCACGACTTGTCAGGCTGACAAGTCGCCTTACAGGTCGCCCCTGCGTGAACCGGCACTAAGGCTCCATTCACACTTGAGCGTTTTGTAGCTCAAATATGCCTGAAGCATGAAGCTACAAAACGCTGCAGGGGAAAAAATCAATGTTTCTGAGTGGAGATGGTTTGCCTGAAGCCAAAAGCCTGAAAACGCCTGAAGCTCAAACTACTCCCGGAGGTATTTTTGTTGTGCGAATCAGGAGTTTCTGACACTTTTCTATTGATATAGAATCAATGGAAAAGCGTCAAACGTGCGTATTAGCGTGACATTGGGCATTTGCAAACGCCCAATGTCGCGCTACAAAACGCGCTATGCTCAGGTGTGAATGCAGCCTTACAGTGTATTTTGTACTTATCAGTGGAGAAAACTGTAAACAAAAAAGAGGTCTATGTGGAAAATATATAAACAAAATAAAGATAAAATGGGTGGATCATGGTTTGATCTAGGTCATGATCAGTGTCAGGATTAGGGTCAAGATCAGTATGTTTTAGGAGGGATTAAAGAAAACAGCTTTTTTATTTAGTATCAATGTCAGTGTCAGTGTCACTGTGTTTTAGGTAGGATAAAACATATAATATTGTGGTGGATTATGGTAATGGTAAGAAATATAGAGTTAAAATGGAACTTTACTCTTTCAAGCAAGCTATTTTTAATCCTTTTGTTGCTAGCATTAGTAAATAGATAGGAAAATATGATATATTTACTTGTTTTATTTGTTTTTTCTTACATCTCCTCAGTTGCTTCCTGATTTCTGGCCTAGGCCAAAATTATGCCATACATCCCCATGAGTCTTCATGAGCATTTTGTTTTTCTTTTATCTGTAGGAGGGCAGGGGAACTTTCTCAGCTAAGCACACCCTCCTGCCTACATACCTGAGCTAAGCGCAGGTGGATTCCAGGAAGTAAATGCTACATGAATCATCTGCCACAAGGCTCTATTCATACTTGTACAACTCCAAAGTTTGGACTTTGGAGTGCAACTTTGATGCAACTTTGACACAACTTTGAATGCGACTTTGGCTTTGGAATGTCGTGTGGAGGCCTATGGCAAGGCGCAGAGCACAAGATGGCGGAGGGTTCAGCCTCAGCAGGAGGGATAGTGTTCTAGCAGGACAGGAGCGGAGGGTGGGTACTTGTGCTTTTGGCGCCAAATACAGCCAGCCATGAAGCCCCTCTTACAAGCCCATTAAAGTGAAGAGGCTGAAGTCACACTGGATCGCACCTAAAGAAGTGCATGTATTACTTTTCAAAAACACCCTGCACCGGTTTTCATGGTGCTGTGGTATAATGCCATTCACTGCATGCAAATGCACTGCACTTGCAATCTGCATTTAGGGTGTCGCTAGGATTCTATTGACACCCTCAGCAGATCATGCACCCAGTTTGCTTTGAATGTTTGTTTCCCGCAGCACGTTTCAGTGTGAATGAGCCTTCAGACATTAAGATTTGTTTGGACCTTTGTCATTAGGGGTTAATATACTTGGAAAAAACTTCTGAGTAATTTAAATTCATGCTTCAAAATCATAAATTGTGAGAATTATTAAACAGACCTGCTTTCCTTGTAATGGGAAGCCAGCTAATGTAAATTGTCTGGCTCGCGTATAAAAGTATTTGTCTGTGCCAGCAGCCTTGACTTGGCCATTATACTGACTGACAGCAGAACCTGCACAGAGGAGATCTCAGAAAAGCCAGTCAGATAGAGAACTGAACATTTTCATCAACTGATTCAGACCTGCTACTGAGGAAGAGGAATAACGGAACACAGGATCAAGTATTCTATGTTTCTGGTAGTTGGAAACCTACAGATACCATATGTAGCACCCTCTACCATAGGTAGGCGCTTAGTAGTAGATTTTTGTGGAGAATAGGTAAAATTTAGTCAGGCCTGACTCCTGATTGTTTTGATTCTGGGCAGGGGAGTGGCTCAGGGAGGACTGGAGACTGCAGGAAGCAACGCCCCTTGGTTACCCCTCCCCTCTTCTTCAGAAAGTTCTGGAAAAGGGGATGGGAAGAGGAGGTGAGGGTTTCTGGTGTATTTTAGGGAGCCCTAACCAATCCCCAACTTGGATTGGCAGGGGGCAGGCCTCCTTAAATACTGGGGTCTGCCCAGTGGGGGGAGGATAAGTTCGGGTGGAAGAGACAGAGATGAAGTAGTGTGGAGGCTGTCAGGGCCTGAGGGAGCCTCTAGTCTTGGGAGGTGACCTTGGTCTGGGAGAGCTCGGGTGCAGCCTGGAGGAGAGAAAGATCCTGGAGGAGAGGCACAAGAGCGAGTGGAAGAGGACAGCAGGAGTGAGAACACTACCAGAGAGATCTCCGGGAGGAACTACAAGTAACAGTGAGTGACACAGCCCAAGGGAGTCAGATGCACAAGTTAGATTGGGAAGAAGACAATCTGGAGAAGCGTGCAGGAGGAAATTGGGGCCTGGTGTCATGGACAGAGTGCAGATGGGCTGGGAGTTGTAGTCCATCGTAGCTAGCTAGCACCAACTAAGTGACTTTGCTACACAAGGGGAACCTCAACCCCATACCCACAAAGGGTGGTCCGGAGGCCTGATGAATCTTCATCAGGTCTCACATGTGCTAGTTAGGCCATGCAAGTTGCTTGGAGGCTGGTAAATTTCCTTCCAGGCCTTATAACTGGCCTATAATGGAAGCAAGAAGTGTGCAGGAGAGAGGAATTAGGAGTTATCAGAAAAGCTAGAAGTGTGCTGGACTGAAGTCGGAGAAGATTATATACTGGAAAGTGTATATAGTGGTCCCGGTTACAGAACTGTTTGATCTGTGGGCATCCCATAACTACCCCAATCTCTATCCAAGCTCAATCCCCAAATAAAAACAACAAAAACAAAGAGCAAGTCTGTTTTCTGACTCCCGATGGCAGTAGGAGTGTGATTGAGGGCAGTTGTGAGCAGGTGAACCACATCAACCGGCCACCCCTAAGGGGGCCATTGGCTACACATGCAGTATCTCACGAAAGTGAGTACACCCCTCACATTTTTGTAAATAATTAATTATATCTTCTCATGTGACAACACTGAAGAAATGACATCTTGCTACAATGTAAAGTAGTGAGTGTAAAGCTTGTATAACAGTGTAAATTTGCTATCCCCTCAAAATAACTCAACACACAGCCATTAATGTCTAAACTGCTGGCAACAAAAATGAGTAAACCCCTAAGTGATAATGCCCAAATTGGGCCCAATTAGCCATTTTCCCTCCCCGGTGTCATGTGACTCGTTAGTGTTACAAGGTCTCAGGTGTGAATGGGGAGCAGGTGTGTTCAATTTGGTGTTATCACTCTCTCTCTCTCATACTGGTCACTGGAAGTTCAACATGGCACCTCCTGGAAAATAACTCTCTGAGGATCTGAAAAAAAGAATTGTTGCTCTACATAAAGGCCTAGGCTATAAGAAGATTGCCAAGACCCTGAAACTGAGCTGCAGTATGGTGCACAAGACCATACAGCGGTTTAACAGGACAGGTTCCACTCAGAACAGGCCTCGCCATGGTCGACCAAAGAGGTTGAGTGCACGTGCTCAGCGTCATATCCAGAGGTTGTCTTTGGGAAATAGACGTATGAGTGCTGCCAGCATTGCTGCAGAGAGGTTGAAGGGGTGAGGAGTCAGCCTATCAGTACTCAGACCATACGCCCCACACTGCATCCAATTGGTCTGCATGGCTGTTGTCCCAGAAGGAAGCCTCTTCTAAAGATGATGCACAGGAAAGCCCGCAAACAGTTTGCTGAAGACAAGCAGACTAAGGACATGGATTACTGGAACCATGTCCTGTGGTCTGGTAAGACCAAGATAAATTTGGTTCAGATGGTGTCAGGCGTGTATGGTGGCACCCAGGTGAGGAGTACAAAGACAAGTGTGTCTTGCCTACAGTAAAGCATAGTGGTGGGAGTGTCATGGTCTGGGGCTGCACGAGTGTTGCCGGTACTGGGGAGCTACAGTTAACCGAGGGAACCATGAATGCCAACATGTACTGTGACATACTAAAGCAGAGTATGATCCCCTCCCTTCGGAGGCTGGGCCTCAGGGCAGTATTCCAACATGACAACGACCCCAAACATACCTCTAAGATGACCACTGCCTTCCTAAAGAAGCTGAGGGTAAAGGTGATGGACTGGCCAAGCATGTCTCCAGACCTAAACCCTATTGAGCATCTGTGGGACATCCTCAAATGGAAGGTGGAAGAGCGCAAGGTCTCTAACATCCACCAGCTCCGTGATGTCATCATGGAGGAGTGGAAGAGGACTCCAGGGGCAACCTGTGAAGCTCTGGTGAACTCCATGCCCAAGAGGGTTAAGGCAGTGCTGGAAAATAATGGTGGCCACACAAAATATTGACACTTTGGGCCCAATTTGGACATTTTTACTTAGGGGTGTACTCACTTTTGTTGCTACCGGTTTAGACATTAATGGCTGTGTGTTGAGTTATTTTGAGAGGACAGCAAATTTACACTGTTATACAAGCTGTACACTCACTACTTTACATTGTGGCAAAGTGTCATTTCTTCAGTGTTGTCACATGAAAATGTGAGGGGTACTCACTTTTGTGAGATACTGTACATAGTCTTCAAATGGTTATCAGAACTAGCTGAAACACCTTTTATCTTGTAACTGTCTACAAAATGTGACCCACATATGACTTATAGTGCCGCTCTAAACTGGAGAAGTATGTGTTGTTCCACTGGTGATTATAGGAACCTCTATGCCTAAGCCCCCATGGGTGGGGCAAAACGCATCAGAGGGCGTAGTTTGTGGAGTGGTGCAGCCTGAGGTCGCCACTTACTTACATTAACACAGATTGGGCCGGGGTAGCTGCAGTTCTTGCTTCTATGTCCACATAATGTAATCCAAGAAAAAAAACAAAACACAATCTTACCTGCCAATAAAAAAAGAACCCCAGATGATCAGGAGCCCATCCCGCCAGAGCAAATTCTGACAGCTTAGCCATAGAAAGCTGGGCTATCTATGGATGTATATGTGCCGTGTAGGGGTATTAAAATTCACCCTCCTTTCCACCACACATATACGTTATATGGACAGCAAGAGATTAAGGGGTTGATTTACTAAAGACAAATAGGCTGTGCATTTTGCAAAGTGCAGTTGCTCCAGAACTTAGTAAATGAGCAGAAGCTCTGCTGACTTCCATCATCCAATCATGTGCAAGCAAAAATGTGTTTTTTTTTAAATCTTTCTTGCACGTGATTAGGTACTCTTTGCAAAGTGAATCTTTACCTCATTTACTAAGCTCTGGAGCAACTGCACATGGAGAGTGCAACTGCACTTTGCAAAGTGCACAGCCTATTTGCCTTTTTGTAAATCAACCCCTCAATGAGACAAACAGCTGAATCCACAGTTGAAATGCATACATATATGTAAAGTGTCTTACCTGTCAAAAGTAGGAATTTTGTTCCACTAGCTTTCCAATTTAAATGCCCCTGTCACACAGCACAACCAGGTTCTAAGCTTTCCTTTCTCTACTGCACCTAAAGCAATACAGTTTGGTTATACACTGCCCCAGCATGTGATTGGATAGTAAAGGGGCACGACAATGATGAGGTCAGCTCTGGCCTTCCTATCAGCCTGCTCCCTGTGCGTTCTGCAATGTTTTAAAGATTGATTTTATAAAATTGAAAATAATAAACATGGTATGCTTACCTGCAATGGTATTGCACAGAGTGGCCCTGTACCTCTTCTGGGGTCCCTTGCTGGCTCTGTGTGTCCAAAGGCCCTGCCCATGCTCCTCCTCAGAGGATTTGATTGACAGCAACTGTGTCCTGTGAGAAGAGGAACACAGACCAGCACCACTGTAGATGGGAACAGCACTGGATCGAGATAGGGCTAAGGTAAGTATCAGGGTAGGTGAGGTGGCAATACAAGTAGTGGAACATTTTTTTATCTTAATGCGAGAAATGCGTTAAGGTAAAAAATGTCTTGGCTTTATAACCACTTTAAAGCCTGATTGGCTTACATTGCAACCACTTAGTTTAAATACATTTTAATATGTGGTAATTAATATATAACTGGGTTAAACAGGGATATTTTAAATCTGCCTACGTTTCTAATGTTAAAGGTTTTATAGCCATGAATGTAAAATGAAAAAATAGGACTCCTTTGTAGTCATCATATGCAGTATCAGTAACGAGCAGGTCAAAATCAGACACAACAATCTCTATTCCCGTTAACCAATAGGAGTACTACACCCTCTGCTCCATCTGTCAGTCATGATGATTCAGCCATGGGGACAAACACAGGCACGGTTTCCCACTGACTTCTGATGATCTTAGTCTAAGGCGGTGAAGCACCCTGGTTTTAGGCAGGGTTTGCTAACAAATTTAGTTTGCTAAGTGGTAACTAACCACGCTAATTGTTAGGGGGATCCACTGACTTTTCCCTAACTCTAGACTTGATGCATCTTTCTCTTCTGTCACTAGGTGGCGTTGTTGCCTGTGGCATTTGAATGACAAGGGCATAGTGAATTCAGACTAGGAGTGGATAGGT
This sequence comes from Glandirana rugosa, assembly GCA_018402905.1. Lineage (NCBI taxonomy): Eukaryota > Metazoa > Chordata > Amphibia > Anura > Ranidae > Glandirana > Glandirana rugosa. The sequence goes on from BLSH010435886.1 coordinate 701,582, forward strand.
TATCTCAGCCATATGGCGGGGTTTTCTGTGGCCCCTTGGCCTGCTGGGAGAGCCTATTTATTTGGAAGGAGTCAGGTGATCGGGGTTTTGTGACCTGGAAGGAATGTTTGGGCCGCACAGGCTCGGTAAAGAGGAGATATATGAATGGTGCAACCGCAGCTGCTGTTAGAGTGTTGAAAGTGCATGTAGCCCGTCCTGGCTCCTACAGTGGTTTAGGAAAGAACAGGCTAGCCCCTGGAAGTCGCACATCTAAGGTTTCCTAGAGAGGTGAATAACGTGGCAACCTCAGCCTGGACTCCAACCAGGCCATGCCCCAACACGTTCCACTCCGCCCCCTGGAGCTTAGTCATGGGGTTCTGTGGCACCTGGATGGCTGTCTGGGTGGACATGTGCTACAACACTTGTTGCTAGGCCAGAAGCCTGAGGACTATCCCGGGAGCACCTGGCTGCTAGGCTGTCTGAGGCTTATCCAGGTTTAAGAGAAGCAGCGTTCCACTGGACGGGGAACTGAATTGTTGCCAGCGGTGAGGGAGAAACAGTTGCCATAAGGGACAACCACTCCTTTCGCCAGGGTAAGGTTCAAGGCCAGAGGTAAAGGAGAAGCAGTTGCCAACAAGGGACAACCACTCCTGTTATCAGAGGCCAGTGTATGGAAGTCTGAAGAAGTACCAGAGCAGCCTTTTCACCAGCTGGGGACGATGAAGAAGTGGGAAAGCCTCAGCAGAGTGCCAAGCCAGGGACCCAGCGGGTTAGCAGGGGTGACGCTTAAGGATTATACAGTGGGTTAGCTGTGGAAGAGCTCAGGGGATCCAGTGACGACTGGAATCTTGAAGTCTAGTGATAGACCAGGCGCTCAGTGAGTGAAGATCCACAGTAGGATACTGTGAAATGTGAGAGAAGATCTATAATGGGTTACTGTGAGTTACGTGTACAGATCTCTATTGCCTGTCGAAACTTCAGTTGCCATAGGAGACAGCAGTTCTACAAATACAGCTGCTGCATCCTGCTTAAAGGCTCTCCACCTGTATAGCTGTCTGCCTATTATTTTTGTCTTGGAGTCTGCCAATTGCTATTGCATCTGTCTAAAGGTGTCCTGGACCTAACCCTCTCTCTGCCAGTTCTGAGACAATACATCTCTTTTCTTGCATTCAAAAGGTGACTGGTGCCCATGTTTCCAACATGCATTACACCCACCATGCCTAATAACCCACACTTCAAGGAAGGAGGTCAGCTCTCCCTGACTCTGGAGGTCACCACTTGGCCTCTAGGGGTCAGGGACACCGCTACAGTGGGCAGAGGCAAAAGATGATTTTGAATATTTAAAGAAATCCTATTTGAAGAAGAATTTGGAGTTTGCCATTGGTAACATGTAATTTCTGAAAATGCTAGCTGCCTGGCTGCCATAGCAAGCGTTGCTTTGGCTTCAATAATAGCCGATTCACTGACCTGTAACAAGTATAGAGAATGAAAAAGGGGTTCATTTTCCTAAAAGCTCAACTCAGAGCTCAGCCTTTTGTGCCCCAAAGGCCCACCTAGAGGCCCCTGTGTTATGTGTTTTTTTTATGATATTTACGTTCTCTAGATGTCTTTTGGCTGGTCAGGTCACTCGCTGGGTACTCCCTTTTTCTATCGTCTCCAGCAGTCTGTGGTCCATGATGATGTAGAAAGCAGCTCTGATATGTCACTGATATGCAGGGTTGCTGATAGAAACCACAGGGCCCCATACAGACAACCTGACACGGGCCTCATACAGACAACCTGACACGGGGCCCCAAACAGAAAATGCTTCAATTATGATCATTCATTCATGTTCATACACAGCGAGTGATCGGCACTGATTACTCTTTGTGTTCATTCAGGAGAGGAAGGACTGGCAAATATACCATATTTACTGGACCCTTCCCCCACTCTCAATGTTAAAGGATCCTGTTGTGTGCTTGCAGCTGCCAACAGGAAGGAGAGGAGGGAAGCCGGAAGCACTCCGGGGGTAGAAGGGGCACACAGGGGAGCCTGGGCAGCAGGAGGAAAGGTATTGCACACAGGGAGGGTGATCGGTGTAGTGGATGGGGGGGGGGGGGCAATTACTGGAACCAATCCTTTGTATGGCTCTCTCTGCAGCAGATGAAAGCCAATAGGGGGAGAGGAGAAGAAGCCAACTTTCAGCCGCTGCAGGGTGAACCATAAAGGGAATTGGTTCCTGTAATTGCCTGCTGCCGCACCGATCACCCTCACTGCTTTCATCCGATTCACCCTGCTGTATGGGCCCCCCTGCTGGCCTGGGCCCCTTACAGGAGGACTGGTGGTACCCCCTTATCTACAGCCCTGCTGATATGTAAAATCTTTGTTTTATTTGTTTTAAAGATTTATGAACATAGTACAGAAAGAGAGAAGGTTGGCAATCAGTGTCAAGTTACATTATATGAAAAAGACAAATGTCATGTATACTAACGATAAAACAGTATATGGATATCAACAGTTATGTCCGTCAGACTCACTGAGGCTGACAGCGAATCCAGTTATGAGACAAGTAATTACATATCAGCAGAGATATATCAGAAGATTAATAGGTCTAATGCCAAAAGAATACAATGTAGAAATGACACCCTCTTAAAAAGAGACTTGGAAAAATGTCAGTGTCACAACCATAAATCTCATTGGGCCAGGTGGATCAAATTAATGAAAGATGTCTCAGGTGTCCTGTTTAAGAACAGATAAGGAGTAGAAAAGAATGTGATATAGAAAGCAAGAAGGAAAGAGAGGTGAAGTGATGAGCGAAGAGAGAGAATAAAAATATGTTGGGTGGGAAAGGAGGGGGAAGGCAGTGAGCGAAAAGGGATGAAAAGAATCTGCAGTCAAACCACTTTAGGATTGGTGATAGCTAGATGGGGCAGAGGAGGGGAGAGTAGGAACTGACTGCTCTCAACTCTCATAAGTATTGTGCAAAGGTGGCAGAGGATTGAAAATACTCCCACTGTAACCGCACAATAGGAGAGCTTTCTGTATGGGTCTCTCCAACATCGATCGTTTGTTCCAAGGATTGGATCTCGTTCATTTCACATACCCATTTTGCCATGGAAGGGCAAGTCAGCTTTGGCCAGTTGCAAGCTATTTTAGTTCTAGTTGTTATTATATGGCGTAAAATATCCTTGAAAGATCAACAGCATTGTAATGCATACATCTGGAAGTAATGCAGAGGCAGTTATTTCATTATAGATACTAAAAATATTGGTCCAGAAGGGGGAAATGAGTGGGCATCAATCCCATATATGGGACATAGTGCCGTAAGCACTTTGACATCTCCAGCAAAGGTCAGATTTGTTTGGATCTATAGCATGAAGATCAGTGGGACAGTGGTGCCAGATCGCGAATGTTTGTGAGTCAATGAAAAGGATTTAAGAACCTGTAGATGGCGGAGAGGACATGGAGCCATCTCTGCTCCTGAAGCAGCAGTCATTCAAAGTCTGTTAAAGGCAGGGGCATAGATAATGTGGACACGGTCCTCGTAGGGACAGTTTGTAAAAAACAGGGTGCATAGTTTTAATCTGGCCGCTTATGCAGTGCGCAATGTGCAGTTTCGATATCAACTGAGCTCCGAGCACTGGCAGACTGTCATGCTGATGCTTCCTCCTCCCCCCGCCAGGCTACTTCAGATCACATCTCTCCACCGGCACTCAATGACTCTTGTCTGCTACTGTGTGGGACTCTGGAGAACACATGTGAGCCTCACAGCAACATGCTGTGTTTAAGAGGTGGCAAAAGCAGGGCAGAAGTCACCAAACCTAAGTTTATGGCAGAGAAGGGAGAGAACTTGGTCTGTGGGAGGGCATGAGAACAGTATACAAGTATATCACATATCAGGAGTCCTCACTGACTGCTGATAATCAATGTGAGTACTGCTTGCACTATAGCTCACACTGCATTCACACGGGCACACACTGGTGGATAGTTTAAGGGCTGGTTCACACCAGGAATTGCACATGAACGTGTGCAATTCACATGCAGGTCTATACGATACGATTTCAGCCCATTCACATGCAGGTCTATACGATACGATTTCAGCCCATTCAAAATGGGAAATTGCACTACATCACAGCAAAAGTACGCTACTTTTAGAAACGCATTGCAATCTCATTGCATGGCACTTTTGTACCGTGTGATCTGGTGCAGGCAAACCCTGTGTTTGTGACCTGCATTTGGGGTGTCACAAACTTTATATTGGCATCCACTGCAGGTCGCAACTGCGATGAATTTTGAATGCAGCGCAGGAAACGGCCACAGAATGTGGGTTTTGGTGTGAACCATCCTCAAACTGTGCCTTTGGACACAGTAGTGCTCTGTACTATGGCTGTGTGCAATTTGGCTGATTAGCTGTGTCCAGTTTGTGTGCAGCCAGTACTATGCAGAAAGTCCCACCCAGGATGCACACTGTCTGCACCCTAGGTCAGTTGAAGGCTCTGTTCACATATTACTAGAGATGCACCGAAATTTTGGTGGCCAAAACATATCGACCAAAAATGGTGTTTCCTGACGCCAACATGGCAGCATACATATGATATAGCTCCGCCCCTATATCCACCCTCAGGACCTGTTTAGCTCTGTAAAAGTCTCACTGAGAGCTACCTCCCCCATTCTCCTTTTTGTCCTCAAAGATCAACACCTACAAGACCATTGGATAAGATAAGTTCTTACCTGCCGACTATGTCGGAGTCCGTCTGGGTTTGTGGGGTTTACGTCCAG
>BLSH010435886.1:748133-764259 GCA_018402905.1 Glandirana rugosa
CCGACACGCTTAGGCTAGGCTCGGCGGCCCAGCGACGGGTGACACCCTCCCCCCCCCACGGTCCGCACGCCACGCCACCCACGCCTCTTTCTTGCTAGCACTACACAGCCAGCCCACTGAGCCCAGTAGTACTCCAGTCCAGTCATTCCTGACTCCTGTCACTCGTGACTCCTACCTTTTTTTCACCGGCTGTCCCGGACGGACCCGATCACAGCATTCAGCAGGCTAGGCTTTCTCCTCCAGGTCCTCCTAGGTTTTCCTCCTCCTGCAGCGTCTGTCACCACTGGCTCCCTCTCTCCTCTCTGGCCTGTGTCACCTGCCGCCACTGCCAGCTTCTTCTTGGTTCTCTCCCGCGCTCAGAGCTGCGCTGGGCGGCCGCTGCACTGTCCCTCCCCCAGATAGTCCCTCGCTCTTTCTCCGCACCCACCGCACCGCACGCCTGGCACCCCCCCCCTCCCACAGTGGGCAGCGACCCGGCGGCTCGGATCGGATTCGCACAGCCACCACTGCAGAGAGAGTGAGTGAGCCAGGTAGGGGCAGAGAGCTGCGAGTGCGAGCGCGCCCCCCCAGATGTTGCGCCCGGTGCGGCCGGCCCCCCTTGCACCCCCCACGCTACGCCTCTGGGTGGTGCCCCTGCGCCCCTAGTGGAACGGCTGCCACTGGGTTTAATCACCATGGAGGGAAAATATTAATAGAAATGTAGCTTCGTTTTTTTTAAAGGTCCATTTTTACCACTACACAATGTCACAATATAGCAACATTACTTTCAGTAAAAATAAACAAAACAAATCAGTCCAATATATATGTAATACATTTCCTAGTCTGCAGACAAAATATGACACACATACCCAGCCTGACTATTGCCCCTGGTCAAAATAAGCCTATTGCTATGTAGATGCTGAAAACCAACTGGCAGACTGTCCACAGTTTGCTTTTGCAAGGACTTTTGTTTCAGTTCTACAGAAGGAAGTTTACTGTCCTCATCTTGTACATAGTTCTTTTTGGCGCATCCCACTAAAATTCTCCAACCCTATTCAAGTTACCCCAAAAATAAAAAGAGCAAAAAGAAGCCTGGACTTGTTATTGAGTGAAAAAGGTACTGTGAATGTGTGCCTGGGACTACCACTTGGAAAAAGAACATGGGCAATTTCCAGTGCTCCTATAGGGGTAGCGCTACAGCACTACAATTATAAGATACTGGGTGACTCATGTCCCCCCAAGAAGAGGAAAGGAACATACTGCGTCCAATGGGTGCTCTCATGCCACAAACAAGCAAACTACTGTATACTATACTAGTGGGAAAAAATGAATGCTCCAAAGGTGGATCTGGGAATGGATGGATAACCTCAAAACACATTCACAGGGACAACCTTGGAGAAGCTGTAGGTAACTGCACAGACAAAAATATATATAAAAATGTCAATACACACATGGTAACTATAGTACCTGCATGATTAAAGTCAGTGTGAAAAAGTGCTCTGGGGTCTCTGTATAACGTTGAAAAAGTGAAAAAGATGCAATGAATATCTCCTTAACATGTGATAACCACTCCAAGAACTCCTAACTCAAATTTTTTGAGTCACGAAGGAACATAACTCCAAATATCGTACTTGTTTAATGATGACAGGGAGTCATATGTACATCAATTGCTATAAAAAGTAATATTGATTTTCTGAAAAATTGTTGCTTTGACAAACAAGGATGTTTCCTCGCTGAGAGTTGGGCATTGTCAATTTTATTGACGTTTACTCCAAAGTGATGACAGGGTTAAAAAAGACACTAAAATTGCATTTTTATGAAAAAAAAAACTGCAGTATGTTTAAATATAAGTAGTAGAATGCACTTTCTCTCCCTTCCTTTGTTTCATCTCTCAACTGCAAGCTTTTTTCTGCTGGTCTCAGGCTTCCTGTTCTAGGATAGCTACCTTTGTTCTCCATGCTCCCCTTGTATGTGAATGTAGACACCCTTTCCTGCTCACCCCCCAAGATGAACTACATACCGTATGTACATGCAGACGCATTCAGCTCTGTGGGAATTGTAGTGCACACGGAGCGGAGCATGTGACCAGAAATAATGCCGCTGCTCGCTTTACACTAGTAGCAGTGAGGTGCATCAATGGAAGATTGGTAGCATGCACGGGGAAAAAGAGAAGCATTAAAACAATGGGTAAGCAAAAAAAACAAAATACAAAACATGACCCATGGTACTGTATACTTGATATTTTAGAACAATTGGTATAAAAAAAATTAGTTTTGTGTTTAGTGTCACTTTAAAAGCTAAGCTATCCCAAACGGCTATCTCTGTTTAGCGTGAACGCTGTACGGTTTAAGCAGAAACTGTTAGACAGGGATTAGCGCAAAATTTTGTGTAACTTAATTTTGTTTAGCATTTGATGAAGCAGTCTTGCTATGTCTCCTTGCAGCATAAGGCTTAATTAGAAAAGTGAGCAATTTAAAGCTTCCAGTATTAAGGTATCAGCCTTATAATGTTAGTGCCTCTATTATTACATCTTGGCTCTTTAAGAAGTCTTTGTTACAAATGGTGGTTTGTCAGCAATGAATGGCTTTGTTTGTCAGCAAATCACATTTATTGATTCAACCTATGATACAATGACCATTTGATAATGCCTCTCAATTTTTCAACCTAGTGTACAATAACTACATAATGAAACGCTGATTATATCCTCATATTACCTTCTCTGTATTTAATCAATGGTCACTGTGTACCCTACAGGCCATTGGTGAAATTGTTCCATTGATAAAATTCTGAATGCAACTTTGCCCATTCCTACTGTTAGGTTCCTATGTTGCATTTTAATTCGTCTTTTCCGTTTTACACTTATGGTCAAGCCTGTTTTAGACTTTCTTCAAGATTAAAGTGATTGTCAACTCATGACAACCACTTTAACCTATAGGTAAGCCTATAATAAGGCTTACCTGTAGGTGCCCTCCATATCTCCTAAACCTGTACGGTTTAGGAGATATACAGTATAGATGCATGTGCCGACGTCATCAGCACATACGCAGTGAAGAAACAGCTCGACTGGGCTGTTTCTTCACTAAGTGTGGCGTAAATGACGACTCCTGTGCGCATGCACGGGAGTGATGTCAGTGCAGCTCCGGCCAATCACAGCGCTGGAGCTGTGATTGGTCAGAGCCCGCAATCCCGGAAGAAGGCATACTAAACATGACATGGATAGAAAATGAAGAGTCTCTGGATGGCCGCACTCTGGCAAATCATTGTTTATTGTGCATAATCCAAATGTACATGAGTACAATAAAAGCACAGGCAGATATAAGTTTAGGGCATAGCTCCTAACGCGTTTCACGTCATAGATAGAAGCTTAATCATAGCTAGTAATGAAAAGCCCTTTTGCCACTTAAATGGAGACAGTAAGCACTCACGTGGTCAGCTGACAATAGTCAGTGACAGGTGGAAAATAACTAATTAGTCTTTCCAAAAAAGTGGCGGAAGAAAATCGCTTCCATCAAAGCGGCATGGGCTATTTGAAAATAAATGAAAAAACATCCAAAAATACTTGGAGACAGGGTATATAGACATATATACAAGCATGGACATAATAAGAGTGTGTCATTTGTTACAGCAATATGTGATCATAATTATCAATACCACTATATACTCCAAGTAAAATAAAATAGAAACAAAAACAAAGGCATAAAAATATGGAAAATCATGTACAATGATACATTATGTGTGACCTATAAAATCATATGTAACACCTCCACCTTGAGAGATCTAAAACCTCAATTAAAATGATACAAGAAGTAACATAATTAATCTTTAATAACAAGGATTTTTTATATATAATATCATAGCAGTAAGGACAAACAAAAATTATTTTGATGATAGGAAACTTTATAATCTGCTATATCCAAACTATTTGCATATATCAATGGAAGGAGATCATTCCTCTAATATCCCTAATATCCACCAATAACAGTTAGACAGCAGAAACTGCTAGTTATACTTATGACATAGACGGACTTATGGTACTGTAAAGGATAACTAGTTAAATGTGGAGATAAAAAAGAAAACTAAAGGGGAAAGGGGCCATTCCTCTGGGAGAAGGACTATACTGAAAGAAATGATACGATGAAAAGCGATGCATCACTATGCTCATTATTACTTTGTCTTGCAGGTGTTTTTTTTTTTTATTCCCTTGACAACCACTTTAAGATAAAAAAAGAGTCAGTTGGGTGATGGCTGGCCTTAGCAGGAAACAATATAATTCCATAGCCTGGATTTTAGTACACACCCAACCTTCTGGGTCTAGAGTCTGTTCACGGTCTTAGAACAGGGTGCTCTGCCAAGGTGAAGATAACAAATCAGAGAAGGAGAGAGCTTCTGCATCTGTTTGTACAGTGGTTAAGCTAGCACATGGGGCAGAAATTACAGCCCCAGGATCATAAGCTGTGCCTGGGCACACCCTAATCACCCCTGTGCGGTATAGATTCCCCCTGCTGCCCGGGTCCGTGTAATTTACTGGCCGGTTCCTTTTGTGAATGAACACAGTGAGTGATTGATACAGATCATCCACTGTGTTCATTCATAACTGAAGGCTAGTAAACTGTGTTTGTGAATGAACAGCAAGCTGTTCAGTACAGAGCATTTCCCATTCATTCGCTGTCCAGTGCAGCTGACACTGTAGAGAAAGCGGCTGGGGAATCTCTGTCCTCAGCCCCTTTTCTCGCAAAAGTGTAGACCCCAGTGGGGCTCCTAAAAGAAATGTAAATAAAAAATATTGTAAAAAAATAATAAAAATAAAATCTACTGACACTGCCCACTGCCTAACTGCCACCAATCTCTGCCCTACTGACACATACACACACAGACACGCATGTGTGTTTGAGCTTTGGGGTGCACACCCTAATGCAATAGTCTGCGCACACCAATGCCCAGAATTACCACCTTGATCAATGGAAAACTGAACCAAACAGGGTGGGAAGAGGTGTTACGACATGTGAATGATCATGGTAAAACAGAGCCAGAATGTTACTAACATTATGATAGCCAAAATCTGTTATTACATCTGAGAAATAAGAGAGTGTATATCTCAACCAAAGTACCAGTTTTGTTCTGCAATCTGTCTCTTTTATAAAGGAGATAAAATTATGATTTCAGTACAAAGCATTTTTAATGCAGTGTTACACAACAATCAACAGGCTAAAGGCTAAGGGCTGGTTCACACTAGCCGCTGCACTATGGCACAGCGACTGACGTGTGTTGCGATCTGACTGCATTCAGCAAGGTGATGAAGCATTGAGCTCGGCAGATTGCATTGTTTCATTTATTTTTTTTATAAGGAACTTTATTGAGATGTCACATAGACATCTTGTGAAGTTCAATTGCCACCCACACGGTGCAAGGCAGTGGACTGCATACAGTACTTTTTTTCAGCGCATCAAGCCCACACACTACCGCAATGCAGTGGTGTGCACCGGACAGATAGGAGACAAGGCATTTTGCCTTGTCCATGCAGTGGGACATACACTGTCCACAATCCTGCTAGCTAGTGCCTTTCAATTTGTATTTCATCTGAATATTTAGCTGCTTGCCTAGAGTTCATCTTCAAGCATTTAAAACTTTACTTTTACATGATTTAGTGGCTGACAGATTTGCTTAAAAGCGGTTGTATCCTGTAGAAAAGAGAAAAAAAAAAAAAAACACCTGCAAGGCAAAGGCATAATGAACTAGTATGCACTGCATACTAGCTCATTATGAAATACTTGCCTCAGAACGAAGCTCCCTCAAGTCCACATGGTCTCCAAAGGAGGGAGCTGCCATTTTTTCCCTCCGTGGATCCTTCCGGGTATGCGGCTCCGTTGCTGTGAGTGACCGGAACCGTGAGATGTCACTCCCGCGCATGCGCACGGGAGCTCGTCTTTGCGGCGGACTTTCCGGCAGCATCCAGCGCTGACATCAGCAGCGCTTGTAGTGAGAATATCTCCTAAACCGTACAGGTTTAGGAGATATTCATTTTAACTACAGGTAAGTCTTATTATAGGCTTACCTGTAGGTAAAAATCATATTTTGATGATACAACCCCTTTAAAGTGGTAGTAAAGTCCAAGTAAAAAATACATTAATAAATTAAGTCATAATGTGCTAGTGTGCACCACATACTAGCACATATGACAGATTTACCTTTAAACTAAGCCCTCCAGCGGCATGCTGTCACCACTGAAAGGGCTATTTCCATCCGGTCTTCCTTCCCTCAACCAACCTTCCATCCAATTCAACCAAGAGAAAAAAAAAACTAAACACACAAACCTCCATAAACACAATCCTATACTCAGCTGATCCTGAGGAAGGCAAAAAAATGTGAGTGGGAGTCACGGTCGCAGCACAGCGCTGTCAATGGACAGTATGCTCCAGTATGCAGTCCATTGGAAGAGCAGTAGGCATGCTCCGGTGACGTCACCGGCTGCTACAAATGTAAGCATCTCCTAAAGGGTACACACTTAGGAGATATTCACTGTAACTACAGATAAGCCTTATTATAGGCTTACCTGTAGGTACAAGTCATAAAGCAAACTTTACTACCACTTTAAGAGCTCTTCAACCTACTTAACGCAAATTAAACTTTAGTTAATCATCGGCAATATAGTGCCCTTTTAATGTTTTGGAAAAATAATTAGTTTATTACTTCACCTATCTGAGGTTAGTTTCTCCAATCAACAGCCATTTACATTTTCAGTAACGTGTTACTAATCAGACATCTTTTGCTAATAAGCAATCAACCGATCCCTGGGGATCTCTGGTAAGATTGAAAAGAAGAAGAAAAAATTTGATGCTACATTAATGGTGCAATCAACATGAGCAGCACAAAAAAGCAAACTAAATTTTGTAAACAAAACAACAATCTAATTAGGTTCCTTATGCAAATGTAACTATTAGAAAAAGTAAACATTTCCTTTTTGTCTCAGTAAATTAATTAGACATTGAATTATAAGGTTATAAGTAAGCAGGTATTTGATGAACATGTTTTCATGACAGGAAGCTTATATTCTCACCAGGGATCTAGAGGGGTTGTTGGTAGAATAATAGGAAGATTACAAAGATGATGATGGCAACAATGATAAAATCAATGTTCCACAATTACTGTTGGGGTACATTTAAAGCACAACTTCAGGCTTCTCTTTTTTTTCCCACTGCAGCTTAAGCCTGGTACATACGATGAGATTATCGGATGAATGATCATCCGCTTTTTCTTTTTTTTGCATTCTAGTCTCCATAACTAAAATGAGGCTGCTAAAGTTACGGAAATTCTCGCACAACAGAATAAAAATTTTGAAGTGATGTAATGTATTGTATTATATTTGTATGGTATTTTCTGATGAAAAAAGGGATTTTATTAAAACTTACCGTAAAATCCTTTTCTCTGAGTTCACTGACAGCTGCAGCTCTCCATTGACATGTGGGTTATATGCAGATCCTATTAGGAGTTAACTAGGCAAAGAAAGAAAGCAAGCTGGCCCCTCCCAGGGGGCTGTCTTCTCTTTCCCATATAATCCCCCTACTCTGCGCAGTACATCAGTTCGTAACAAGCTGTACAGAAAAAAACGCAGAGGGGTGGGTGCTGCGTCTGTCAGTGAACTCAGAGAAAAGGATTTTATGGTAAGTTTTAATAAAATCCCTTTTTCTCCTACGTTCACTGACAGACGCAGCTCTCCATTGATATGTGGGGATGTCCCAAAGCTGTGTCATTAAGAGGGGTGGGCAAACGACAACAACTGTACCCAACAGAACCTCTGCAGAGACGCCAGACGCCCCTACACTGCCGCCTGTAAAACTTTATGGCCAAAAGCAGCATCCGAAGATGCGGACAAATCAACTTTATAAAACTTAGTAAACGTGTGCACCGAGGCCAAAGTGGCCGCCTTGCACACCTGTGACACCGAGGCCTGATGTCGAAAAGCCCAGGAAGTGCTAACTGCCCTGGTGGAATGAGCCGTGACTGGAAAAGGAGGCACTTTGCCCCGAACAGAATACGCATGAGTCACAGTCTGTCTGATCCAACGAGAGAGAGTAGCCGACAAGGCCGCCATTCCTTTGCAAGGACCATCCGTCAAGACAAACAACGCGTCAGACCTCCGAAAAGAGTCTGTAGCCGCCAAATACACCCGCAAAGCCCGTACGACATCCAAGGAATGCAACTCAATCTCCTTAGGATGTGAAGGGTGCGGACACAACGAAGGGAGAACAATATCTTCGTTAATATGGAAAGAAGAAACCACCTTTGGCAAAAAAGAAGGCGATGGGCGCAAGACCGCCTTGTCCCTGTGCAGGACCAAGTAAGGAGACCCGCAGGACAACGCTGCCAACTCAGACACCCACCTAACGGATGTAATGGCCACCAAGAAAGCCACTTTCTGCGACAACAATTGTAAGGGAATGTCCCTGATCTTCTCATATGGTGACTTCTGAAGCACTGAAAGCACCAAATTCAAATCCCATGGTGCCATAGGTGACCGCACCTGAGGAGCCACATGGCGCACACCTTGTACAAATGTACGAATCAATGAATGTGACGCCAGAGGGCGTTGAAAAAGAATCGCCAAGGCCGATATCTGGCCCTTGAGAGTACTCAAGGCCAATTTTTTATTCAGGCCCTGCTGTAAAAAAGTCAGGACCCTGGATACCACATAAGAGCGAGGGTTCCAACCCCCCGCCTCACACCAGGCAATATATGCCTTCCAAGTGCGATGATAAATCTTGCGCACTTTCAGCATGGTAGGGACCACTGAGTCGTCTACACCCCTGTCCCTCAACACCTGGGACTCAATAGCCAGGCAGTCAAAGCCAGCGAGTGTAAAGCAGGGTGCAATATGGGTCCCTGAGACAACAGATCGTCTCGCAGCGGGAGACGCCAGGGAGCGTCTGCCACCATTCTTATCATGTCGGCGTACCACGGACGCCGAGACCAATCCGGAGCCACCAGAATCATCAGAATTCCCTCCGCTTCTACCCTGCGCAGTAGACGTGGGAGAAGTTTGAGGGAAAGATAGACGTACAGAAGACGATACCGACCCCAAGGTGCCACGAGCACTTCTGTGGCCACCGCCAACGGGTCTCTTGTCCTGCACACAAAGGTCTTTACTTTGTGGTTGAATCGAGGTCCATGTCTGGCTTGCCCCACTTGTGGCAATTCTGGCTGAACACTTCTGGATGGAGGGACCATTCCCCCTGATCCAGCGTCTGGCGACTGAGGAAGTCCGCCTGCCAATTTTCTACGCCTGGAATGTAGATGGCGGAGATTGCTGGTACGTGAAGTTCTGTCCAACACAGAATAAGAGCTGCTTCCACAGCCGCTGCCGCACTCCTCGTTCCGCCCTGATGGTTCACATACGCCACCGCTGTGGCATTGTCCGACTGAACCCGAATCAGGAGCCCTTGCAACCTCGCCGCCCAGCGGGATAAGCAGAGTCTGATCGCTCTTAGCTCCAGCACATTGATTGGAAGGCGAGATTCCTGCGCCGACCTAGGGCCCTGGGTCGACAGATGTCCCAGGATGCCCCCCCAGCCCGACAGGCTGGCATCCGTCGTGATTATTGACCACATCAGGGGAAGAAAGGATTTTCCCTGCGTCAAGGCTGGGGCCAGAAGCCACCAGGCCAAGGAGGCCCTGGTCTGATGATCCAAGTGGACCAACCGGTCCATAGACAGTGGGGATCTGTCCCACCGAGACAGAATCGCTCGCTGAAGTAGCCGAGTGTGGCTCTGAGCGTAAGGTACCGCCTCGAAAGCCGACACCATGACCCCAGCACCCGCATATAGAACCGTAATGATGACTGCCGGTGAGACAGTAAGGTTCACACTGCTGATTGCAGGGACCGCAGCTTGGCCGGAGGTAAGAACACCTTCGCCTGCTCCGTGTCCAGAGTCAGACCCAGATATTCCAGGCGACAAGACAAGGTCAATGTCGACTTCTGCAGATTGATCAGCCAACCAAAGTCCTTTAACGAGGCCATGGTGATAGCTACGCTCTCCTCCAGGGCTGAGGTATGCTACCATACCATAGTCTTCGAGGTATGCTACCACCGCAATGCCCCTCTGCCTCAGTAGCGCCAGCACTGGGGCCACCAACTTGGTGAAGACCCGAGGAGCCGAGGCCAGACCGAAGGGCAGTGCCACAAATTGGTAATGGGGATCTCCCACTGCAAAGCGTAGGAAGCGCTGGTGTCGGAGACAAATGGGAACATGGAGATATGCGTCCCTAATGTCCAGGGACGCCAGGAAGTCCCCCAGATGTAGGGCGGCCACGACCGAGCGGACCGATTCCATCCGGCATTTTCGCGCTTTCACATAAAAGTTTAGCGCCTTTAGGTCCAAAACTGGCCTTACCCCCTCCCACCTTTTTTGGGGACCACAAATAGGTTCGAGTAGAAAACGTGAAGCCTCTCTGACTGAGGCACCGGCACGATCACCCCCTGGCCTGATAGTGCCTGAAACGCCCCAAAAAGGGCCTCCCGACATTGATGCGGGAGTCTTATGTTCGATGGGAAGAACCTGTCTGGGGGTAGAGTGCTGAACTCTATCCTGTACCCGGAGGACACCACATCCTGCACCCACCGGTTGGAAATGCGGGCAGTACACCTGTCTGCGAACCCTAGAAGATGTCCCGTTCCGAAGATCGGGTGGGGGCAACCCATCATGCAGAGGAGGGCTTATCCTCTGCTTTTTCATTTTTGCGCTGCCAGGGTCTTTTTCCGGCCCCTGTAGCAGCCTTGCCGGCTTGCGGGCCCCTGCTTGCGGCGAAATTCTCGCCACCTGGGCTCCAGAAGAAATGTACTCTTCCCGCCAGTGAAATCCTTAATGATTTCATCCAACTGAGGCCCAAAGAGACGGCCACCCTGAAAAGGGAGGTCCACTAGACCTTTTTTGGATGCGTAGTCACCCGACCACGAATGCAACCAGAGGACCCGCGTGATAATGACTGCAAAAACAGACATTTTGGACAACATAGGGAGCAGGTCTAGAGCAGCATCACACAGGTATTTGATACAGTGAAACACGTGTTCTGCTTTCTGCGACGCCTCAAGCGTTCTGCTGCAGTCCAGATCATTCTGCAGCTCCGCCGTACATTCAGACAGATATTGCACCGCCATGGCAGACACCAGGGCCGGTCTCAAGGCCGATCCTGCCAAAATGAAAATGCCTTAGATACCGCCTCCGTCCTCCTATCGGCAGGATCCTTAAACGACGGTGACCCCTCCAGGGGAATAGTCGTCGCCTTGTTAAGGCGCGCCACCGGGGGGTCCACCGAGGGGGACGCCCACTTCTTTACGAAATTATCCTCAAAAGGATACTGGATAGCGAAACACTTTGGCATGGCGAAGGAATGCTGCGGACGCTGCCATTCCTGATAGATCAGATGATCAAAAAATGTATCATAAGGGTAAGCTCTGGGTGACCTAGGAGGCCTGGCAGTCCTGCAGACATAAGTAGACGTCTGCGACTTGCCATCTTGGTTCAGTCGCAAAGATGCACAGATGCCAGATATTATTGCAGCCACCAGCGCCTTTTCACGCACTGCCTTAGCCCCTTGGTCTTCCTCAACATCCGAGGGGTCCAGTTTACCCTCAGAAAGTTCCACGGGGGTCCCCATGACCCCCAAAGCCACTTCCGGTTCTGAATCATCCCCTGAGAAACAAGGGGGAGGAGGGTGCTTCTTAGGGGCCCCCAGGGCCTTGCTCGGCCCCACCCTGGGAAGAAATTCCCCAAACACCGCCCTCAGCTGTTCTAGGGACACCTGGGACCCCAACGCAGATTGCACTGTCGCTGATTCCTCTTCAGAGGGCCCTGCAGGGTCATCTGCCATCACTCCACTCAGATTGAACACACACAGTGAGGACAACAACTAGCGGCACCTCCACACTGTAACCACACCACCGCCCCTCAGAACGCCAGGGAGACCCAGGAGGCACCCACTGCCACCAGCACCCCCAGGAAGCCAGCTATACTTGCTGTATTTGCCACAGAAAAAGGTCCTGAGGACCGCCAGGGAGCTTGCGCCATCAGCAGCACGTTTTCTCAGCATGCAGGGACTCCAATATGGCCGCCGAGGATATCCACTAGAGGCCAAAGGGCTGCTGAGGACCGAAGCTCCGGCAAAATGGCCGCCACAGCACTGGAGGGAAAATCCCATGAAAAATGGCCATGGCTACGGCAAAATGGCGGCTTAGGCGGTATGCACACAGTGCCAAACGGGGTGCGGAGTGGGGGGGAGGGGGGAAGGGGTAAGAGGAAAGGACGAAGGGACCCAGGAGAGCCCCAGTGACCAGCCTCTACCGGCGGCTAACGCAGACAGAGATGCCAAAAATCGCCAGGCGGCCGCCCTCTGCTCCTCCTGGGGCGTTGCGGGTAGCCACCTAGTCGCAGACTTTTCTCCCCAGCTGGGGAGGGATGCTGCTGCCCACAAGCCCCTGGACAGGATCAAATCCGGACACTGGGCACAAGTGGGGATCACCCACTGGCCGCCCACACGGAACGGGCACAATGTGGCGGGACCCACTATAGCCTGGGACTAGCTCGCATCGGTTGGTTGTGCTGGGGAAAGTACAGGATTTTCCAGGAACCCTCTATGCCCCAGCCGGCTTCTTGATAGTAGTCTTCATTAGCTTGATGAAAAATAAAAAAGCGGTAGCAAAAATCTAAACCGCAGGTCCCATAAGGGAGCCAGGTCAACTCCTTGCACTAGGCATGTTAAAACTGATGTACTGAGCAGAGTAGGGGGATTATATGGGAAAGTGAGGACAGCCCCCTGGGAGGGGCCAGCTTGCTCTCTTTCTTTGCCTAGTTAACTCATAATAGGATCTGCATATAACCCACATGTCAATGGAGAGCTGCGTCTGTCAGTGAACGTAGGAGAAACTGTCCTGATTTAACAAAAATTGTACAATCTGGTATGGCACGGGAAACATTTTTATGTTTGTCCCTTCAGATAATTTCAGATGAACTGTCGTGATTGGCTCTCAACTGTGTACTAGTGATCAGATTATTCTACGATCACTTCGAAGGTGGTATTATTCATAAGATTGTCTGATTGTGTGTACAGGCCTTTAGACTGTAATGCTTACATTTCCAGTGTTGTGCCCTGAAGTAATTTATTTTCATTAGATGTCCTTGGTCTTTTGGGTTGAATTGAACCAAGATGCATCTGGAAGTTAAAGATAACTAAATGACAATTTGTCAGACAGGGTGTGTTCGGGGACATGCACTGGTCCATGCAGCAGCTGCGTCCCAATACACATGAATGGGACTGCCTGCACACTAGGGATGCCACCTCATCCCTTTAAAACTGAACACATATTCCGTCCACAGGTTCTAAGGCTAATTAAGGTGGTAATTAAACTCAGTGCCTTATCTGCATTAAATTAGCATCAGAACCTGAGTAATCAATATGTGTCCAGTTTTAAAGGGGTGAGGTGGCAACCAGGGGCGTTGGTATCAGCTCGAGCAAGCCCGGGGGAGGGAAGAGATCAGTGCAGCGGGGGGTGGGGTGCAGGTAGGCTCACTTGCTAGTTGCTGCCTGGCTCACCAGTACCCATCAATGCTGACCACTAAACTGACCTACCTGACACATACATTGACCTACCTGGCCATTACACTGACCTACCTGCCCCCTACACTAACCTACCAGACCCCTACACTAGCCCCCCTGACCCCTACACTGACCTAACTGACACCTACACTGACCTACCTGACACCTACACTGACCTACCTGACATTTACCCTGACCTACCTGACACCTACACTGACCTACCTGACACCTACCCTGACCTACCTGACACCTACACTGACCTACCTGACACCTACCCTGACCTACCTGACACATACACTGACCTACCTGACACCTACACTGACCTACATGACACCTACCCTGACCTACCTGACACCTACCCTGATCTACCTGACACATGCACTGACCTCCCTGACACCTACACTGACCTACCTGGTACCTACCTTGACCTACCTGACACATACATTGACCTACCTGACACCTACTATGACCTACCTGATACCTACACTGACCTATCTGACACATACATTGACCTACCTGACACCTACACTGACCTACCTGCCCCCTACACTGACTTACCTGCTTGGATCGATCCCTGGCCGTCTTTGTAAACGGCCGCTTGGGCTCGGGACTAATACTTCCTTTATGAATGCCCGAGACCCAGGGCTTTTCGGGGACCCCCTCAGGGCTCCAGTCCCCCTCAGCCCCCCTTCCAGACTCGACTGGTGGCAACCCTACTGCACACACATGCATGGAACACCTATGCAAGATGACCCTCCGCACAGATGTATAAAGAGGTATGCCGTTGTTACTGAGGCCTTAAATCAGGGATCTCTAAACTACAGCTCTCCAGCTGTTGTGGAACTACATGTCCCATGAAGCATTGTAAAACTCTGACATTCACAGACATGACTGTTATGCAGAGTATTGATATAACGCTGGAAGCTTCTTGTATGCAGTAGGATACTTTACTTTCATGGAGGAGTATCAGAACACATCTTACAGCATGGCTTTATCATGGAACAGAAACACAGGAACAAGGAAGATACAAGTGCACACAGAGGAAAAACAGTACTTCCTCCCATTACATTACCATACATAATGCACTATAATACTGCAGTGCTACCTACTGGTATAGACAGGCACAATGCATATATATACAGTCAGTTTATAAGAAAGCTACTAAAGTTGCTGTTCCAACACCCCTTCTCAACAGCATGTGCTTTGTCAAATTATATTCAGCTTCTTCTGCAAATAACTATGACCTTCCTTCAACAAAGGCTTGGTGAGTTTATCAGCAGTCATCTCCTTTGATGGGTAATATTGAATGTCAATAACACCTTGCTCTTGATTGTCCCTCAGTAGATGATACTTGATGTCGATGTGTTTGGTTCTAGGATTGACCCTTTCTTATTGCGTAAGCTTTATACAGCCCTGGTTGTCTTTAAATATGGGAATTGGTTTTGACATTTCTATCCCAATTTCCACAAAAAGTTGATAAATCCATTGCTTCTTGACATGCATGTGCTGCTGCAATGTACTCTGCTTCAGTTGAAGATAGAGCGGCAGTTGATTGCTTTTGACTAGACCAACTTATGGTTCCTTCCCCATACTGGAGGATGAATCCACCTGTGGATTTGCGGGCTGTGTAGTCCCCGGCCCAATCAGCATCCACATATCTGACCAGTGTTGGATTGGATGTTGCTGGTAACCGTAACTTTATCTGAATTGTTCCTTTGAGGTATTGCATCACTCTCTTCACTGCATTCCTGTCACGCTGACAGGGAGCTGAGACTTTCCTACATAGTATGCCAACCGCTGCAGCTATGTCTGGTCTTGTCACAGTGGCAACATATAGCAGCTTACCGAGTTTTCTGCTTCATTGTTCTTTAGATAGCCTGGTCCCATAGACGTTTTCACTTCCTTTGCATCTTGAATATGGAATTGTTCCAAGACTTCAGAGATTTTCTGAGATTGGTTGAAAAGATAACTTCCATCTTCTTCTCTCTCTATTTGGATTCCCAGATAGTAGCTTATGTTCCTTAGCTCTTTGATTTCAAAATTTTATTTTAGCTTGTGAACTATTTGATTTTAATCCCCATCTTGTTCGAAACAAGTTATAATGTCATTGACATAGATAAGGATGTATATCACCGAAACCTGGCTCCACAAATGCGATTCTCCTTCTCCTGCTTCCCTCTCCCATGGTGGCCTTCTCTGGACTCACTCCCCTAGGCCTAATGGACGCAAGGGAGGTGGAGTGGGATTCCTCTTATCCCCACAGAGCACTTTTCAGGTTCTTCACTCTCCTCCCTCTCTGTCACTCTCATCATTTGAAGCCCACTGTATACGTCTATTCTCTCCAACCTCCCTAAGAATTGCTGTGATCTACCGGCCTCCTGGACCGCTGTCAACTTTCCTTGATGAATTTTCTGCCTGGCTACCCTTCTTCCTCTCTTCTGAAATTCCCACAATCCTTCTTGGGGACTTCAACATCCCACTTAACACGAATACTACTGCTACTTCTAAATTTCTTAGTCTAACGTCCTCATTTGACCTGAACCAATGGGTACAGGCTCCTACT
>BLSH010435886.1:773960-785561 GCA_018402905.1 Glandirana rugosa
GATTCATCGTAAATTCACATAAAGATATCAAACAAACAACCGATCCAACAAGTAAACGATATCTTTCGACAGTCAGAACTAAACATAAGGATTATAACATTATCAAAACATACATGTCGTAAAAACAAGTCATTTCCGAGTAATTATGTGTTTTGGCCAGACTTGAAGGAACGAATATGGCGTTTCATTGGAACGATAGATCTGCTTTCGCTTTGTCTATGTGTATGTGACACACGTCTTAATAATCCGTTTACTCATAAAACTGGTGTAGTAGGAGAAATACGTACAACAGAATGAGGTTCGACATATCCGAGCTTTCGGATGATGGTTAATTGGTAGTAGGCTTTCGAGCCTATACAGCTTGGAGTAAGACAACATGCATAAAGAGGATGATGTGGTCAAAATACTCATTTGCCTAATAATTCTGCACACAGTGTATGTGTATCTGTTTCGCTTTCGTCTAGATAGCAAGGTTACTTTGCGGTATAAGCAAGGAAGTTCAGACCGGTTTTGTGTATTAATGAGCCTTTACTGAACAAAAATGCTGTACATACAAAACTATTACAATATTAGGAATACAAATCAAGACTGACAGCTTTCTATAGCAAATGAACAACCTAGCCAACAAACAAACTATAGAAATACACTTAAATGCTACTTAGCTTCAGTTACTGTATTCGTGATCTCCGTTGACAACGATTCTTCTGGAGACCAGGCACTTTTCTTTATGATGACCCTTTCGATTCTAATCCATGGTGAGAGTGAGCGAGCCCTTCTCTGCTCTTCTTTTATATGGGCTCAGTTTGTTTACAATGGTTACAAACCTTGACGATGGACTAAACGAATAATATATATTAAAATGCCTGTATTCCCAAATTCTACCTCAAGATGACACTCTGCCATAACAAACATACAATTGTTTACAGTATCTATAGAGACAACTGTCAAATTGTAAAACAAGAATGGTAACAAACTCATTAACCTTAACAATCAACTGACAAATGTCCATTGTTTCAGGACAGCCTGTGTTACCAAGGCATTCGTTTGAGAAGCATCCTCAAACAAACCTGATCTGTTAAAATGAGTCTGATAGATAAATCATTTGTTCATATAATATATATTTTATATCAAACGCAACACAGTATCCCACACAAGGCAACCTAACACCAATTCAATAGAGGACTCGAGCGATTAATTGTGACAGCAGAACTCTCTGACATTACACACAAATATATAAACCAATCTATAGAGAATAAGTGTTGTGCTATCACACATATTCAGCAATAATAAATCATAACAAACCAATAAGCTAAAAAAAGTCAGAAAGTGTTAATAAAAATGGTGCCCCCGGAAGACGTTCCATTGAACGAAACATACGCTGGGCGGAGAATAGCTGTGATGTCATCTTGCTCGCCCTGAGTGCTGCTGGTGTGGTCTTTTAATGCTTATATTGCTCTTGTGTGTACCTTTCTATTTGGTTGTAATAAATTGTTATACAGTACTTCACTATGGGATGCCTTTATCCTTAATTTGGTATCTACCTATGGTGATAAAATCTGATTTAATGAATGGATTTGAGGTCATCCTGTGGTTCAGTATCAGTGTGATGGAGGATCTGAGGCACTGAAAGCTTAAAGATCAAGTGACTTAGAGCTATACATCCATCCAGGGCTGTCTTTAACACAGGGCAAAAGGGGCAACTGCCCCGGGCCCAGCCATTGTTGTAGGGCCCAAAGCAGCTGCCCTTTGAGCCCATGCTGCCAGGCAGCAAATAGTTGATAAGTGGATTTGGCTATTACTCAGGAGATGATGGAGGAATTGAATGGTGGGGGGAGGTGCTGGTGGTTGATTGGGTGTTATGTCTGCAGCCTGTGCGGTGATTAGCCAGCTAGGTAAGGTAAACCTTGTCCAGGGAGAGGACCTGTCAGTCCTGGGCACAGTCACACTGACCTCTCTCCCTCACCATGACCGACAAGCAGTGTTAATTTTGGCAGCAAATTTTGATTTAGATTTAGTCTTAGTCTTAGGATTAAAATGGCATTTTAGTTTTAGTCCCATTTAGTCTTCTGGAATTGTTTTAGTTTTAGTCGTATTTAGTCGACTGAATCTCCAGGACATTTTAGTCGACTAAAATCTCCAGTACATTTTAGTCGACTAAAATCTCCAGTACATTTTAGTCGACTAAAACTCATTTTAGTCGTCTAAAATATAATGGGTGTAGTTAAATTGTAATGCATTATTTAAACAGTTCTCTACAATTTCCAAACTCATTATACACTGCTGGAATGAAAAATCTAATAAGTTATTATTTATGGTATTGAGGTATGAACATGCACTACAGACCAGTGTTAATTTTGACGTCAAATTTCAATTTAGTTTTAGTTTGTGACTAAAATGACATTTTAGTTTTAGTCGTATTTTAGTCATCTCAATTGTTCTAGTTTTAGTCGTATTTTAGTCGACTAAAATGGTATTACGTTAGTCGACTAAAATGTTTTAGTCGGTTTTAGTCGACGAAATTAACACTGCCGTCAAACCGTAGACCATCGGCCTGCTGTAGAACTTCTTCGCTGGAAGGTTCAGCAAGGTGTATCTGGTGTTCACCTGACATCCTCTGGCATTTTCAAGGTGAGATCACTGAGGGAGGGGGTCCTGTGTAATGATGGGTGTAGTTTGGGGAAGTGGGTCATGTGTAATGATGGGAGTAGTATGGGGGAGGGGTCCTGTGTAATGATGTGGGAGGGGGGTCCTGTGTAATAATGGTGGGTTGAAGGGGGGGAGCGGTCCTGTGAAATGATGGGAGTAGTGTGGGGAAGGGGTCCTGTGTAATGATGAGGGTAATATGGGGAGGGGTCCTGTGTTATGATGGGGGGAAATGTTTGAAAATGTTTGCCCAGGGTCCAATCAATATTGAAGACGGCCCTGCATCCATCCATTCATCCATGTGGGATTTTGGTTTATCTCAATGCAGTTTTAGACCTTACAATCGGGTTTACAACCTCTTTAGTTTACACTGTGTAAAGCACTGTGTAAATTGTCAGCACTACATAAGTAAATAAATAACTAAAGGGAAAGGATAGGGTGTATGCTGTCTAGGCTAGTATACTAATTTATAAACCCATACAGTGTAGCGCAACCTCTAAATAGAATCAATAAATCAAAACTCATCTTACAGTAAAAACACAAACACTGTGCTACTTCATTAATAAACGTGCATCAGTATCCATGTAAAATAATAGTGCGAATTACATTGTGATTAAAAAAAAATTATTTAGATAATAATAGTCCATATATAATACTAAATGGTCCACTAACCAAGTCAAAAAAACTTTTGCCGTTCCAGTGGCAGCCACCACTCGTGCTCCACTAACTGCTCACCTTAATGTCATAACCCCTGTTTTACCAGTCAGGTCATAACAAACAGTAGTTCCCTTTAACGGAATTGGTGATGACAATATAGCATCCTCACTCCTTCAAATCTCCTATGGCTCAGTGTCAGCCTCCAAGTTAGCGGATGTACATATAGAGATGGGAATAGAACGCAGCCAATCTAGTGCTCTCTGAATTGAATATTTACTAGGTTTTATTAAAACAAAGAAATATACTTTCAATAAAAAACACTTAAAAGAGAAGTATGTTTTTTTTTTTATTCCAGATTTATACTTAAATACGACAAATAAGACAAAACACCGCGCTCAAAATACATGTGCTCTAAGGGTTAAATAACAATCACATACAGCATCTAGTGATTGAGCTTATAAAAGTGCTGCTGCTTAAAGTGAATATATGTATGAATGGAAAACCTGTAAATAAAAGTTTTCAGCAGCGCACCCACATAAAAAAAGTGCATATTATTTAAAGAAAATCTCATACAAAACAAACACAATGCATAAAGTGCAAGTGCTAATATAGTCC
Organism: Glandirana rugosa; assembly: GCA_018402905.1. Classification (NCBI taxonomy): domain Eukaryota; kingdom Metazoa; phylum Chordata; class Amphibia; order Anura; family Ranidae; genus Glandirana; species Glandirana rugosa. The sequence continues at coordinate 777,876 of BLSH010435886.1, forward strand.
AGAGCCATAGACAGTGCTTTTTTAAAAGGAAAAACTGTCTCTAATACAGTTCAATCAAATGCTCCCGGACTTGTATTACATCAAGCCTGGAAAAAAATCCTCCACCAGTGTCACCGCGTGTAAATTGTGCACACACTGAGGCTCACCATAAAATACTAGGGTCAATCAGCATAGATCTCAAACCATCCGACCACCGTCAGGATCACCTAATTCATCCGTTTAGATCCTCCAATGCAGTAGTTCGTATGGGGGAAAAGCAAAAATGACCGCTCATAGTGTATCACTTACATAAAATCAGCTTTAATACTAAAAATATGCGCTTACATGGTATCAGCTCCAAACTGTCATTGGTACATAAAGCAAACGAGCGCACTTAATCCCATCCGTGCTCACCGCCACTCCTACCCCATCTGCGGCGTCACTTCGGGTTCACTTTGCTCAGTCTCGGTCGTCGTGTGGCCATGCACTGACGTGTTTCGTCACTTCCGACTTGGTCACAAGGGCTGGCCACAGGACGAGATGACCCGACCTAAGTACCGGCTAACTTACACCACTAGATGGTGAAAATCAGCTTTTAAAATGTATCTCCACCAGCTCACTTAAACGTAAGGACACAGCCATCCGTCTATAACATTAACCCTTTTTGCGCTCCAGAAATACCCAGGAATCATTCCGGAGTACACAAAAACGGTATAAAATGGCTCATTCAACAAATCAGCGAACTCATTGTTGGCTATCATAATTAGTCAATCCAGTTAGCAGTGGAAGATTATTGAGTCTGCTGATTTGTTGAATGAGCACTTGCACTTTATACACTGTGTTTGTTTTGTATGAGATTTTCTTTAAATGATATGCACTTTTTTGATATGGGTGCACTGCTGAAAACTTTTATTTACAGGTTTTCCATTCATGCAGATTTATACTTACCTTGGTGGATGCAGCATCGTTCCAATGCTGCATCTGTCTCCTGGCGCTTCTACACTGAGAACTGAGCCATCGAACATCACCGATGGCTCGGTTCTCACAGATCTCTGAGAGGAAAGCTGCTGACTGTCAATCAGCAGCTCTCCTCTCTGCTCCTCCACACTCACTGGACCGCTGAGCTGTGGAGGGTGAGGAGCGGCTGTCTCAAGCCCTCAGCTGTCCATCCAGGAACCTGGCGGATCCAGACTTCATTGTCGTGATGACGTGGTGCCTGGATGGACACTGGTGATGTCAGCAGAGAGGGGACCCATAGGAGAAGCCCAGCCAAACAAGCTCAGGCTGGACTTCTCCTTTAAGCCATGCTAGCTGAATATCGCATGTATCAGTTAACAATCACAAACAGAGATGGTCACGAGCTGACTCATGCTCCAGGCTCCGCCCCTTATATTCGCTACATCCCAGGGTATGGACTTCATCAGTGGGGCCTCCAGCAATCCCTACTGATCAAATCCACACCCTGGGATATAACAAGTTTTAAATAAATTGAGTTTATTTTGAGGTTGCACTACACTGTATAGTTTTATCATTTTTGAAGAGCGTGGTGGAATCAGTTTGACTGACCAACTACAACTGGCTGCATTATTTGGACTCATTTACATGTGAGGTTGGGGGTGGTAAAATATTGCAGATGAGCTACAGTTTTACTGCACCTCAACCACTACCCCATTTAGCTGCAGAGACAGTGGTTAAGGGTGTACACATGTTGTGGCTGCAATGCTTTGCTTCACAGCTGTGATCAGGTTTTTTTTTACACTATGCTTGAATGTACACCCATAATGGCTATTAGGGATAGGCGAATGGTTCTGCTCGAGCATGAGTTCGGACCAAACATTGGCTGTTTGTCCATTCCCAGAATAACCAAATTATTGGGTCATTCGACCATTTGTTCAGCCCTCCGAATGACCACAATGCACTGCGCAGCCGCACAGTGCATTGAATGCCCTGATTGGCTGAAGCAATGAAAGCTTCACCCAATCAGCTTCACCCAATCAGAGCACAGTCAGAACCATGATTGGACGCTGTCATGATGACTCTACCAGATCATGGCTCATTGCTCTTAGTCCCATCCCACACTATAAAAGTATTCTTTCACTAGCGGCCATTTTCAGTGTGATATCAGCAGTGTGAAGAGAGATAGAACAGGGCTCTGTTCAGTGCTATTAGGCAGTGTGTGTGCTATAGTGTGCTATTGTGATTGTATTGTCAGTGTAGAATATTAGTTTAGTGTGAATCTAGGGATAGCCAGTGTGAGTGTAGTGACGGCCATTAATTTTTACATTAGTGTGAATCTAGGGATAGTCCAGTCAGTGTAGTGTGTGACCACCATTCATCTTTATATTAATGTGAGTCTAGGGACAGTTTAGTCAGTGTGAGTGTAGTGACCACCATTCATCTTTACTTTAGTGTTAATCTAGGTACAGTTCAGTCAGTATGAGTGTAGTGTGACCACCATTCATCTTTACATTAGTATGAGTCTAGGGACAGTTCAGGCAGCATGAGTGTAGTGAGTGACCACCATTCATCATTACATTAGTGTGAATCTAGGGACGACAGTTCAGTCAGTGTGAGTGTAGTGATCGTTCAATACCGTATATTTCTGTGCGTTACTGCAAGTTTAACGGAATATAGTTCTGTGCCTTACTGCAAGTTTAATGCCATATAGTTCTGTGCATTACTGCAAGTTTAACGCCGTATATTTCATAGTGTTACTGCAAGTTTAACACCACATATTTTTGTGCGTTACTGCAAGTTTAATGCCATATAGTTCTGTGCATTACTGCAAGTTTAACACCGTAGATTTCATTGCATTACTGCAAGTTTAATGCCATATAATTCTGTGGGTCTCTGCAAGTTTAATGCTATATAGTTTTGTGCATTACTGCAAGTTTAACACCATATAGTTCTGTGCATTACTGCAAGTTTAACGCCATATAGCTCTGTGCGTTATTGTAAGTTTAATGGCATATAATTCTGTGCATTACTGCAAGTTTAATGCCATATAGTTCTGTGCATTACTGCAAGTTTAACGCCGTATATTTTTGTGTGTTACTGCAAGTTTAATGCCATATAGTTTTGTGTATTACTGCAAGTTTAACACCGTAGATTTCATTGCATTACTGTAAGTTTAATGCCATATAATTCTGTGGGTTTCTGCAAGTTTAATGCCATATAGTTTTGTGCATTACTGCAAGTTTAACGCCATGTAGTTCTGTGCGTTACTGCAAGTTTAACGCTGTATATTTCATAATGTTACTGCAAGTTTAACGCCATATAACTCTGTGCGTTATTGTAAGTGTATTGGCATATAATTCTGTGCGTTACTGCAAGTTTAACGCCATATAGTTCTGTGCGTTACTGCAAGTTCAAAGCCATATAGATCTGTGCATTACTGCAAGTTTAATGCCGTATATTTCATTGTGTTACTGCAAGTTTAACGCCATATAGTTACTTACGTTACTGCAAGTTTAACGCCATATAGTTTTGTGCGTCACTGCAAGTTTAAGGCCGTATATTTCATTGTGTTACTGCAAGTTTAACGCCCCATAGTTCTGTGCACTGCAAGTTTAAAACCGTATATTTCATTGTGTTACTGCAATTTTAACGCCATATAGTTCTGTGCGTTACTGCAAGTTTAAGGGCATATAGTTCTGTTATAGTTCTGTATGTTACTGCAAGTTTAACGCCGTATATTTTATAGCATTACTGCAAGTTTAACACCATATATTTTTGTGCATTACTGCAAGTTTAATGCCATACAGTTCTGGGCATTACTGTAAGTTTAATGCCATATAGTTCTGTGCGTTACTGCAAGTTTAACGCCATATATTTCATTGCGTTACTGCAATTTTAACGCCCTGTAGTTCTGCGCGTTACTGCAAGTTTAACGCCATATAGTTCTGTGCGTTACTGCAAGTTTAACGTTGTATATTTAATTGCGGTACTGCAAGTTTAATACCGTATATTTCATTGCGGTACTGCAAGTTTAAAGCCATATAGTTCTGTGTGTTACTGCAAGTTTAACGCCATATAGTTTTGTGCCTTACTACAAGTTTAACGCCATATATTTCATTGTGTTACTGCAAGTTAAATGCCATATAGTTTTGTGCGTTACTGCAAGTTTAACGCCACATATTTCATTGCGTTACTTCAAGTTTAATGCCATTTAGTTCTGTGCGTTACTGCAAGTTTAACACAGTATAGTTCTGTGTGTTACTGCAAGTTTAACGCCATATAGTTCTGTGTGTTACTGCATGTTTAATGCTGTATATTTCATTGCATTACTGCAAGTTTAACGCCATATAGTTCTGTGTGTTACTGCAAGTTTAACGCCATATAGTTTTGTGCCTTACTACAAGTTTAACGCTGTATATTTCATTGCGTTACTGCAAGTTTAATGCCGTATATTCCTTTGTGTTATATTTCATATTGTTACTGCAAGTTTAACACGATATAGTTCTGTGCATTACTGCAAGTTTAATGCCATATAGTTCTGTACATTATTGTAAGTTTAATGGCATATAATTCTGTGCGTTACTGCAAGTTTAACGCCATATAGTTCTGTGCATCACTGCAAGTTCAAAGCCATATAGCTCTGTGCATTACTGCAAGTTTAATGCTGTATATTTCATTGTGTTACTGCAAGTTTAACGACATATAGTTACTTACGTTACTGCAAGTTTAATGCCATATAGTTCTGTGCGTCACTGCAAGTTTAAGGCCGTATATTTCATTGGGTTGCTGCAAGTTTAAGCCCCATTGTTCTGTGCATTACTGAAAGTTTAACGCTGTATATTTCATAGCGTTACTGCAAGTTTAACACAATATAGTTCTGTGCATTACTGAACGTTTAACACAATATAGTTCTGTGCGTTACTGCAAGTTTAATGCTATATAGTTCTCTGCGTTACTGAAAGTTTAACACAGTATATTTCATTGTGTTACTGCAATTTTAACGCCATATAGTTCTGTGCGTTACTGCAAGTTTAATGGCATATATTTCATGGCGTTACTGCAAGTTTAACGCCATATAGTTCTGCGCGTTACTGCAAGTTTAACGCCATATAGTTCTGTGCGTTACCACAAGTTTAACGCCGTATATTCCTTTGTGTTACTGCAAGTTTAAGTCCATATAGTTCTGTGCGTTACTGCAAGTTTAATGGCATATAGTTCTGTGCGTTACTGCAAGTTTAACGTTGTATATTTCATTGCGGAACTGCAAGTTTAATGCCGTATATTTTATTGCAGTACTGCAAGTTTAACGCCATATAGTTCTATGCATTACTGCAAGTTTAACGCCGCATATTTCATTGTGTTACTGCTAGTTTAACTCCATATAGTTCTGTGCGTTACTGCAAGTTTAACGCCATATAGTTCTGTGCCTTACTACAAGTTTAACGCTGTATATTTCATAGCATTATTGTAAGTTTAAGGCCATATATTTCTGTGCATTACTGCAAGTCTAATGACATATAGTTCTGTGCCTTACTGCAAGTTTAATGTCATATATTTCATTGTGTTACTGCAAGTTTAACGCCATATAGTTCTGTGCATTACTGCAAGTTTAATGCCATATAGCTCTGTGCGTTACTGCAAGTTCAAAGCCATATAGTTCTGTGCATTACTGCAAGTTTAATGCCGTATATTTCATTGTGTTATTGCAAGTTTAACGCCATATAGTTACTTACGTTACTGCAAGTTTAACGCCATATAGTTCTGTGCGTCACTGCAAGTTTAAGGCCGTATATTTCATTGCGTTACTACAAGTTTAACGCCCCATAGTTCTGTGCATTACTGCAAGTTTAATGCCATATATTTCATTGTGTTACTGCAATTTTAACGCCATATATTTCTGTGCGTTACTGCAAGTTTGAGGGCATATAGTTCTGTTATAGTTCTATATGTTACTGCAAGTTTAACGCCGTATATTTTATAGCCCTACTGCAAGTTTCACACTATATATTTTTGTGCATTGCTGCAAGTTTGATGCCACATAGCTCTGTGCATTACTGCAAGTTTAATGCCATATAGTTCTGTGCGTTACTGCAAGTTTAACGCTATATAGTTCTGTGCGTTACTGCAAGTATAATGCCGTATAGTTCTGTGCGTTACTGCAAGTTTAACGCCATATAGTTCTGTGTGTTACTGCATGTTTAATGCTGTATATTTCATTGCGTTACTGCAAGTTTAACGCCATATAGTTCTGTGCGTTACTGCAAGTTTAACGCCATATATACCTTTGTGTTACTGCAAGTTTAAGTTCATATAGTTCTGTGCGTTACTGCAAGTTTAATGGCATATAGTTCTGTGCGTTACTGCAAGTTTAACGCCGTATATTTCATTGCATTACTGCAAGTTTAATGCCGTATATTTCATTGTGTTATTGCAAGTTTAACGCCATATAGTTACTTACGTTACTGCAAGTTTAACGCCATATAGTTCTGTGCGTCACTGCAAGTTTAAGCCCGTATATTTCATTGCGTTACTACAAGTTTAACGCCCCATAGTTCTGTGCATTACTGCAAGTTTAACGCCGTATATTTCATTGTGTTACTGCAATTTTAACGCCATATATTTCTGTGCGTTACTGCAAGTTTGAGGGCATATAGTTCTGTATGTTACTGCAAGTTTAACGCCGTATATTTTATAGCCCTACTGCAAGTTTCACACTATATATTTTTGTGCATTACTGCAAGTTTGATGCCACATAGCTCTGTGCATTACTGCAAGTTTAATGCCATATAGTTATGTGCGTTACTGCAAGTTTAACGCTATATAGTTCTGTGCGTTACTGCAAGTATAATGCCGTATAGTTCTGTGCGTTACTGCAAGTTTAACGCCATATAGTTCTGTGTGTTACTGCATGTTTAACGCTGTATATTTCATTGCGTTACTGCAAGTTTAATGCCATATAGTTCTGTGCGTTACTGCAAGTTTAACGCCGTATATACCTTTGTGTTACTGCAAGTTTAAGTTCATATAGTTCTGTGCATTACTGCAAGTTTAATGGCATATAGTTCTGTGCGTTACTGCAAGTTTAACGCCGTATATTTCATTGTGTTACTGCAAGTTTTATGCCATATAGTTCTGTGCATTACTGCAAGTTTAATGCTGTATATTTCATAGCGTTACTGCAAGTTTAACGCCATATATTTCTGTGTGTTACTGCAAGTTTAATACCATATAGTTTTGTGCCTTACTGCAAGTTTAACGCCATATATTTCATTGCATTACTGCAAGTTTAATGCCATATACACTGTGTGCAGAATTATTAGGCAAATGAATATTTTGACCACATCATCCTCTTTATGCATGTTGTCTTACTCCAAGCTGTATAGGCTCGAAAGCCTACTACCAATTAAGCATATTAGGTGATGTGCATCTCAGTAATGAGAAGGGGTGTGGTTTAATGACATCAACACCCCATATCAGGTGTGCATAATTATTAGGCAACTTCCTTTCCTTTGGCAAAATGGGTCAAAAGAAGGACTTGACAGGCTCCGAAAAGTCAAAAATAGTGAGATATCTTGCAGAGGGATGCAGCACTCTTAAAATTGCCAAGCTTCTGAAGCGTGATCATCGAACAATCAAGCGTTTCATTCAAAATAGCCAACAGGGTCGCAAGAAGCGTGTGGAAAAACCAAGGCGCAAAATAACTGCCCGTGAACTGAGAAAAGGGGACAACCGATAAAACTTACTTTGCGA
>BLSH010435886.1:800082-824480 GCA_018402905.1 Glandirana rugosa
GAGCCCTCATAACCCCCCCCGACACCCCTCTTACGTACTTCCATTTTTTTTTCAGTCGGAAATGTTGGTGAAATTCCGAGTATGTGTGATATTCTTTTAGTCCGCTTGTATGCTAAAAGACTCACACATGTGTTGAAAGGTGTCGGTTAAGGCTGGAAGACTTGATTTTAAATGCTTCCTTGTTTGAGGCTTTAAAAAGAACATGTCGTGGTCCTGCTTACTAAAAGCTAATACAAAAATGACCTTTCATTTTCAATTTACAGCACAAACAAACCCCCCCCCCCTCGTTGTTTCACAGCAAGTTGGAACCGAGGAAGGAAATAATGTACGAATATTCTCATGCGACAAAGGGACTTTCTTTTTGTTGCTTATTGTTTCTGATTATGTGCAGTCTTTTGTTTCTGACTTCTCTCGTACGAAAATGGTACACATAATCGAAAATCATTCGTCCTGGTGCTGTACAAGAAAAATTTCGGAGTTTGTTCCTTCGTAAATTTTAGTTCAGAAGGTCGGAATTGGCTGTGGAAAGTTGTGTACACACTCAGAAAATCGTATGTTCGCCTGATTTTCTTATAGTGTGTATGAGCCTTAAAGTGGTTGTAAAGGCTGACTTTTTTTTTACCTTCATGCATTCTCCCCACAGCCCCCCCCAATACTCCCGAGCTCCCTCTCGGTCCAGCGATGTGCTCGAGAGACCGGGCTGTCCCGGGACTCCCTGTTCTCATTGGCTGAGACAGCAGTGGGAGCCCATTGGCTCCCACTGCTGTCAATCACAGTCAGTGAGCCAACGAGGAAAGAGTGTGTGTGTGGGGGGGGTGAACGCATCAAGCAGTGGCTCGGAGCGAGCATGCAGCAGTGCCCCCAGGGAAAGTGGCTTTCTCTGGGGGCACTGCTTGATGGGGAGGAGCCAAGAGTGGCAGCGAGGGACCGGGAGGATCGGAGCTGCTCTGTGCAAAACCACTGCACAGAGCAGGTAAGTTTAACATGTCTGTTATTAAAAGAAAATACCAAGCTTTAATATCACTTTCAGATACAAGTTAGATTTCCAGCATCCTCTGCAATAAAATTCTCATTTTTGGTGAGGTACTCCCAAAGGGAAATCACATCTAAAGGGATGCAGGCCTTGCCATTTCCTCATTAGAGCCCTGCAGGTGCAGCAGCTGATTAATAATTATAAAATCACGTGCATGTACATAGATCACCCAGAAGGGGAATGTTCTTTTCTCAACAAAAGTGGAGTTACTCTTTTTTAGCCAAGGAAGTTGCCATCTGAGCCTCTGATGTATCTGCAGTTGCCATGGTGGTGCACATGTGATTAGATATCACTTCAACCATTTGATGCTTTAACGGTTTGGTTGGGAGCACAAGAAAATGTGACAGCTAGCATTCCTGGAATGCCGGGAATGTAACTGTTTTTTGAAACTATTAAATTCATAGGTTTAGCTCCACTTTAAGGCCCTGTTTACATCTGGCATTTTGGGATCTGGCCATGATTCAAAATCGTACTGCAATAGTGGCAAAATGCACCATGCCTGTTTGGGTGCCATTCATTTTTAATGGCCCCAAAAAGCGGTGTGGTGGATAAAATGCATGACAATCATGACAAAGCATATCACGGGATGCTTCTTTCCCAAAAAGGAGCAGGAGCTCCTTGATTAATGGCACCCAAACAAGTGGGGAGCACTATTACACTGCAATTTGGAATCGCAGACAGAATTGCAGTGCTTCTGTCCACGATTCCCAATTGCCAGATGTGGACGAGGCCTTAAAGCGGAGTTCTACCACATTTTGAACTTTGCGCCCCCTCATTCCTTATCACTTTACGATTCCGCATTGGACTTTTTTGTAGTGTGTAGCCCCCTGTTACTAAAGTTGGGCTATAATGTAAATTTAGTTTTTAGCTGAGCTGTAACCAGCTCAGATTGATTGTATATAGTTTAGCTGGCCTTGCACTAATTTCAGTAAGGTTGTGCATTTCTCACTGTTGCCAGTAGGTGTCACTGGTACCATAGGCGAGTATGAGAAGTACAACTGAACTGGGTTATGAATAATTATTCTTTTTCCAGAAACAGCCCAGTAGGAGGGTCCTGGCCGCTGTGCATTCTTAGGAGGGGTATTTATTTGGGTGTGACCATGTTCTCTCTCTCTCTTGACCTCGGGGCCTCCAGGCCTGAGGATGTGCTGATGTGAGCTCTGCATATAGGCCCAGAAACTTGTCTGGGGCCTACTATTCCTGCGTGGTCCTGGGGCTGTCTTGCCTGTGTGGGAGAAACCGAGCCAAGCTGAGAAAATCCGGAGGAGGACCCTTGCTGGAGAGAGCCAGGATGAAGGCTGGTCTCTCGGAAGGACCTGGTGACTCGCTTGAAGGACACACCTGCATCTAAAGCTGCCTTTACAGTATGTCGGATGGCTTAAAGGTTCTGATGGTGTGAAGCTGAATCTATTCTACCAATCTACCCTGTCGCAGTATCGCCGGGCCGCTTAAAGGTTCTGGTACTTTAATCCTATTCTACAATCTAAATTGTGCTAACTAGCTCCTGATTGATAAAGCCTGTGAGAATGGTCTATTCATAAGTGTTCATTCTACAATCTGGTGTCTGTAAGTGATCTTCAAAAAGGTATCTGAAACCTCCCCTAACCCTCTCTCCTCTCACTGCTTTCAAGTTCTTTATTAATGCATTGAAAAATATCTAAAGTTCTGTTCTAAACTCCACATTGTAGCCATGGATTCAGCCCTGAGAAGTGATGTATGCTCTGCCCATCTCTGGTAGGCTCCCAGGAGGGTGGAGTACCCGCTACAAGTCTATTTACCTTATTTGCACAGGGGAATGCTCCTCTTCTGGTGTGCCTCGCTGAGGTACTTCATTTCCAGCCACGCATTGGCTCCTGGGATATGAGTTTCATCAATCCCAGCAGTCAATGGGCATCCTCCGCTGGTAGCATTGCATTATATCCAAACAGGGAATGGCGTGATGCAAGGCAACAATGAGTGTGCCACGCTTTGTAGTTTATGCGCATGCGCAGGATCGGTAGGTGCGTGCTGGGTGGCCAGCAGCACCGTATCCCAAAAGGACATACCAGTGTGCTTCACATGCCCACACTGAAGATGGGAGCGTGCTCAGAGGGGACAGCAAGTTCAGTTTCCAAAAAAAAAAATAATAAACATTTAGAAACCTACATTTAATACTAATACAGTTTTGCATTGCATTAGGTCCAAACATCATGGGGGTGTTTAAAAAAAAAAACAGCTGGAATTCCACTTTAAAGTGGTTGTAAACCTCAGACATGAAATATGAACAAAACACGTCCCTCTATAGTGTGCACTTGTCTCAATTAAGGGCACTAAGTGTCACTTCTGTCTGCTGCTTCATTCCTCTGCTATCAGCCTGAATCACTTCTGACAAGTATTCCTGACACCAAGAGAAAAATGATGATGGGGAAGGACCTCCAACTGATTGACAGCCTCAACTCTGTTCCTGTGAGCTGTGTGGAGGGGGGTGTGTCCCTTCCCTCAAATCAGCTCTTAGAGCTCTCTTCACTAAGCCCTGCAGTGTGTCATTTCAGCTCTCCGCCCCCTTTTTTCTGAACTCTCAGATAAGCTTGGTAAATTTTCCACTTTTAACGGATGTAGAGAATACTGCAGATTGACAGATACAACTTACATAGGAGGATTTGTTTCATCATGTGTATCGCCGGAGGCCAATTACTTCACTGGGTGTATGTAAGGGTTTACAACAACTTTAAGCAGAACTAAATCCATGAATTGAACAGTTCCCAAAACAGTTACATTCAAGGCATGTTGATAATGATAACTGTCACAAGTGCTTGTGCTCTCAATGAAACTGTCAGATCTTTGAATGGTTAACTGTTCACATGTGCTGAACCATGGCAACTGCTGATCAGACAGAGGCTAAAATTCAGTGGGCCGACCAAACCCAGGTGACACCCGGTGGAGGGGTGACACCATCAAGTAGCACTGTAGCAGACTAGGGGGGGGAGAGCTGCACTAGCCTGCTCAGTGGCCTACTGCCTGTGCTGTCACTCTGCAGCAACAGGACAGAGCAATATGGCAGGATAGCGGGGGGGGGGCATTGACAACATGTGTGACACCAACCCTAGTAGTGCCACTGCTAAGATGGCAGCTTCCTAGGTGGGCTTAGTTCAGATTTAAGTAATAAAAGCATTATGGTTATGAGGAAGATGTATTTATTGGAAATAATGGGAAAAAAGAAGAAGAAGAAAAAAAAATACATTTAGCCATAGAGGATAAATGAGGGGACATGTAACCCTATACCACATTAATGAGTCTGAAACGTTTAGACATTTAGATGAAGCTGCAGAAAACAGAGCTATTAGATTTCTGAAGTTAAATAAAAGTGAACACAAGACAATGAGAAATTAGCAGAAAATGTTACATTTAGCTATTTTACTTATATAATTCCACAAATTATATATAATAGTAACACCCACACACATAAAATCAGTAGCGAAAGTGTCTGCATTTTGCTTTTAATTCCCATATCTGGTGATCTTTATTTATATGTGAGATTGTCCCTGACCAAGGCATCCAACAGAAGATGTGGGAAACGTGCCCTGAGTGCCAGAGTTTAGCGATATCCTGTAAGGGCTGAATACATTTTCGTACAAAGAGGAATTACAAGTAATTATATATACCATTGTTTATAGAGGACCTAGTGTCAAATAAATTGTTCATGTTAAAGCGGTAGTAAACCAGCCTGAAAAAAAAAAAATCCTGCAAGACCATAGCATAATATGTTAGTATGCATCGCATACTAACATATTATGAAATACTTACTTTAGAACGAGGCCCCCGATGCCCGAGTCGGTCAGCGCTAAGGACGCTGACATGATGGTCCTCTTCTTTCTTTCGGGTACGCGGCTCCAGTGCTGTGAGTGGCTGGAGCCGTGTGACGTCACTCCCGCGCATGCGCACGGGAGCTCTTCGTTCTGGCAGCCAGCTCTGATTTTCCAGCAGCCTCCGCCGGATCATCAGAGCGCATGCGCCGCTAATGTCAGCGGCTGCATGCAGGGTGAAAATCTCCTAAACCATGTAGGTTTAGGAGATATTCATTTTACCTACAGGTAAGCCTTATTATAGGCTTACCTGTAGGTAAAAACAGTAGTGGGGATTTACTACCGCTTTAAGTGTCTGCATGCTAAGTAACATGCAAGTGTAAACCCTGATATTTCTTACCTGTAACAAAGATCACATTACTCCCCTTAATAATAGGGATGGTCCCGATATTCGAGTTGAACCTAAGTTCGACTCGAATATCGGGTGTTCATTTGTTTGTAGAACAAACAAACATATGGGGCGCTCACAGAAAGTTCGCCCGCCGCGAAACACCCCATAATGCACTGTGAGATCGCAGTGCATTAAAGGCTGCTGACTGGCCAAAGCATTCACATCACCTGTATGCTTTGGCCAATCAAAGCGCAATATGCTATGAGAGCCATGAATGGCCAAAGGCAGGGTGCCTTTGGCCAATCATGGCTCAGAGGCTAAGTCCACGCCCCACACTATATAAGGCTGCTGCTTACACGGTGGCCATACATAGTGAATGAATGGAAATTAGGTAAGTAGTTAGTGTAGTGCGCAGTCAGTCAGTGTAGTATATATAATACATTTCAGAGTATATAGTGCAGTCAGTGTAGTATATATAATACAGTGGAGAGTATATAGTGCAGTCAGTGTAGTATATATAATACAATGGAGAGTATATAAGGCAGTCAGTGTAGTATATATAATACATTGCAGAGTATATAGTGCAGTTAATGTAGTATATATAATACAGTAGAAAAGATATAGCGCAGTCAGTGTAGTATATCCACTTCCCTACCAGCGCAGTAAATAGGCGGCGGCTGGTTTTGAGCGGCTCTACCGGGACATGTCCCGGTATCATTTTTTAGAGCTGGCGGTCGGCTATCCAGGGGTAACGACCGATCCGGCTTGGAGGCCGCTCGTTCGTTACCCCAGGGGGCGGGAGGGGACATCCCCCCTCCCGCCGCCTTCCGCCGCTCTTCTCTGGCTTCCTGTCCCACCGGTAGACCGGAGCGACGATCCGGGGCGTCCGCCGGCTGCAAGGAGACCTGACAGAAGCCATAATCGGCTCCGATCGGGTCTCCTTCGGCAAATTCCGGGAGCGACGTCACAACGTCACTTCCGGTTTACTCGGCGGCTAACGGCACCAATTTTAAAAAAATGACAGTATTCAGAATCGTCGTTTTTGGCAATCTGAATACTGTGAAGTGCAAAGGAGGGATGGGGGGTCTTTTAGACCCCCCGGCCCTCCAAAAAGAGTACCTGTCACCATATATTACTATCACAAGGGATGTTTACATTTCTTGTGATAGCAATAAAAGTGATCAGATTTTTTTTTAAAGGAACAGTGCTAAAAATAAATAAATAAATAAAATTAAAAAAAAAATTTAAAGCGCCACCGTCCCTATGAGCTCGCGCAGCAAAGAAAACACATACGTAAGTCGCACCCACATATGAGAACGGTGTTCAAACCACACATGTGAGGTATCGCCGCGATGGCCAGAGTGTGAACAATAATTCCAGCAAAAGACCTCCTCTGCACCTCTAACCTGGTAACCGTTAAAAATTTTTAAAGCGTCGCCTATGGAACTTTTTAAATACCGGACTTTGTCGCCATTCCGCGAGTGCGCGCAATTTTCAACCGTGTCATGTATGGTATTTATTTACTTGGCGTAACATCCTCTTTCACAATATATAACAAAATTGGGCTAACTTTATTGTTGTCTTATTTTTTAACTCAAAAAATAAAATTATTCCAAAAAAAAAAAATTGCGCTTGAAAGACCGCTGCGCAAATACCGTGTGACAAAAAGTATTGCAACAATCGCCATTTTATTCTCTAGGGTGTTTGAAAAAAATATATATAATGTTTGGGGGTTCTAAGTAATTTTCTAGCAAAAAAAAAGTTTTTAGCTTGTGACCACCAAATGTAAAAAAGTGGCCCGTTTGGTAAGTGGATATATAACACAACGTATTGAAGTGGTTAAGGGAAAGCTATGACAGAATTAAGAAACAAAAACGCATGGGGTCCCCCCAAAATCCATACCAGGCCCTTTGGGTCTGGTATCGATTTTAAATGGGAGTTCCATGCCAAAATTTTAAAAAAATGGTGTGGGGTCCCCCCCAAAATCCATACCAGGCCCTTTGGGCGTGGCATAGATTTTAAGGGGAACTGCGCGCCAAAATAAAAAAAATTAGCGTGGGGTCCTCCTCAAAATCCATAACAGACTCTTATCTGAGCATGCAGCCCGGCAGGCCAGGAAAGGGGGGCAAGTAAGCGCCCCCCTCCTGAACCATACCAGGCCGCTTGCCCTCAACATGAGGAGGGTGCCTTGGGGTGCCCCCCAAAGCACCTTATCCTAATAAAAGCTGTATAATGAACTTTTGCAAAGTGATATAGGCTCACTAAGTGGGGGAAAGAATGAGGAGCAGTTGTAGTTCAGTGTTCCTTGCTTGATAGGTTAGTTGATCTTCAGCTAGCTTTTGTAGATGAAATGGTATATACCAAACAAAGGCTGATATAATCATAACAAATTCCAAGCTAGTGTAATGTGATTATAAAAGCACTCTTTCTGCAGAGGAACAATGAGAGCTTCACAGTGATCACTGACTTAAATCAGTGGAACTACAAGTAGCAACAACCCAATGTAAAGTATGAATGCTTGTGTTTAGCTTCCACTCCCAAAGTGAATGAATAGGCCTCACCCAATAGTAGATATGCTAACAGATATGAAGAATCAGACTATCTGTGTACAGTGTCTATTAGGATGGGCTTTCACCCGCTCACCACACAGGAACAGAGGATGTACAGTAGATGCTGTATACACCGCTGATGATGATGATGATGGGGATGATGATGATTATCTCTCCAGTCTTTGTCTCTTAGGGTGATTTCCGGCCTCCACCGTCTTTCCCAGATCTGTCACCCATGCGCGGTGTATGGACCAGGAACAGGCCCCGCTTGTGGTAGGGCAGGTCACTCAGGCTGCTCACTGAAGTCCTGCATGTTATCTGGATTGATGAGTCCATGAAAGCAGGCCGCGACTCTGCCACTTTTAACAACAGACTCCCTGCATACAGATCCGCACCAGTCCAGAGAGAGAGCCTTAGGCCCAAAAGCCTCTGTTCTTATATTCTCTCCCAGAATGCTCTTCTCCTGCCAGAAATCTGTTCTTTATTCCCACCGAGCTGGGAATTGTAGTTCTCCAGCAATTCAAAAGCATGTGTCACTTGAGCTCTGAGACTTCAATTCCCTGCATGCTTCACTGGCAGGATGTAATGACACAGAACCTTGCTGTCACTAGAGGGAAAACAGTCTCACTGTAGCAATATTGCAGAATGTCATCTGATACTGCAGGTAAGATAGCCAGCCCCCTGCTACATCATGTATTTCTTTCACACTGTCTTGTTTGGATAAAGATGGTCTCTTCTTTCTAGGCCTAATGTCATCTGCTCGCATTCGGGAACACATTACCATGTTTTGATCTGCAATTATCTGACACATCTTGTTATCTGCTGTAACCTACACATTCAATAAAGATTGTGGATGAGAAAAGGTATTTGGCGAGTTCAGCTATCTGATAAGGACTGTTCATGGTGTTTGCATCTGCTTATACAGGCAAGGCATAAAGGTTTCAGCAAGGGATAAGTCACTATTACAACAGTTGGAGTCAGAATGCTGGGTGCCTAGGCAGGGCCAGGGAGGGAGGTGGTTCAGACTGCAGAGGAAGAGTCAACATCTATCTGTCATGCTCCTGCTGTCCGCTGTCCTGTAGTAGAGACAGTGACAGCAGGTCAGTGCAAGCCCAGGAGAGGACTTTGGAAGCTGGGCTACCCCTTGGTAACTTCCCTCCTTAGCCCAGGAAGAGCAACAGAACTACAGAGATTGAGTGCCTTTCAGCAGGGGCACAAGCAGTCACCACCGGGGCCTGGGACCAAAATGTCATATCGCGGTTGGATTTGTGTAGGGGTCTGCGACCCACTGAAGCCATGGTTTTAATTGAGGTTTTCAAGTAAAAACATTAACCACATCCAGCCTCGTGGGGCCCTGTATTACTGAATACTACTTGGAAAAGAGTGAGTCCTACAGTTTCCCCTGGCTGTCGGGCCTGAGGTCTGGAACCTCTAGGAGTGAGGGGGTGAAGTTGCGCAGCCAGAAGGATAAAAAGGGGGACAGTCTCAGCCCGCTACCCAAGTACATCAGGGAGAGTCATTGGGCAAAGTGTTGGCTTGCCCAGAAGGTCAGTTTACGTTGGTGGTTGGCTCAGCTACTCGCTATGGCCACATGCCGGGCAGTCTGCCACCAACCAACACCTGGGTCTCTCAGCCTAGCACTGGGACAGGTGTGTGGAAGCTAAACAGTAGATGGCTCTGACACAAACATACATAGGCAGGGTAATTAACAAAGAGATCATTATGTAATGTTTCATATCATTTGCACTCCGACATTTTTGATGCAACACAGAGTAAATGGAAAGGCATGCAATGGATGCTATGTACCTGTCTCTTTTGCAAATAGGAACAGGCTAACTGCAGCAATACATGGACATAGGAAATCAGCCATGACCCTACAAACTGCAGGCTTAACATGAAAGGCCATCAAGGTAAATTTAAGGCCAACAAACAAAACTGAGAATATAACTACACTAATATTAAGTTAAAACAAAGATAACATTTGAAAGTATATAGAGCATTTAAAATATATCTAAATTTAATAACAAAAATGTAATACTGTATACTGCAGCTCACCGGTGGTTAACTGTGATGGTCATTAGCTTTCTTTTTCAAACCAAGAACAGAAAAAATGTGGTGGATCCTAATTGAAATCCAGTGTCCTTGTAACTTGCAGTGTATAGAACTGAAATCTAAAACAATGTTATCAGCTTTCTCAGCTATCCTCTCCTAAAATCATGAGGGCTGCTGGTAGAATCTGTACCCCACTGGTTGCTCCGACTCTGCGAGTCCTCCGACACCTCTGACGCCTTTGGTTCAGTCATCATTACCATTAACAGAAATAATAAAGGACTTACACAGTACTGATGAAACAGCTTAACTTTGTTTTCTGTAGCTAGAAAGTATATCAAAGTGAACAACATATACTCGTACGTTATGTGAATATCTTAGGTAAGAAATGCAAAGAGGCGCAATATAGTTAAATACGGTCAAACCCTTGTTCACTCAATTTATACCTATGTGAACAGGCAGAAGAAAGGCAGAGGAATGACTTTTGACTATATCAGGCCACTCCTTTCTGTACCTCAGCCCACAGGCCCATAGCACTATGACAATTAGGAAATATTCAGAAAACTGTGTGATTTGTAATTTGACTGGCTCCTACAGGGTCCCAGATAGCCAAAGAAAAACTCCTTTAGGCTCAATAACAATAGTCACTCGCAAAGATTGAGGGGGAAAAGAAACAAGAAGATTAAAGGTAGCTCTGTATTAAAGTTGAAGTCTTCAGATTCAGATCTTCAGCTAGCATTTAAAGAACTATGCATGAAGCAATCCTAAATGATAGAGCAGAGCAATTCGCCTGGCATGGTTTTAGCAAGCAAAGGATGCAAAATCTTCCCATGTTGTTTGAGTACACAGTCATTACTGTGACTGTTTGCTTAAAGGTATTGTATCCTGTGGTACTACAGGTACCAGCAAGGTGAATGAAGACAATGGTGTCTATATACAGTGTCTATGTAGCTGGATTGACTTGTATCCTGTGGTACTACAGGTACCAGCAAGGTGAATAAAGACAATGGTGTCTGTATACAGTGTCTATATAGCTGGATGGGCAGGTGCCCGCTCACCGATACTGTAATCGATGATGCTGATGATGATGATAGTGGCTTTACAGGATCTCCCTCAGGGTCCTGGCTCAGGGGATGGTACCCGACCTCCGTCGCACCGTGCCCTGGCCCACCCAGATCTGGTGTAGATGCAGTGTAGATGGAGCAGGAGTGGCCTCCAGGCTGCCGTCAGACAGTAAGGTGATACTGTCTGGAGATGCCCTTTTGAATACCCGCTTGATGACTCTTTCTTGCACAGGTCATGACTCGGCCGCAGCACACACTCAGACACAGAGTCCCTGCTTGCAGATCCAGGCCGGGGTCCCAAGAGAGCAATCTAGGCCTAGACCAGCCTTTTTATAAGCTCTCCCAGCGGTCTGTTCTTCTCTCCCAGCCGGTTGGTAGTTGTAGTTCAAACCAGTCCTGCTAGAAGTAAAACCCCAGCATACTGGACTACACATCCCAGAATGCTTTGCTCAGCTCAGTGCTTTACCTTTGGGAAATGACACTATGGAGTCCAGGCAAACACTAGGGGGAAACAACTCCACAATGACAGCACTGCACATTGTCCTTTGAATTGCAGGCAACGATAGTCGGCTCCTGGCTTCAAATGCAACCCCTCCTTCCTATGTAATTAAGATGAAGAGAGATGTTTTGTAGTCCTGTCCTAGGGTGACACACTGCCACGGATACAGTACGGTAAGTAAAAGTTGTCATCCTAGAACAGAAAGTGTGTTACTGGCAGGATCACCAGGTGAAAATAAAAGAAAAACAGGAGATGAAAAGGTTGGGGTTGTTCTGTAAGCCTAATACACCTCTTGTCCCAGGGTGACAACACTTCTCCTCCATAGATATAGTACTGTGAGTGAGCTTTGTTACCCTATCACACAAAAAGCCTAAACTCTCTTCCTGTATGTATGTTTCAAGTCATTGACTAGGTAGTGAAGTAAGGATTAGGATTAGATCTTGGGAGCCTGTTCCATTTAAACTGAAGAATGTATTTCCTGTGTAGAGGGTGCAAATGGTTTATGTGAGTATTAAATTCTTGTCACTGTTTCCCATAATGAGGATAATAATAGCAGGAGGATTGTGAGTAGGTTGAAATATCACAAGAGTTAAGACACACTGGTAGGGTACCCAGCAGGTCTCAGCCTGAGTTCTATTAACACTCAGGAAGATTAATGACAGACAGTTTCTGATGTAAGCAAACAGTGAGGACATGAGCCCAGCATGTAGTAATTTTCAGATATGAGTGAGAAAAATAAAATGCATGATCTATTTTATATACTGAACTCTGTCCACTTCTTGCAGACAAGAATACGGCTGAATGCTGTTAGTTTCCTCCACCTTCACACTGCTTTCAAGTGCTCTTCCCAAAGTTCTTGTCTATTCTTCTGAATAGGTGGAGCTTTGATTACAGTGTGGTTTTCGGATATATGGTCTTAAGATGCACTGTAGGAATAATGTTGTATATTATGGTATATATAAAAAAGAACTTTTTTTTTACAATAAGTCATTTCTACTTTACTAGTACTGTAGATTGACTACTCTCATGAACCTCTTGATAAATAAAATAATAAAGGTGTTTCCTTTCTGCAAGATTCAGGTTTTCATTGTGTCACTTATATAGGCCTCATGCATACTGCAGCTGCTAGATGCCTGTAAAATAATTTTACTGCTGTAACCTGAACTGTAGCTGCAGAACGTCTTCCATTGTTGCTGCTGTATTTTTCCTTCTGCATTGTGGACAGGGTTAAACTGAATATTCATTAATGCAGACATGCGGCAGCCATCTTTAAGGAAATCACTTGGCAATCCTCATCTATGGGGTGTTTATAGTGCAGGGCAGCCATCTTTGTTGGTTCTGATTCAGTCCTAGATGATGGTGATTAACTGATTCAACAAAGCAAGGAGAAGTGGGTCTGTAGGCTATGGAGTTAAAAGGAGAGGACTCTTTTGAAGCAAGAAGGTATATGGGGAAAAGACTGAGCTGCTGCTGGCTGAGCGGGTCCCTACCATAGCTGACTATAATCCGGTGACAGCTCATAGAAGCAAAGAGACCGAGAACTATCTCCCTGAGAGTGTTTGAGGTGTGATTTGGACACCTGATGAGATGAGACTGTACTGGAGAGTGTTCCTACTGCTTGTAAGGAAGGAAAAGAGGGACTGTCTCAGCAGGATTGAATGAGAGACATCACAGCAATACCTATTCCTGTCTAAGGACTTATACCATAGCTCCCAAATGTCCCTCATTTTGAGGCACTGTCCCTCTTTTGGAACAAAGTCCCTCTATCCCTCTTTCCTCCTCATTTGTCCCTTATTTTGGTCTGATTTATATAGTTGTATATAAAATGCACTACTTATCTAACAACATGTGTTTTACAGTGCTAAACATTTCATCAAATTTCTCAATTGCTGCATTTGTAAATTCCAAAACCCAATATAAAGGAATAAGAGTGGTAAAAAAGCACTTGTGGGTTAAACCAATCATTTTTTGTACAATTCTCCTTTAAGGGGGTGCGCGGCTGGAGCTGTTTCCTGTGCATACCATGCATACTATTGCTAATAGGTGTCCCTCATTCCCATCTCAGAAAGTTGGGAGTTATACCTAAATTGAACAAGGGCACATATCCGGAGATCCAGAGGAAGGCTCCCTGGGTCTTCTAAGAAATTAACATTCCAACCAGTTAATCTATTGTCTGCTGGGAACTGTTGTGCTTTCTTCAAGGACTCCAACTTTGCAGACCTTCGTTTTTTTTTTCATCGATCACTGGCCAGTGAGATAAAACTGTGACTGTTATATACTGTTGTTAGGTAAATGCATCTCAGTTCCGGTAATTGCTGTCAGCCAGAATACTGCAGGTGTTTAACCATACTGCTCAGAGTAATGCTATCGTCCTATTGATTGTATAAGTACACTTGCTAATTCTCTCTACTTTTAGGTTATTCTTGTCCTAATAAATTCTTTGAAATACCTAAAGGTGTGTTGGTTATGTGCTGGTGAGCTAGGGGTGTCCCCTTCACGTGTGCAGAGAAATCAAGAAACAATTCAGCAGCTCATCTGGGAGTAGCACCACACTACCAAAACAGTTATGCTCTCATAAACTTTTTATGCAACCTCCATATTACTACCGTTGTTTTATATATATATATATATATATATATATATACTGTATATTAAAATAATCCAAAATAACAGAAAAAATAGGGGTAAAAAACACTTGTGTGGTTTAGCCAAACATTGTCTGCATATTAGATCTTTGTGGTCCATTTAATCAGGGCAGAGATGCGACCTTTGCCGACATACTATGCATTAAAAAAGTGTCCCTTTTTATTATTTCAGGAAGTTGGGAAGTACGCACTGCTGCTACTAACATTTAAGCAGTGATGTAGGAACCGGGGTTGCAACAGTTATAGCTGACAAAGGGCCTTGCTACTGGGAATCCAAGGTGGTTCCTGACTCCCCTGAACGTTACTCCCTCTCATTTAAAGTAGGAAAACTCATAAATGTGCAGAGTGCACCAGCAGAAAGAATAGCTAGTAAAAGGTTCTCTAAGACAGTGGTTCTCAACCCTGTCCTCAAGTACTCCCAATAGGCCATGTTTGCAGGTTTTCCTTTATCTTGCACATGTGCTTTAAATCAGAGTCAATGGCTTGGCATTTTGACAGCTATTTTATCTAACAGAAATTCCCAAAACATGGCCTGTTGGAGGTACTTGAGGACAGGGTTGAAAACTACGCAGGGAGGCAACCTGAAAGTAATTTTTGGTTGGGTTTGTTTACTAAGGTCCCTTGAGTAGAAATGCTGTTCACTTTGCAAAGTGAATGAAAGAAAATAAGGTGAACTTGTGTTTGCTTTGAATCACCAATCATGTGCACATTGAATGAAAACAAAACATATTAACAAGGCTTTTGCCAGCACATGATTGGTTGATTGAAGTAATCAAAGCTTTATTTTACTTACTAAGTGAAAGAAACATTCACTTTGCAAAGTGAAAATTTACTCTGCTAAACAAAGTCTTTATTTCTTAAAAATATCAACCCATTTACTATCACACCTTTTCATGACCACTCTCTCTAGTGTAGCGCTTACCCTCGTAGGAGCGGCTGAATTTGATGATATAATTTACTACTCTGACAGTACAACCCTTGTACGCTCATATCTTCAGTTGTCTAGGGGTATATTGAAAGAAGCTGAACACCAATCATTTCAACAAGGAGAGGGGGGTAGGGAGCTCAGGACACCCTTTCAGCGACAGTCAAAAATATGAATAGGCAGGCAGACTCTCAGGCGAAAATACAGCATAACAGGCCGCAGCCTCTTCTGAACACTCTGACACGTGGCTGTCTCACTTAGCAACCCCAAAAACGAACGTTACACTTGCGGATCTGTAGAACTCCCTCTTAGTTCTCTAAGCTTCAGTGGATCCCAATTTAGCAACAGCGGAATGTACTCACAAACATGTAGAACTCTCACACAGTTCTTTGGGCTTGGGTGGATCCTGACTTAGAAATGAACAGAGTACACTCACGGGTCCACTGAACTCTCTCACAGTCCCCTTACTGAAGCAGATCCTGGGCAGGCGCACCGCAACACTTTATATCTTCCGGACAGGCATGGGTCTCCTGGCAGCCGGGACCCCTGGATAGGCCTAAGGACTCAGGCCTAGCAGCCACGAGGCTTCTGTAACGCAGGCCCCTCCCAGCGAACTGAGAGAGCGACTGGGGCCTACCCTAGCAGAGCTGAGCTGGACTCTCTTCTCCCCAGATGAGCTGGGCTGGACTCTGACTCTGATCACATGACTTCCTCCCAATATATGGTCTCCTCCAACCTACCCACAATGCACTTGCACCGAGTGGATTGGCTGGGAAAAGAATGAGATCACTCCAGAATGTTCTGGAATATTATGACTTATCACACCCATATCTTAGGCAGCAGTGCCACCTACTGACATGGTGGAGAAGTACATTGGAGAAAAGTTTAGTGGTCAGAAATGCAAATCACAGCAAGACCAGTAGTGTCTTGCAAATATATTTTGCCTGACAGCCTAACAAATTTAGCACCCCACTACACTAGTGTCAGGCAATATGTACAGCCCCTGAGATATTTGTGTGACTCACCATTCCCAGATGGAGACGAAGGTTTCTTAGAACCATTTTTTTCCTGGACATACCTTGGGAACAGAAATGTGTCTACTTTTTCCCACAGCAGCTAAGAGAGGCCACCTCTGATGAGGTATTGTAGGAAACTTCTCTTGAATTGCTGCCAGAATACTTCAGTCCCATTGGGATGGCCCTTTTTTTCCAAAGACTTGAACACACTCCAACTTCCTGGATTCAGGAGTAGAAATTATGGCTGTCTGAAGTTCAACACCTTGTTAAGGGCCCATCATGGGTGGAGAAAGGAGAGTTGGAAGTATTAGACTTTGACCTTTAACATGGGGAAAGAGTGCTAGTGTGATATAAGGGAGCACATCAGCAAAATAAATTGGAAAAACTGTAGTGAGAAGTCCCTTGAGTCCATTCCAGGCGTGCTAGTCTATGATATCCAGAAGTAAAAAATCCAAGAAAAAACAAGATGCCTACACAATAAACTCCTAAAACCCATTGAGATGTTCAGAGAGGCCCATAAGGTTTTTTTTCAGATAACCTGTCTAGGTTCCTGAGCTTCAAACATCTCTGCCACCAGAAGTTCAGTGATAGCTGCCTCGTGTTCTCTCACATTATCTCCAAGACTTCCAGAAGAAGCCATGGATCTTGACAATATTACACAGTCCAATGGTCAGGCAGCTCAAGTCCATGCACCCACTGTGGCGCTCTCTAAACCACCATCCACTGTGTCATGGTGTGGAGTTAGGCTCAGAGGCCAGTGGTTGTAGCAGTTGAGAGATTCACAAGTAGTTAGCTGGGTTAATACACAAACAGATCACACAGAGGATGACACAGGTTTGCCCGAGGTGCGGGGTCTAAGTACTAGCCGGTCTTTGACAGAGCTCCTGATGGTGGGGATGCATTTTGCTCCGTGATAATGCCAGGTCATGGCCCTCAGAATTGTCCCAGCAGGAAGAGAGCAAGCGGGGTTCAGGTAGTGGATGAAGCAGATAAGGAACAAACAGAAGTGTAGTCAATAAACAAGTCAAAATGTCAATAATGCGTAGTAGCTGGATGGGATCAGATGGAAATCTAGTCGATGAACAAACCAAGGGTTGATAACGAATAGTAGCGAAGATAAGCACAGCTGCAGGTACTTAAAGGAGAAAGATATCAGCTGGAGAGCATAATAATATGGCAAAAAGGAAGTGCAGAGACATGGTTCAAATCAGGAAGTTCAAGAGAAGTGCAAAGAGTTCAAAGCTCACTTGAAGCAAGATACAAGGTAAGGTTGCCCAAGGGATCAGGCAGAGAGCTGTCCAGCATTTCAAGTGGCACAGCGAGAAGAGCTACAGCCAGTACTCCCCTCCTTCCAAGACAGCTTCAGGTCATCTTAAGGCTGAATATGTGTGGAAACATCTGATGGAACTCTCTCATCAATCTGAGAGCATGAAAGTTCTCCTCAGGTTCCCAAGAAGTTTCCTCTCGTCTATATGCTTCCCACTGAGCCAGATATTGTAATTTGTTCCTAAAGATCCTGGAATCAAGAATTTTTTCAACCACAAATTCTACTTCACCTTGTACCTCAACAGGTGGAGGAGGTGGAAGGATTCTTCCAGAGAAATAATTTTCATTAATTGGTTTAAGTAGTGATATTGTTTGTTTCAATTTATTGGGATAGGTAACTGTATAATGTCCAGATTCTCCACACTAGACACACATCTACACATCATTTCTCTTTCCTCTGAGCAGAAATAGATCTTTTAGAAGCATCCAGCTGCATAGGTTAAGGAATGTTGGAATCCAGAAGAACTTTTGGACCCTTCTGTTGCTAGGTTGCATGGTGAGAAAAGCTATAGCCAGACAGGTTTAGATCTGGACCCTGACACACTGACACAGCTAAAAACAGAGACACTTCACCTCTTGACTTGGAAAAACCAAGACTCAACACCTGAGGCACTCTAAGAGATATAGCTCCAGGAGACCCCTTGTACACTTTGTGTAGGATGAATTTGAATGATCTACAAACTTGCCAGGGACAGCAAGTTCAAGTAGTATGGAGTGTGGCAGAGTGCCCGTTTACTCATAATGCTCAGATGCAGGCATAGGTCCCTTTAACTCAACAGGCTCCTGGACTTACTCTGTGATGATAAGTTCCTCTGCTTACCTCACTTAGCAGCTTGGAGGGGCCACACCTGATGAGGGTGAGATAACTGGGCAAGTGATCTGCAGCTAGGTAAACGTCTCTCCACTGTCAGAACCAGCATGGAGGAAGCCAGGCAGGGGGCTAATTGCATGTTGCTTCTCCAGAAGTCCAAGCTACTCTCCAATTACTATCAGAGTAATCTGGTTTCAGTGGGGTTGCCTTTTGCCCTATTGGTCCTTGGATCCCTGCAGCTGGTCACCTGTGTTACTGCAGCTACCCTGGACCTCACTGAGAGGGATACTGTTTATGAGGATAAAAGCAAGAAGGTGTTTGTGTTTTGAATTGTTTTACTGAAGTTTGCATTTATATTTTCATACATTCACTCCTGAGACACAGAACAGCCAGTTGGATGACATGGCTTACAGATAAGTAATACAGCAGTGTCATTTTTTTTTTACCCCCAGCATTCTGACTGGACAGAAAGAGCAGCAACACACTGATAAGGTCATCCTGGGTTAAGAAAATACGCTTAACAAATACAAATCTCCATTATTCGTGTATTTTCTTTCTTCCTGGAGTTCATCTTTAAACACATTTCCCTTTATAGCAAGGCATCTTGTACTAGCAATAGCATAATATTCATATGCAAAATACAAATATATATGTTTTTATCTGTAAGGTAGCATATGTTCTGATTAAATATCATGTGATCATTTGCTACAAGCCGTCACACATACCTACTTAGCTCCGCCATCATATGATTTACTTTTGTTCCAGGCCTGTCTTTGCTCATACAACTATCAGTCATCTCAAACTCTGAGCATTGCTCTTGTATTTATCAAAACTTTCCTTGTATTTGTTACGTGTTGTCACCCTGTCTTTCCTCATTTTCCTGTGTTCACTTTGTGATTCCCTGTTATCTGTATTTCATCGTCTGTGCATTTATTGTCATCCGCTCCTACCTCATCTTCTCCGTGTCTCGCCTCCGTCTTTAATAACCTGAAGGTGATTAGCAGAAATCATATTTGATTTTGACACTCAACCTGCCAGTTAAATACTGGCTAACAAAACAATTCTGCCATGCAATATGCGAGATGCTTTTCCCCTCCTAATTAGGTAGATAAATACAGAGTTTCCATGGTAACATCTCTTCCTGTGTTTGTAACCCAATGCAATCGAGTTAAATGGATGTTGTGGCATGCTATTGTTTAACCCTGTGCAGGCTGGATGACGGCTGTCTGCCATATTTTTTGTCTTTCATATTTTCTATTCTTCTAAACGGTTTTGTTGGTGCAGTATTACATAAACACAACCTTCTCACTTGTTGCTGCTATGTGATAGTTCTATCTGTACTGCAGCTGGAATTAGGTATCCATTAATAATAGGAATAGTCATAGATAGACATCTTCCTGAAAATAGTTGGCATATATGTATAGCCTATCATTGAGCAAGTCATTAGTATGTTAGGATCTGCTGGGTATGATAGTGACGCACAGGTTATGTGCGCCACTACCATTTTGTCTGGATTCACTAGGCAATCCGGAGAGTCTGAATGTGCAGTCCATTCATACGTCAGATTATTATCCCTCACAAATTACAGGCATTTAACTGTACCAATAAAGGGGTCCTTTAAAGCCTTTATAAGTAGGGTGAAATCAAAACTTTTGATTTTACCATTTTGTCTGGATTCACTAGACAATCTGGAGAGTCTGAATTTGCAGTCCATTCATACGTCAGATTATCCCTCACAAATTACAGGCATTTAACTGTACAAATAATGGGGTCCTTTACAGCCCTTATAAGTAGGGTGAAAGCAAAACTTTTGATTTCCCTGAAATATTGGGGAAACTTGAGAGGTTTCAGCAAGGCATGGGTAGCAATGAAAAGAGCAAAAGTAAACTGGTTCTGTGATGGCTTCTGAGGTTTGTGGAAACTCCTTTCAACTATTTTGATAGATTTTCACATAAAGAAAAGAAAACAGTCAGCGAAAGAAAAGTAAGATAAAAATGTTAAGCAATAAGCAACAACACACAAAGAACTATCAGATACACAGTAGAAAAGGAAAATCACAAAAGACTAAGAACAATAAATGAATGAAACTAAAGTACATAAACACACCGAAAAACCGCACTCCTCTTTAAATAAAGACATAATACATTTTTTTGTACTAAGCAGTTAAATGATCAAAATTAAAAGTTTAGACTTTGGCAAAAATTTGCAGATTGTAAAATGTATAATTTTACAGCAGAATTACTCCACTCATCCATACTTATCAGTCCAGTTTCATATATTTTGCTCCATGTGCCAGTGCACACTCTATTGATAATGTGGTTTGTGGTCTTATGGGTTCACCATATCTTCATATGTAGATGGCCTCATTTGAACTTTACTCCTGTGACTTACTGACCCATTTGTGGGCAAGAAATGTGTGATTCAAAGGACCCTTTTACCAGATTAATAAGCGCATTCTGTCTTCAAGTAGTAATATCATCACAAATTAGTAAAAACATCTGATCAATGCTGATTTAGTATCTCCCTTTTTGATATCAATCATCTTTGACCACTGAAAACATGTATTAAACCCTTCAGGAAGACATAACCAGCCCAGTTTTTGCAAATGAGGCCTATATTCAGGAACATAAATTGCTTTATTAAACTGTTTAAGATCAAGATGTCTTGGGAAAGAAAATTTCACTTTATTTTCCATTTGTACACGTTTATCAAGACAATGCTGACTAAACAATGCTACATTGGTTTAGGAGCCCTGTGCATCAGCTACTTGCCAAGCCAATGTTACTGATACTATTGATATAAACGTATTCTTGCTCTCACAGACACCAATGATATGTGCCTTATTAGGGGACAAAAGATAAAAAGTGAAAAGGTGATGTGCACTGCAAATGCACCCTAGGTAGAATACCCTATAAGGGATATATCAGAATGTATACATGAGTAATAAATATGTATTTTGTTTATGAAATGAACATTACAAGTATGTGTGTGTATATGACCAAGGTGAAGGAACGAAGCCCTCAAATTCTTCAGTCCCTCCACCTCAGGCACACACAACCAACATGAAACTACAAAAATGTGGATCGAAAAGTTAAACCAGGTGGACATAAACATTATATGATCACAATAACAAAATAAAATGAAAATGAAAATAAAATTAAATTAAGAGAAGGTCTATGAGTCTATGAGGGGAGGCACCACCTCTAAAACGTATAAAAAACCATAGGGAAAAGGGGGGATATAACAAATTATGTTACATTTGACAACTAATGGGGTATCATTCTAGACACTCAGGACCATGAAAAGTTTGTATTAAAAGTTCAAACAGTTTATGCAGATCTTCAAGAATGGGGAATCTTTAAATGAGGGTGTGTGACCTCTGGGGGTCCCTGAGGGGACTATGGAATGCTATCACTGAATAAGTTAAAGGCTTACCAGACAGCCCATAAAAACACGCCTCAACAGAATCCACCAGAGACAAGGACTTCTCCAGGAAGGATGGAACCCGGCTTTGTTTCTGTGTTGGTGTCACCAAACGGGCGCTCCACTGTCTGGTGTGTCCTATTCAGAGTGATGTGAGTTGGTGGCTTCCACCATCCTTTACCTTCAGGGACTCTCGTGAAATACCAACTAGGAATAGAAAAAACCTTACATAGTGTAAATCAGTAAAAAGTGAATTTATTAAAAGAAAGTATTGCACTTACATCAAAACTGAAAATAACGAGCTTGTCTCAAATGTGGCGCAACAGCATAGAGTCAGCAGTCACCCGACATGTTTCATACTCATGGACATCATCATCTTGAACCCCAGTTTTCCCTTTTTGATGTAAAGGGACAACAAATGGAAAGGCGCAATAGCTAAGTACAGTGCCTGTTGGGGACTGTGGTCATTGTAAAGTTCATAAAAAGTCCAATAAATAGTTGATAATGTCCAACACGAAGGGCTGCACTCTTGGTGGAAAGAAGCCGGATCAGCCACTAAAGAAAAGGAGACAAGAGAGAAAGGGCGTCTCAGTGCAGACTTTAAAAGAAGATTTATTAAAAACAGCCGATTGGCAACTCACATTTGGGAGAATAAACGTAGGCACATCAGAACAGGGACATACGTCCTGCCAGTGTAAGATGACTGCAGGCTCCGTTCTGCTATGTAAGGGGTCTGATATCGCTTCTGTCTCGTGGATGTAGAAAAGCGTCCAGTAGACGGCTGTGCAGGGATGCCAAACCGAGGCTCGGAGCGCAGATCCCAGAGTCAGAGGCGGATGATGTCATCAACTTGCGACTCGTTTCTGTGCATCCATTGTGCGATGTTGTGGCAAGCGCATTCTTTCGTCAGGCACTCCAAGCCTCGGTTTGGCGTCCCTGCACGGCCAGCGGGGATACTCATGTAAGGTGGGGCATTGAAATAAAGAGGGACAATGATGTAAGGCGGGATTCTGATGATAGGAGGGACTCTGATGTTAGGGGAGGATTCTAAAGTAATGGGGGACTCTGAAACAAGGGGGCACTAATGTAAGGGGGAAGAATTAAATAATAAAAATAAAAACCACTGACACTGTCCACTGCACTACTGACACCATCCTCTTTGGAGTGGGGGGGGGGTGCAG
Source organism: Glandirana rugosa (assembly GCA_018402905.1). NCBI lineage: Eukaryota > Metazoa > Chordata > Amphibia > Anura > Ranidae > Glandirana > Glandirana rugosa. The sequence continues at coordinate 822,777 of BLSH010435886.1, forward strand.
TCTTTGCCCCGGGTTAAATAAGGTCTAGCTTCGAAACTCCTCAGGTTCAATTTTGTCTACTACCAAAACATAGGGGCACAGGGAAGATGCCACAAGCCATATGCTGTAAAGCCACACCCACTTTTTGCCACATCCATTATGGCATAATACAAGTGTCCATATCAATATTTCTTCTCGTCCCTCACGGGTGTCTGTTCTAATTATTTTCAAATGTTAGCTACTATTTTAGTCTAGAGGTGAATGGTTAGGACTTGTTTTTATTGCTGTCCCTGTCCCTGTTTTTGCGTTTTCTGTCCTACTCCTTCCTCCCTTTAGGAGTGTCATAGGCTGTGTTCATACTGGCATTAAGAGCAGGCATTTGAGAGGCTTTAAAAATGCACAAGATACAACAGACAGCACATAGTGCAGTTCGCACTAAGTGTTAGCGCTGCGTCGTTTCAAAATGAAAGCCTCATGTCGAGTTAGGAGGCGTTTGAAGCCTTTCAACACCTCCCATTCAAGTCTATGGTAACGCCTCGCAACTGCTCTGGCAGGTAGTTGCGGGGCGTTAAGATGACTTCATTTACTGTAATGGAATAGGTGTTTGGGGAACAGTTTTAACACTTGTCAAACACTTCAAAACTGCCCATAGGGCATTTAGAGAGCGTTGTTAATGCTCGTAAAATGCCCTATACTAACGCTCATTGACGCCTGTCTGACGTCCATACTAACGCCATACAAATGCTATAGGAGCGTTGGTCGAGCGTTAGACATTTAGTTCAGTGTGAACAAGCCCTTAGGGACAGGAAGCAGGGAAAGTGGGCAAGGATTCGCAAAACAATGGCGTTCAATCATTTTTCAGTCTTAGAACAGTCAGATGTTAGGGTCCTTTCACACAAGCGGATGGGCTCCGCTACTCAGCGGGGATCCATCCGTTGATCCCCGCTGAGCTGGCGGATGACAGGACAGTCTCTGCACTCCATGCAGAAACGGACCTGTCGGAGCTTCGTTCTCCTCTATGAGGGATCGGACTAACACGGACCGTCTGTCCGTGTTCATCCGATCCGCCAGACAGATGGAAAATAGGGTTTCCATCCGTCTGTGTTTAGCGGATCGGAGCGGATTGGATGTCAGTGGACCGCTCCATAGAGGACAGGCGAACGATCCGCTCGTGTGAAAGGACCCCAGTCATGAATTTTAACCTTTGCCTAATTGAATAAGCATGATTTTGCAACACTTTGGGGAAAATTAACTACGAAATAGTATTGATAACCATAAGATATTACAGCCCAGCATAATAATGAGAAACATTAAATATGAGCTTAACACCATACACTGAACCAGATAATGTACCAGAAGAATGAAGTCCACCCATTACTATTATGGCACACAAGAGGTCAGCTAATCCAAGCAGATAGCGGAGCTCTCCATCTCTTGAAATAGCAATTCCATATCATGAGATTTGCATTCACTGGCAGCACTTGAATTGTACTATTACTGTCCCAGATTCAGCATAAAAGTTCATGGTCCATACACATATTATTAATGTTCTCTCAAACTTGTGTAGAATACATATCATTATCTCATTATAGCTCATGAATACATATAACCATTTGCATATTTCCTCTGATCCTCAGTCTGTGCAGTGTAAAAAAGAATGCTGCCTGTACACAATGTATGCACTTTCCAGCTCTGGAAATAGATTGGATGTTGCCTTATCTGGCC